>OW618045.2:11050623-11422622 GCA_939531255.2 Thera britannica
AGCTGTATGACGTTATCACGTTCAACTATCGTCAGTAAACCGACTTTACAGACAACCGATTTTTTTTTAATTCAAATTATGTCTTCTTTCAGTAAAATGTTCCATCTACAATATTCAAGGTACTTTCCCTCCATGAGGCATATCCGTGGGAAGCCCTGTATATTGTACAGTGGAACTGATGTTATTGAAAAGTGTATACTCACTGAGTTCAGGAATGGAATGCAAGAAGAACACGGTAACGACGAAGCCGATGGCGATAGTAGACTTGATCAGGAGACATTTGTCACGAATCTTGTACTGTAAAACAAACAGAGGACTTATTCTCGGTTTGACCGACATCATTTTACGGTGGAGATAACGTCATTTATCGGTCAAAAACTTGTGACAACCATTTTGGCGTATTAAGGCCTGCGCACACCTAGTTCGCTGGCGGTAGCGATCAGTGAAACGCTGTCAAAAATCGCTGTCAGATTTGAGATTTGACAGCGATATTTGACAGCGTTTCACTGATCGCTACCGCCAGCGAACTAGGTGTGCGCAGGCCTTTAAGTATTCAGAGGGCTTAGTCTGAGTTTTCTGTAGCAGAGAGTCTACATCACTTGTCTTGCAGTTGGAAGAAATAAATTTATTCGGCATACGATTTGCAACACTATATTCTCAAGATATCGACCACAATTATATTTATGTTTATGAGACTCAAAACGTTACATTTTCGCGAGAGAAGTAACATAAATTATATTACCATAAATTATAGATAGTGCAATCCACGAAGACGCGCCCCACAATTCCTCCTAACCGTTTATAGTATATGTGTGCAAGCTTCCGTCAATGTTTGAGTGTTATCGGTACACACTAATTACCTATGAGTGCACACGCACACTACAATGAATAGACTACGGTTCGCGACTGCCGCTCGGAGCAAACTCCCCGCACCCCGCGAGGGGCGCGTCTTCGTGAATTGCACTATCTATACATGGAAACGACACAATACGAGAATCGAAGAAAAATACACGTTGTGCCAGTCCATCTAGTGGAATAAGGGCAGGAAGAAGAAGAGAATTAGAAGTGCACCTTTTCCTTCATCTCCTGCAAAGTGCTTTGAAACGAGTCCTTGGGACAGGCTCGCTTGCTACTCTCCCGGACCAGCACGTCTAGCTGCGCCTGTAGCTTCTTGACCTTGCGTTGCAGGCGCTCTCTGACGACGTGCTCGTCGCGACTCATGTGTGGGAGGGATTCGGCGGCGCGACGCCATATTGAAATCTGATGGCGGACATCTGACAAGAAAGGTTTTATCAAAAAAAATGCAAGTTACTTAAAGTAACAGAGTAGTGAAAAAATAGTAGTGTGAAAAAATTAAGTTACAGAGTAGCGAGGGCGAATGTAGTTCGTTATACACGAACTATATTCGACCTCGCTCGCTTCGCTCGCTCGGTTATCTGAATGAAATGAAATAAAATTAATTGCATAGTAATAAACTTTTTTATGAAATTAAATGAAATATTTATTTGCAAGAAGCATGGTACAATTCGATCGTCATGTAAGAAAAAGTGGCTCGCATACTTCTTCGGAGATACATACAAAATTCATAATGTAGATATATGTTAAATTATAATAAATCGGTATGTCAGAATAATAATAATAGTCAAAAATATTAATTAATTAAAAAAAAATAATTCATAGAACATAATAACATAATTACAATATAACATAAATCAAACGAAATCCTTAACGCTATAAAAACATTTTTCCAAAAGTTATTTTATTGATTTTATAGTGGTTACTACACTTAAGGAAATCACAAAGATTTTTATAATGTCCCAAAAGTTAACGACTTTGCCGAACAGTCCTTAGAGTTATTCGTCGAGTGTGATTAGGATCCGATGGCGCAGCGGTCATCAACCCCGTACCAAAGGGGAAGGTCGCGGTTTCAAATCCCGCTTGGCTCTTAACTTTTGGGACACTATAAAAATCTTAGTAATAAACATATAATTATTTCATAGGCACGTCAAAAAAAAGAGAAACTTAAGAGCGGGTCGTGCGAAAATTTGAGATTAAAAAAAAAAAATTCACAACTAAATAACTAAGTGACATTTTAAAAATCGCAAAAGGACTAATTGTAGACTATACATTTGAGATTAATTCGAATTTAAGTGTGTTAAAAAAATATACTATTTAACATGACATTCTATTTAACGCTGACAACTTTTTTAAAAATCTCAAATTTTCGCACGACCCGCTCTTAAATATTTTGTTGTTTTTATTATCAACATTCTAGGTGCATCGAAGTTATAGTCTCACCTAGTATTTCCCTGGATTCGTTCAATCGCAGCTTGTTGGTGTCCCGATATATGAAATATCTAAGTTGTATCCAAGTTTGTATGCAAACCAGTAATATGCCAATAGTCATATGCAGAGTAAAATTTGTAAAGTTTATGCCCTGAAAGAAGAAACACATAGGTTATTAAAATGAAAATATGAAAAATAAATATTCTGGCCATCACTATTTAAACTTATCTATGCGAAATTTTCAGTAGTTTAATTCATAGTTTGTGAGTCAGAAAGGGGGTTTATTTATCGCCCACCTCCAACGAGGAACATAATGAGTACTAAAAATATAACAAACAAAAAAAGGTGGGATACATTTTCACTAATTCGATTTATAGATTGTCATTCAGAGACCGAGGGGCCCCTTAACTTGAAGGCCCCTGAGCTTGCGGGCCCCTGAGCGCTACGCCATCTAATTTGTCCTCCTAGAGGGGCCCCTTGAACTTGGGCGCCCCTGAGCTTGCGGGCCCCTGAGCGCTACCCCATCTAGTTTGTCCCCCTAGAGGGGCCCCTTGAACTTGGGGGCCCCTGAGCTTAAGCTCCTCGGGGTGCTGGCCCATCTAGTTTGTCCCCCTAGAGGGGCCCCTGAGCTTAGGGGCCCCTGAGCTTGACAGGATTAGAAGAAGAATTGAAGATACTCACAGCTTGTATAACCGCCTTGTTGGACGCGATGATAACGTTGGGAGGGTCACCGACCGGTGTCGCAGTCCCTCCTATGTTACTGAAGAGAACCATGGACATCAGCACTGGGATGGGATCCAAGTCCATGCATTCACACAACCTGTAAGACAAATAAATTATAGTTTAAAAAACTTGAGAAACCGACTTCATTGCCAAACGGCTAAACCGATTTTAATGAAATTTGTTTGGGACAATCTGGACGTAAAAATAACCTTCTAAATAAAAAAATATTTTTCTAAATCGGTTCATAAATGACGGAGGCATGCAGTTACAAACATTTAAAAAATTATTTAAAAAAAAATGGCAACACCGATTTTGATAAAATTAAAATGGGACCAATCTGGAAGCAGTACCTTTCAGATCACAAATGATGAAGTTATGCGGTAACAAACATAAAAAAAAAAATACAACCGAATTGAGAACCTCCTCCTTTTTGATTGGAAGTCGGTTAAAAAAAGCGGTAGGAACCAAGCCGTACCCGTAGTTTGTTGCCTGTTCTTCTAGGCTTTATGATCATTATCAGCCTGAGACACGTAATTAAAACTAATATAAATATTTCACAAAAGAAAAGAAAAAACCTCGGTCTGCCAACCTCTTACTAAATTGTAGTGTCCTAAAGGCTCACATGTGCTACTTACCACTGTTTGTAAAATTAACACCTCACCATGTGTTTACAATAAATCTATTGAGTATTGAGTATTGAGAAGTCCACTGCTGGACATAATAGGCCTCCCCTACACATTTCCAGAAAGATCGATTCTGAGCCCTTTCCATCCACCGACTTCCTGCGATCTTAACAATGTCGTTAGACCATCTGGTGGGTGCAACAACCTTTATTGTCGATTCTTCGAGCTATACAAGGTGCAGTTTTGGATCTGCAAAACATTTTAGGAGGTAATTATGTTAGTGATTCTCGACCCGAATCAACAATAAAATGGGCAGGTATTTTTTTTTCATTTTATTCTTATTAACGTAAATCGGTAAGTGTGAACTCCCCTTTTTAAAACGCGACCAATCTGTACGTGTCCTTAAACTGCGCTTGCACACACACAAACAAACGCAACCGACATTTCTTTCATAGATCCAAACCAAAGCACCAACCACCGGCCGCTCCCTCCCCCCCGCCACCCCGCCACGCCCCCGCGGCCATCGCAAACGCATCGATCGGGTCAATTTATTAGTGTATTTGATGACGCCGGTATGTGCATACGCTTGCAAATTCCGCCCCTCAAGTGCGCCTTCGATTAACGGTCGGGATAGGTACCTACTACCTAATTGTAAAGATGACGGACCAATACTCCAATGTAGAGTTGGTGGAGATGGTCCGCTTGTAGGTATGCCATCAGTGGAGACAATGTATCTCTAGCCATCGAAATGTTCGCGGAGTTATTCCCCAATCGGCAACGTCATCATTGAAATCCCGTGTTTCGGTAAGCACTTAATTAAAGCCTTTGGTTCGAACTGATTTGTAGCTCTCGGACAGTCGTTAGGTACCACACGGGTCGGTACGGGTCAACGACCTTACAGCCCTGCCGTACGGTCGGACAATTAGCAAATAACAAATGGGTATCGTGTTATCAAGTAACTGGTTTGTTGAGGTCTGATACGCAGTCGCCCTGCGAGATTCACTGGCACTCCATGCAGTGAGCTGCATACAGTTAAAAATTCGAACTACATCTAAGGTAAAATTATTTGCTATAAGTTGCTGTAGCTACAACAACTTGTACAGGTCGCGGCACGTTGGTTGAACCTTCGATGCGCAGTAACAGATTTTCGAGTCTAAATCGAAATGCGGTATGACGAGAATCGCGGGGTTCCCCGTAACCATAGCAACGACCTTCATTTTAGTTTAACGTAGTGCCGCGTTCGATTCATAGAAATGTGGACGGAGGGAGACTCGTACAGGCTGACGTCACTGGTCATCGCATTCACGCACACAGTGACATGACACGCGATACATCGCAATGGGTGATTCTGTTTTTTTGAAGAGGGTTATTCTGAAAATCAATAAAATTGAAAAATCGAAAAGAAAAAGTATTATTGATTATTGACTTGGTATCGTATTGTTATATGATTATTTACGAGTCTCCTAACAACCTCCTGAAATGTTTTGCAGGTTCAAAACTGCACCTTGTATAACCTGCCCATTGCCACTTCAACTTACTAATTCTAAGAGCTATGTCGGTGACCTTGGTTCTTCTACGGATATCCTCATTTCTGATTCTATCACGTATTGAAACTCCCAGCATAGCTCTCTCCATAGCTCGTTGCGTGACTTTGAGCTTGTGCACGAGGCCAATAGTTAGCGACCAAGTCTCAGTTCCATAAGTCATCACTAATAAATTATAGTTTAAAAAACTAAAAAAAAACGCTTTTATAACTAATTGAACTAAAAAGTTAAAAATAAAACTGTAATAATCAATTGAAAAATTTATATTATTGTACAAAAAAGCGTGGGGTGCTTTTTATAATAACTTCAGATATAATAAACTATTGATAAAATATTAACAACAATCAAAATCAAGCCCCCCCCCACGCTTTTTGTACAATAATATAAATTTTTCAATTGATTATTACAGTTTTATTTTTAACTTTTTAGTTCAATTAGTTATAAAAGCGTTTTTTTTTTTAGTTTTTTAAACTTTAATTTTTTTTTTACTTTTTACTTTTTTTTTTTTTTTTTCATTTTTTTTTTCATATTATTGCATTGTCATCGACCTTTGACAGATGTGCAAAGTTTGAATCAAATCTGATCGTTCAAAGTAGGACAAAATCGAGCTCAAAGAGGACGGTTACATACATACAGGTGAAGCTAATAAAAGCGTTATAAAAACACGCACTGATTCTTCTTGCAGGCCCTTTTACGTGACCCTTGACACTTGTCGTGTTGTTTGAACTTTTTTTAGGTTCTACGACACACCGATTTCCTCACAATGTTTTCCTTCACCTTTTGAAGGTACTGGCATAGTGCAACATTTTCCGACGGAAAAACTCATTGATACATGACTGGATTCAAACCCCTTAGGATCGGAAGGTGGGGCCGCTACCACTAGACCACCAGTGCTCTCTTTATCTCTGGATTTACAAAAAAAAAATATATACACCACTATTTTGTAATTACCAAAAAAAAATGTCGATATTGGCTGCTAATACTGAACACATCCACGCAAAAAAAAAAAACAAGTCATAATTTTTTTTTTTAAATAACCACAAATTTTAGTCAAATATTGAGAAATGATTCAACAAGCAAAAATCATTTCATTCATAAACGCTAAATACCAAGCGGAACCGAACAGCATAATTTTAGTTCTCTCTAGTACTACGTAACCATAATTTTATGCAGGATTTCTGAAAATTTTAACATTTAATAACTTTGTCATTTTATCGAAACTAAAAATTCTGATTGCACATTCATAATGTTCTACCCCTACTACATTACCCTATATTTTTTTTGTAGTTACAAAATAGTGGTGTACCTAGGTATAAGTATTGTATCAGCTATCTTAGTTCCCATAGTACAAGCTCTGCTTAATTTGGGGCTAGATGGTGTTGTGTAGATTATCCAGTATATATTTCTTTTATTTATTTACCTAATAGTGACAGGTGTCATCAGCAACACAGTGGTGACGTTGTCTAGAAACGTAGATAGAACTGCGGTGATTGCACATAGCACACTGATGAGCGGCCATAGCTTGCCTTTTGTTACCTGGAACAAACATCCAAACGTAAAACATCCAACATTCAAATACCTATGACATAGACATTTATTTATTTACTACATAAGCACACATAAACGAGTACAAACAAGGACTCCAAAAGAAGAAAGATACAAAGAGATACATCGATACTGGAGAAGTGCGTCGTGTTTCTGTGTGCTACAGCAGCAAATGGGTTTTGACTCACCATAATGCCGAGCTACTGTGAGGAAGCTAAGCGCTGGTATTCTGTCAAGAAGACCGTATACTATAATAATAGACCTATAGGTATACCTACCCTTTTTCCGTGGTATGGATTTATTTTAATTTTTCATAGAGCAAAAGACCTACATGATTTTTTGCATACATAGGAGTTGTTGAGAACAGATGAGGAAAGATGATTGGCCATCTTGTACGACATGACAGCTTTATCAGAAATATTATCGAAGGAAAGGTAGGAGGAAAGAGAGGAAGAGGAAGACTAAGGATAAGCTACATGAGCCAAATAAAAGCAAAGATCGCCGTCATGTCGTATAAGGAGGTCAAGGAGGTTGCCCTCAAAAGAAATACCTGGAGGAAAATGCATACATTACGCCGACAAGAGCGTTGCTCTTAAATAAGAAGAAGAAGTGGTGGAAAAGTACATAAATATAAGTAAATACAAAATAAAATAAAATTCTTTTTAAGCGTATGTAACACCGCGGGGCGCAGCTAGTACAGTCGCGGTATGAAAATGTTCGTCACCTTAGAGTCGGTTTTCGCTTGCACCAGAGTGCCTTGATCATGAACACATTTTGACATAATTTGTGACGTTAACTTATCGGTGTATTCTGTCTATTCAGTTTCAAAAGGTAGTATGTGATCGTGATACGTTGAACAAATCAAGTTGAAAATCGACAAACATTTTCATTCCGCTATACATACATAAAATCACGCCTCATTCCTATGGGGGTAGGCAGAGATCACGGATTAAGAGGCCGGCGGAGGGCGAATTTTCATACAAACGTAATACCAAAATTATTACTAGTTTAGGCAGATTTTCACTAAATTAATGTAATAACTGTATATTTGTATAGTATTTATCTAGGTTCCTGAACCGTTTTCATTTTAAATTACTTACCTCAAATGAAATAAACACCAATCGCATTTTACACATTTTTTTCATTGCAAAATGTGATGGGCATTAATTTAATTTGTGGTAAACAATTTAAAATAAAAACTGTTCAGGAACCTAGATAAATACTATCCAAATACAATTATTACAATAATATAGTGAAAATCTGCTTAAATTAGTAATCATTTTGGTATTACGTTTGTATGAAAATTCGCCCTCCGCCGGCCCCTTAAATAATAATGGTACAAACTGAAACTAGTAAGATAAAACAGTATAATAATGGCCATGATTCTAGACACATCAAGTCAGACTAACCTTATCTGTATTGCTATCTATTTCCCTATTAGACCTTACACGTGTACACAATTAGTGCACTATAAACGTTCTTGTAACGTTTATAGTGCACTTAATATACATAATTATACTTAGAAATAAGTAAACAGGCATTTGCATCTATTATAGATGATTTATAAAACGTCAGGGGCAACTGGTGTTTACTCATGCCTCTACTTACGGGACGCTATTAGTGCCTGGGACAGGATTTTGACGTGACAACGTCTTATAATTCGATGGAGCCGGCTGCACGCCCGAAAGAACATGATTCATGCGGCGTTACCACGCTCTTAGGCGTTCCATTTAAGGCTTGAAGTGCAAGCGAGAGCGCGGATCGAGCGACAAAGAGGTACGCACGGCCTCCGCGTTCAGCAGCGTTCGACATCTGTCTCTCTCCTACTTGAGTGAGCGATGCGTCCGCGTGGACAGCTGTATGACGTTGTCACGTTCAACTATCGTCAGTAAACCGACTTTACAGACAACCGATTTTTTTAGATGGATGCTGGTTTGCCCGGTATCTACACCATCCTGACAGCTTAGTCGGCCTAATCCACAGGTAAGACATGGTCAATACGTGCAGAACTGACTAAACTGCGGGCTTCCTCACGATGTTTTCCTTCGTCTGACAGCACTTACATTGCAAATCATAATATTAAAATATTGTGTGCAATTCACACAACACTATCTAGCCCCAAACTAAGCAGAGTTTGTACTATTGGAACCAGATACCTGATAATATAATATTTAAATATATTTTTCTTGTCAATACATACTTAGAATACAATATAACACCCAGACAGAGAACTAACATGACAACCACACAAATATTTGTTCTCGGTGGGGATCGAACCCACGATCTATGCCGCAGAAGGCAGAGCTACTACCAACTAAGCTGAGATGCCAGTCAAAGGCCTTGTGATACAACTGAATTCTGAATCTAAATATGTAAAACTCTAACGTTACTGACTGACTGACAATCAGCGCACAGCCTAAACAAATGGTCCTAGGAGTATGAAATTTATAGAGTAGATTCCTGGTGTAGGGTAGAGGTGCACTAAGAAAGGAATTCCCGAAACTCAACCCGTAAAGGCCTGCAGCGGGGGTTGAAATTTGTATTGAAAAAGCTTAACGCGAACGAAGTCGCTCGGGATTCCACTAGTAAATTATAGAATAATAAATAAATTTTAGCATTTGAAATCATACCACATAATAGCAATAGGTTGACGTGGTACGGTCATGTCATGAAGGATGAAAGTCATGTGACTAGGAGAGTGAAGAGTATGGATGTGGATGGATATGTGAGCAGAGGTAGACCAAGGAAAACATGGATGAACTGTGTGAAAGATGACATGGATAAGAGAGGAGTAAATGCAGAGATAATAAATAAATAAATATTTTGGACAATTCACACAACACTATCTAGCCCCAAATTAAGCAGAGCTTGTGTTATGGGAACCAGATAGCTGATATAAAACTTACATGCATTTTTTTGTTATAAATACATACTTAGAATACAATATAACACCCAGACAGAGAACAAACATCTGTGTTCACCACACAAATATTTGTCCTCGGTGGGGATCGAACCCACGACCTACGGCGTAGAAGGCCAACACTACCAACCGTGCTGAGAGGCCAGTCAAAAAGAGATGACGGCTGACAGAGGGGAATGGAGGAGGAAGACATGTTGTGCCGACCACACATAAAGTGGGATAAGGGCAGGAAGAAGAGAAGAAATCTTACCTCAAAAGTGAATACAGCGAGGAAGTCAAACATGCCCGTCTCTGCCATGATAGCTACTAGCAGCATCATGCTGAAGAGGAGCAGAAGCGTCTCCATATCCAGCCAGGAGATGAGCTCGGGCAGCGTCGGCCGCTCGCCAGCAATCGATAGCACGGCCAGCGCGGTGGTGGAGACCAGGACTGCGGCCATAGTGCGGTTTATTACCTGGACAAGTCAAATATCACTATTGTAGTTGGTAACAAATATTGCACATCGGATAATTTCTCGATGCTGTCTCAAGAGAATTTATTTGTTATATAGCTGGATAGGATGGTAGAATAAATAAATATTATAGACAATCCATACAACACCATCTAGCCCCAAAATAAGCAGAACTTGTACTATGGCAACTAGGTAGCTAATATAAAACTTTTTTTTTTTGTAAATACATACTTAGAATACCATATAACACCCATACAGAGAACAAACATCTGTGTTCCCCACACAAATATTTGATCTCGGTGGGGATCGAACCCACGACTTACGGCGCAGAAGGCAGAGCTACTACCAACTGAGCTGAGAGACCAGTCTTTCTCTAATTAGTTAGTCTAGAATTATTAGTATCTAATGTATGAATCGAGTATGGCAGGGTTTTAACGATAGTAGTATGTTATCGCATCAGGTTAAGGTCAAGCTGAGGTCAAACAAATCACTTGGGCTCGTATAATAACTAGTTGATACTAGATTGCAACAAACTTAAATAGGTACTCAAAAGAAAAATAGTTTAGTAACTCTCTTTGTCGTGTCACTCAATAAAAAATTGTTTTTAGACAGTCCACTCAACACTATTAAGCCCCAAATTAAGCAGAGCTTGTACTATGGGAACCAGATAGCTTTATAATACTACTTATCTAAATATATAAAACTCTTACGTTACTGACTGACTGACTGACAATCAACGCACAGCCTAAACCGTAAGTCCTAGAAGCTAGAAACTTGGAGGGTATGTTCGTTTTATAGCATAGGGGTGCACTAAGAAAGGAAATTGGAAAATTATTTCCCTAAGCGGAGAAAAAGAGAAAAAGCTTTTAATTTGTAAATACATACAATATTACAATTTGTTATTTTTTGTGAGTTTTTGATATTGTTTATGTTATGTATGTTATTAAATTTCTATGTATAAAATATTATGTTAAGTACTCGTGTAAAAAATGTATCGCTTTGGAGTGTCTGTTATGATGCATTTATGTTTAATAAACAATTTGAATTTGAATACATAGAATACAATACCGAGACAAACATCTACGTTCACTACATAAATACTTGTTCTCGGTGGGGATCGATCCCACGACCTACGGCGCAGAAGGCAGAGCTACCAACTGAGCTGAAAGGCCAGACAAAATAATATTATTTATTAGAATATTTTACCTTGTTAGCTTACCTCAAATATAATCATCACATACAGCCCACAAAGAAGTAGACACGCATAAATCACTCCAGTGTTGACATCTAGCGGATTCACGGTGAAACTCATTGCAAATGGCGCCGTTTGGTTCGAGTTCGTCTTCATTCGAAGCTTGTAAGACGTTTGGTTTGAGTCTAGGAAGGGTTCGAGTGCAAGGGTTGATTTGCGGGGCTCGCCTTCGCTGAAATCCAGGGTGTCTTCCTGGAGGATGATGGACCAGAAGTCTGTTTTCTGTGGAAAGTAAAAAAAATATTAAAAACTCGCCCATGTGGTATTGATTTTTCCCCGTTCCTAATAGTTTTTGGGGATTAATATATAATATGAATATTGTGGACCATCCACGCAACACTATCTAGCCCCAAATTAAGCAAAGCTAGTACTATGTGAACCAGATAGCTGATATAGTACTTATTTTTATTTCGTAAATACATACTTAGAATACAATACATTATCCAGATAGAAAACAAACATCTGTGTTCACCACACAAATATTTGTTCTCAGTGGGAATCAAACCCACGACCTACGGCGCAGAAGGCAGAGCTACTACCAATTGAGCTGAGAGGTCAGTCAAATAATAAGAATGATACAACCGAACCTTTTCTATTTGAAATAGCTTAAAAACGTTAAAATGGCAATGGGCAGGTCATATAGCTCGAAGAACCGACAACCGCTGCGGAATAAAGGTTCTCGAATGGCGACCACGAAACGTAGGGCCCACTGATCAGATGGACCGACGACATTGTTAAGATCGCGGGAAGTCGGTGGATGGAAAGGGCTCAGAATCGTTCTTCCTGGGAATGTGTAGGGGAGGTCTATGTCCAGCAGTGGACTTCTTCAGGCTGATGATGACGATGATGATGCCCAGCGGTGGATTTCGTCAGGCTGATGATGATGAGGATACTCACTTGTACGATGTCTTCGTTCTTCCATCTTTCAACCCACACCTTCATGGTCACAGCTGCTTCAACGTCACTTCCATTCAGTCTTGCTTCGCCGATCTCAGATAGAAACGGCCCTGATATCTTCAGCAGAATGGATTGTAGGTTCTGCTGGCTGTCTATTGAGTAGCCTGAAAATTATTTTTATGAAACAACGGGAAAACCATGATAAAAATATCGGAAGTCAAAACTCCCAAAAAAAATCGGTTGTCTGTAAAGTCGGTTTACTGACGATAGTTGAACGTGCCAACGTCATACAGCTGTCCACGCGGACGCATCGCTCACTCAAGTAGGAGAGAGACAGATGTCGAACGCTGCCGAACGCGGAGGCCGTGCATGCCTCTTTGTCGCTCGTTCCGCGCTCTCGCTTGCACTTCAAGCCTTAAATGGAACGCCTCAGAGCGAGGTAACGCCGCATTAGTCATGTTTTTTCGTGCGTGCAGCCGGCTCCATCGAATTATAAGACGTTGTCAAAAATAATCATGTTAAATATCCTGTTGTTTCATGAAAAATTGTGTTATAAATCATGATAGTTTCAAAAGTTATAGCCTGACAATTAATTTTGAGATTAGTACAAGTTTCACTAAAACGCTAGTTTGGGACCAGATATAGCAGTTTTTAAAATATAATATTTTTCGTGGTGCCGCTCCAACTATGAGACGAACAATCCAAACATGGTTACCATATCCATTGTTTGTTCTTAAGCATTTGTGAGCAATAAAGTATTTTCTATCTACCCCGGTTCCCGTGGGATGGAATGGATTTGTTTTTAATCATAATGTATAAGAGAAAGAAAGTCGTGTTTAAATTACTCAAGAACGGCTGAGCAGATTTGGCTGAAAATTGGTGGATAAGGACAGGAAAATAAATGATGAGGAACTTACTTTTGACTTCGCCGGGCGCGATAGCAGAGTTCAGAACAACAGTTTCTTTCTCATTGTACATGAGGAAGGCAGCAGTGAAGAACACCCAGACAGCGAGCAGCAGTGACATCTTCGTGTAGTGCTGAGCCTGGGCCCACTAGAAGAGAAAATGGAAATAAATGTTATAAAAACACGAAAAGACTTTATAACCAAACTAGCAGCGAGCCCGGAAAGATTATTCTAGATCATTCCAGAATAATACAGAACATTCTGGAGCGTTTAAGAGCATTCTATTTTCTAATCAAATGATACGTGATAGAAGAAGATAAGGATAGACATAGAAAAGTCTCTACGTGTTAGAAAGGGATAGACATAAATTTCTAAACTTTTGGCCCTTCAACTCCTTCCGTTCAAACTCACAGCAGGAGACCGAGGGGACCACGACAACAGAAATAAACACATAATTATATTGATTACAGAACCGACTTTGATGAAATGTAAGACGCCTCCTGGGTAGCATCAAACGATCAACAACTTTTTGGCAAACCTCACAGAACCGCAATCTCTTAAATATATTAAGTTTTTATAATATAAGAACGATTTTAAAATATATGTCATACGAATAAATACAAATTTAAAATATGTAATATCGATAAGGGCCCCACGACATTTGATCGCCTTATCCCTCGACCCGAGAAATAAAATATGACGTGATAAAATTTGACTGGAATTAAATACTAAATTTATTACATACCCTTGATTTCCTTGGAACTGGTGTCTGCTCTTCAAGTCTGGAAAACAAACAAAATAAAGTGTTAGACTTGAGCAGTTTATAAAATGCCAATTCAATATTTTGTTTTTTGACTAGCCTTTCAGCTCAGTTGGCATTAGCTCTGCCTTCTGCGCCGTAGGTCGTGGGTTCGATCCCCACCGAGACCAAATATTTGTGTGGTGAACACAGATGTTTGTTCTCTGTCTGGGTGTTATAAGTATTGTATTCTAAGTATGTATTTACAAAAAAATATATACAGGGTGTCCCATAAGTCAACGTCCAGCCGAAAATGGATGATGCGCCAAGTCATGACAGATACCAGAAAAATATAAAAAAAACTATTTGTTATGTAACTTTTGAGTTATGAGTATTTATAAAAAACAGAAAAAACTGACACCCTGTGATGATCTTTTAAGTCCTGTGACTACAAATATTAACTTTTCATGAAACTTTTTTCTGCAACGTAAGCATGAATAACCCTTCTGTAAAATACAATTCAAAATTAAGCCATAACTGCCTCAATTTTCAATGAAATCGTGGAGTTTTGGCCAACGTTTCATTTCAGATAATTACATCACCCAACTTTAACCGTCTGTACCGCAAAAAAAATGTACTACACTATCATGGCATGTAACTTTAAAAATTGGCGCATTTATCCAGGATTCCAAAATGGTAAAATACTTGCTAGAGTACTCCTTAGTTTTGGAAATAAAAAATGTTTTTTCAACTAAACCGGATTTCCAATCAATTTTATTTCAATAGATAAAATGTTTGTACCCTTTAAATGATGGACTTAAAATGCCTACGCTGTGTTTTTAAATGACTCACAATTCACAGGTATACAAGTAAATTCCATTTCGACAATGCAAGTAAACAGATAGATCCACCATCTTGTCGAAAAAGTAATAACCATGGGTTTTCAAGTAATTTGTTAGTTTTAGGTAAAAGTTTGAAATAAAATTCAATCATAGGATTACTTCAATCGTGATTTTAATCTAAAGCTCTACATTTCCTTAATAAAAATCAGCTGTCTGTAAAGACAGTTAACTGACGACAGTTGAACGTTTCAACGTCATACAGCTGTCCACGCAGACGCATCGCTCACTCAAGTAGGAGAGAGACCGATGTCAAACGCTGCCGAACGCGGAGGCCGATTGTGCCTCTTTGTCGCTCGTTCCGCGCTCTCACTTGCACTTCAAGTATTAAATGGAACGCCTCAAAGCGAGGTAACGCCGCATGAGTCATGTTTTTTCGTACGAGCAGCCGGCTCCATCGAATTATAAGACGTTGTCACGTCAAAAACCATGTAATAAGACCGGCGACGGGCGAAGGCAAACTTTAGATTAAAATCACGATTGAAGTAATCCTATGATTGAATTTTATTTCAAACTTTTACCTAAAACTAACAAATTACTTGAAAACCCATGGTTATTACTTTTTCGACAAGATGGTGGATCTATCTGTTTACTTGCATTGTCGAAATGGAATTTACTTGTACCTGTGAATTGTGAGTCACCTAAAAACACAGCGTAGGCATTTTAAGTCCATCATTTAAAGGGTACAAACATTTTATCTATTGAAATAAAATTGATTGGAAATCCGGTTTAGTTGAAAAAACATTTTTTTTTCCAAAACTAAGGAGTACTCTAGCAAGTATTTTACCATTTTGAAATTCTGGATAAATGCGCCAATTTTTAAAGTTACATGCCATGATAGTGTAGTACATTTTTTTTGCGGTACAGACGGTTAAAGTTGGGTGATGTAATTATCTGAAATGAAACGTTGGCCAAAACTCCACGATTTCATTGAAAATTGAGGCAGTTATGGCTTAATTTTGAATTGTATTTTACAGAAGGGTTATTCATGCTTACGTTGCAGAAAAAAGTTTCATGAAAAGTTAATATTTGTAGTCACAGGACTTAAAAGATCATCACAGGGTGTCAGTTTTTTCTGTTTTTTATAAATACTCATAACTCGAAAGTTACATAACAAATATTTTTTTTTATATTTTTCTGGTATCTGTCATGACTTGGCGCATCACCCGTTTTCGGCTGGACGTTGACTTATGGGACACCCTGTATAGTAGTAGTATATAATATTTATTTATTTCTTTATTCAGTTGCATCTCAAGGATCACTTTTCACATTGAAACGTCTTAAAGCTAGGTGAGTCTAGGTGCGAGCTCCACGCGACTAAGCCTATAGAAGAACAGGCAAAAAACTATGGCTTGGTTCTCACGGTTTTTTCTCTTACCGTTCACCGTAAATAAACAAAAGATATAGACTGAATGTCAATAAAAGAGACTATAGTGACAGAACTAGAAGAACTAGACACTCGCTTCAGCTACAAGGAAAAGATTGTGTGAAGGATGAAATGGGTAAGAAAGAAGTGACTGCTGAAATATAATGTGAAGAAGAGTGAGTGCATGGTCTTTCAGGCCAGAGGAAAATGTCCGTCGTACATACCACCGATAAAATTGTATGGAACGCCGCTAAATAGAGTGGAACAATTTAGATATCTCGGACATTTAGTAACCTCCGACCTGAAAGACGATGTGGATATAGAGAGAGAACGGAGGGCGCTGTCTGTTAGAGCGAACATGATCGCCCGCAGGTTTGCTCGTTGCTCCATTGATGTAAAAATTACACTTTTCCGAGCCTACTGTACTAGTTTCTACACGAGCAGCCTGTGGGCGAACTATACTCAAAGGCAGTACAGTGCCCTTCGCGTACAATATAATAACGCGTGTAACGTTATACGTTAAAGGTTTATTAAGAATGACGCTCATGTATCTCAAATATTTTTTATTAGGATTCTTACTTATTAAAACACTTATTTCATCAAACCTAGGTCTAATTATTCTCACACTAAAATTTAAATTACTGGCGCGTCAATATATGTGTGTTGCGCGCGACCTTGAATAGAACCGGCTAGGAGCGAGGCTCGCCCGCTGCATGCGTTCGCTGAGTACGCTGTGACTGCCATTCGCTCTGCCGACGCTTGCACAAAGACTAGTGAACTTAACTTGTTGTATTGTTCCAGTTCAACGGATTTTTTAAAGTAATACTTTACCGATAACTATCTTTCTTTATAAAACTATTAAAGTTGTTCAAATAGTGTTTCGTCCCATACTGGGTAAGTTATGCACAGTTTTTACGAACAAGTACGTACCTTTTGCACTCGTCACTAACGAACTTTTGAATGTCACCTTGCTACGACCTTTTCTTTGTTTCTTTTCCTCACATCTAGATTTATTTTGGCTACTTGTAGATTGAACCCTTGTTACTATGATATTACTTAAATGCATTCCTTGTTATTTTTTAATCATGTTTTAGACTTTTGTAAAAATATTTTACTTATAAAATATTTTCTTATCCATTTGTAAATTCACTTGCCAGCCTACCTAAGCTTAATCAAAACTCATCTTATAACGCATTCAATAGCCTTACTCATTTTATAAATATTTATTTTAATCTTAAAATTAAGTTGCAAAATTTATCCTAAGTTCTTAGTTACTCAATTTAAATCTGAACCTAATCAATACCCATTTTATATTGCATTCGAACGCTTTACTCATTTTCTAAATATTATTTTTAATCTAAAAATTAAGTTTCAAAATTTGTCCTAAGTTCGTAGTTACTCAATTTTTATCATTTACTCTATTTCCACAATACTGCTAGCTATAGCCTAGGCCTGAATATTCCTAAAATTATTTGAAAGATATGAACAGTATCGCCAGTCCCCTTGCTGGATCTTGGTTTGTCACCCTGCATATTAGCATATTGCTACAGTGAATATTCATGCCTGGTTGTTCTGCACGTAATTTTTCATTCTTCATTTGTATCACTTTTTCGAATGCTTACTTTTATTGTGAGAAGCTTGCATCTTGTGACGACGGCTAATACTACGCTATGCTCCCGGTTTTGCTTCCAAATAATTATTTTTTCTAAATAATTATTTTTAGTATTTTACTTTCTTTGCAATTAGTATCGCTCACGAGATGCAACTCTTCGCTACCCTGCTACATTGTACCTGGACTGCATCATCATCATCATCAGCTTGCCAATTTGTAAACTCTCTCATCACTCCCTTGCCTTATCATGAGATGCAGTCCGGGTCAGCTGACCTACCTACCATTACTAAGACGGGCAATCTTGGCCCATTCCAGGAGCTACCTCCGGGCTACTCAAGAGCTACCTCCGGGCTACTTAAGAGCTACCTCCGGGCTACTTAAGAGCTACCTCCGGGCTACTCAACAGCTACCTCCGGGCTACAGACGCCGGGCTACTCAAGCACCGGCTACCTACGCCTTAGCTACCTACGGGCTATCTACACCCCAGCTACCTACGGGTTGTCTACGCCCCAGCTACCTACGGGTCATCTACGCACCAGCTATCTCTGGGCTACACTAGTACCTGCGGACTACCTCAGCCTTATCTGCCCGGGCTCACTTAACGCAACGCAAGGGGAGGGATTTACCTAAAACTAATAGGACTATTTCTTCGTCAGACCAAGACTAGGCTTAGGTACTTACCTCACGACCTCTTATTTAGACCTACTACTTGTTTAACTGTTAATTTTAATATTATAACTTTTCTTACCTACTTAACTCTTTTATTTGCCACCCTCTAACGTGACAAAATGGCGCCCAATAACGTGGTCTTATAAGTTTTAGTCTTGGTCGACTGAGAAATAATCTTGTTTTATTTTCTTAACGCAATTCTGGTGATGGTGTGTGCATGTTCCAGATCTAGCACTTAGTTCTTAAGTTTACTATGTAACTCACTCACTCTTGTATTTATTGTTAGGTAAGTGGTTAGGCCGTCTCTGTGCATAACTTACTCAATTATCGGCAATTTTTTTCTCTCCATCTTTTTGTAAAGATGTCACGTCTTATCAAATACGTGCAACTTACCCAACCTAACGTAAACCTCAACTCTCACCTCTTAAACTCTTAGCTCGTTGTAACCCTGTGTAGGGACGGGGTAGAATACTTTTTCCTACTGCCGCCGGTAAGCATGACGTAAGAGCCGTCTAACCGAGCAGTTGATTCCTCTTTCTCTGGAAAACCTAATGCTAGTCACTTTCCTCATTACGACGCCAGAAATCAACTGTAACTTTAGTCTTTAGCTTAGTTTAGTTAGTATTTCTTCCTTCTCATTCTTTAATTTTGGTCTATCTAGGGTCTTGTTTGTTAAAAAAAAATAGTTTTTTTTCTTTTGTTTTCTGGGGTGGTCACAGGTTAGCCTGTTCTTTTACTTAGTGAATTTACGAAGTCGTTTAGTGTCATAGTTTATTTTTAAAAAAAACCTTAACTTACTTATCACATTTGTTATACTTGAGCGTGTACTTGTTCTCTTAAATCTTATATTGGCTGTAGTCTAAAAATAAAAAAAAACTTAATCTCAAGCCCTCACCAGAGAGAATCTGTCCCTTGAAGGATTCTCTCACTCTGAAGCGGGTGGTGACTTCCTCTCAACAAAGCTGTTAATCTTAAGCCCTCACCAGAGAGAATCTGTCCCTTGAAGGATTCTCTCACTCTGAAGCGGGTGGTGACTTCCTACTTAACAAAGCTTTTGATCTCAAGCCCTCACTAGAGATAATCCTTGCCTTGAAGGGTTTTCTCATTCTGAAGCGGGTGGTGACTTCAATTTTTTCAAAATTTATGAACTTATACGTTATTACACTCCTAAAAAGCTGCTTGAGTGCTGTGTATACTAAAACACATGTATCTCTCTAATGACAGGGTCTGAATACAGTTTACTGCAGTGTTCAGACAGTATGTTTGATGAAGTATGAATGCGTGGTAAAAGGTTGAATGTAAGAATTGTATGTAAGATGAATTATGAGGTTAGATAATGAAAGCGATAGTAGTTTATTAACATCTTTAGGTCTTCTATCAGGATTTTCCATAGGTAAAATCCTTCTTCTAAGAAACGGTGTACTGTAACGTTATACGTTAAAGGTTTATTAAGAATGACGCTCATGTATCTCAAATATTTTTTATTAGGATTCTTACTTATTAAAACACTTATTTCATCAAACCTAGGTCTAATTATTCTCACACTAAAATTTAAATTACTGGCGCGTCAATATATGTGTGTTGCGCGCGACCTTGAATAGAACCGGCTAGGAGCGAGGCTCGCCCGCTGCATGCGTTCGCTGAGTACGCTGTGACTGCCATTCGCTCTGCCGACGCTTGCACAAAGACTAGTGTACTTAACTTGTTGTATTGTTCCAGTTCAACGGATTTTTTAAAGTAATACTTTACCGATAACTATCTTTCTTTATAAAACTATTAAAGTTGTTCAAATAGTGTTTCGTCCCATACTGGGTAAGTTATGCACAGTTTTTACGAACAAGTACGTACCTTTTGCACTCGTCACTAACGAACTTTTGAATGTCACCTTGCTACGACCTTTTCTTTGTTTCTTTTCCTCACATCTAGATTTAGTTTGGCTACTTGTAGATTGAACCCTTGTTACTATGATATTACTTAAATGCATTCCTTGTTATTTTTTAATCATGTTTTAGACTTTTGTAAAAATATTTTACTTATAAAATATTTTCTTATCCATTTGTAAATTCACTTGCCAGCCTACCTAAGCTTAATCAAAACTCATCTTATAACGCATTCAATAGCCTTACTCATTTTATAAATATTTATTTTAATCTTAAAATTAAGTTGCAAAATTTATCCTAAGTTCTTAGTTACTCAATTTAAATCTGAACCTAATCAATACCCATTTTATATTGCATTCGAACGCTTTACTCATTTTCTAAATATTATTTTTAATCTAAAAATTAAGTTTCAAAATTTGTCCTAAGTTCGTAGTTACTCAATTTTTATCATTTACTCTATTTCCACAATACTGCTAGCTATAGCCTAGGCCTGAATATTCCTAAAATTATTTGAAAGATATGAACAGTATCGCCAGTCCCCTTGCTGGATCTTGGTTTGTCACCCTGCATATTAGCATATTGCTACAGTGAATATTCATGCCTGGTTGTTCTGCACGTAATTTTTCATTCTTCATTTGTATCACTTTTTCGAATGCTTACTTTTATTGTGAGAAGCTTGCATCTTGTGACGACGGCTAATACTACGCTATGCTCCCGGTTTTGCTTCCAAATAATTATTTTTTTTAAATAATTATTTTTAGTATTTTACTTTCTTTGCAATTAGTATCGCTCACGAGATGCAACTCTTCGCTACCCTGCTACATTGTACCTGGACTGCATCATCATCATCATCAGCTTGCCAATTTGTAAACTCTCTCATCACTCCCTTGCCTTATCATGAGATGCAGTCCGGGTCAGCTGACCTACCTACCATTACTAAGACGGGCAATCTTGGCCCATTCCAGGAGCTACCTCCGGGCTACTCAAGAGCTACCTCCGGGCTACTTAAGAGCTACCTCCGGGCTACTTAAGAGCTACCTCCGGGCTACTCAACAGCTACCTCCGGGCTACAGACGCCGGGCTACTCAAGCACCGGCTACCTACGCCTTAGCTTGTGCCGTCTGCCTAGTTATGGAAGTAAAAGACTTTGTTATTTTTTACCTTATATTAAAAAACAACAAATAGGTAACCAATAACTAGGCAACAACTAGTCCGTCGAGCGAGCACACAAATTTGTAGGCGTGGGTAAGATCAATCTGTTTCCACCTGGAGCGTACGAAGTACTCCCCTCGTATGTAGTGGGCCGTGAGGTGGTGGGAGGTCCCAGAACGAGTACGGTGAGTGTCCTCTCAGTGTGGAGTGCAGGCAGCCAGGGTATAAACAGCCCCAAGCAGTCCGATCTCTTCGTGGTAGGTAGCGGTCGCAAGAATATAGTTGTTGTCCACCGAAGAATAATATTCTCAAACAGCGGTTCCCAACCGTGTGGGCGTTCCTGGAATGGATAACACCAAATACTGAGTATTTGCATTACCAAACTCCCGTTCTGAGGACTCACCAACGGCCTTATGTGAAACCAGGTAAGTACTTACTTACCCGTAGAATAGTTTTGCCGTGGTGGTACTACAGAACGGAGTTTACAAAAATATGAGCACAAGCAGAATGAAGTTAAAATTGAATTGCAAAATAAAAGTTAAAAAATGGAAACAAAAGAATAGAAAATACAAGTAAGTAGTTATTTAAAATAAAGTCTAGGGTAGGTACCTAGTTAAAAATCCCAACGGACATCGTCAATGACATTGAGCCTAGGACATGTCATTGACATCACCTTGGTTGGTACTTAGAAAAGTCCAATATAATTTACAGAGATTAACATTAACAGAATCGTATTCTGACAATATCAGAATATCCTAGTACCTAAGAATAAGCATTTACAATATTTGCAATAGCGAAAAGCATCTAGCTACTTTGCTAAAGCATGATGGATGGAAGAAATGACGATGTGAGTTTTATGTGCCGTTCAAAACTTACCCTATATCGGGAATTCACTTAACACAGTTTACTTTAATTAAATTATAATGTCGCACAGCCGGCTAGAACGCTCGAGCTGGCGAAAAGTTGCGTGGACTAATACTAGTGGTGGTCTCGTAGCAACTGACGGGCCGCGCATTGATTGTGCCACGGGCTCGCAGGCGCACGAATAACGGTCCGCAGCCGAGTAGTACCGAGCCTTACCGACTGCGGCCGAGCTCTGTTCAATCATGAACTTATGCATTGTTACAATACCCGCCTTCCCCTCGTAAGGATTTTACTTTTAAAAGTAAAATCCGTAATTAAGTTATTAAGTCCTATTTCTTACTATTTATTCCTTTCATACATCCTTTCACAGCCACTCATACCTACATCAAGTTCACTCTACCTCACAAACTAAAATCTAATAATATAAAATTATCAGACTTGTGTACAGTCAGAGAAAAAATCATATGCCATAAAATTTGCTTATGACTTTTAGTAAGAAAAAGTTAAAACGATAGTAATGGACGCGGGAACTGATAAATCTACCTACTTAAAAAAAAAACGTTTATACAAATTAACTATGACCTACAATTTTCAAATCTTTTATATGCCAAGTGCCTAAGTTTTTACCTGACATATTCTCCAAAATGTAAATAAGTGGTGAGCGTTTCTCTATTACTCGACACTTTATGAATTTTGGAGCTAACTTTTTGCTAAAATACTTATCCTTATCGCTCAGTACGTAAGCACGCTTGTAAACGATATCTCCTACGTTAAATTCAAAAGACTTCCTCCTTAAATTATAATTAGCTGTATTTTTAGCATGAGCGTGATATAACGATTTCTGTACTTGATCGAATATAGATGCCAGGCAACCAAAGTTTTCCACATATAAATCTCGAGGCAGAAACAGTACTTCATCACCTAAGTCAGCGTCAGCAAAGTGAGAACCACAAATTACCAGTTCTCGCCCAAACACTAGAAAAGACGGCGTGTAGCCTGTAGCCTCGTTAACGGAGTTATTTATAGCAAATTGGACACTAGGAATAAACGTGTCCCATGACCTATGATCGCTATCCACAAATGTAGAAATACATGTTATTATAGTTTTGTTGTAACGCTCCACAGTATTGACCTGGGGCGTATATTTTGGAGAGAAAAATACATTTGGAATGCAATACTTTTTGAAAAGAGCACCAGTGTTACTACTAACGAACTGAGAACCGTTATCTAGAAAAATACTCTGAGGAACTCCATGGACTAAGAAAATTTGTTCCTCCAAAATTTTCACAATGACCTCTGAAGTAGCTTTTTTAATAGGGTATATGTGACAGAATTTAGAGAAACAACAAGTTATTACCAAGATATGACAATTCTGTTTACGTGTTACCGGTAAAGGGCCCATTAAATCAATTGATATCATTTGATATGGCCGAGAGCAATGTTTCGGGCGGCCCATTTCTCCTAAAGTAGCATGATTTTGAGCTTTATACTGGAGACAGGTACCACAAGACCCTACATATTTTGCTACATCACGATACATACCTGGCCAGTAGTATCTAAGAGCAACGCGTCTATAGGTCTTGAATATGCCTAAATGACCGGCAATTGGCTCGTCATGGTTCTCGGTAAGAACTCGTTCACGAAGTTCTGCTGGTACTACCTCTTTCCATGAAAATTCGTTTGTAAGTTGACATTTATTTTTACTAAGGCGGTAAAGAGTATTATTTTTAACTTGAAAATTGGGAAAAAGATTAGGTTTAGTTCTACAATTATTGAAAATATTTTTGTACCAATCATCACTAGAAGTCGCGAATGAATTAGCAGTTATAATAGAAGATACCGGAACAGCCCTTGACAACGCGTCAGGTATGATGTTGTCTACACCACGACGGTGTTTGATAATAAAATCAAAAGATGACAACCGTAAACCCCAACGTGCAAGTCTGCCCGTAGGATTATTTAAAGTAATAAACCAATTAAGTGCACTATGGTCTGTGTAAACGGTAAACGTTTTCCCATTTTCAACATAACATCGCCAATGCTCCAAAGCAACGAGAACAGCAAGAGTTTCTCGTTCTGTGATACTATAATTCTTTTCAGCTGCTGTTAACGACCTACTCATATACGCAATCGGGTGTTCCTTTCCATCTACCGACTGTGTAAGCATAGCACCTACCCCATAATTACTGGCATCAGTATGGACTTGAAATGGTAAATCATAATCTGGACACGATAATACTGGTGCGGATACCAAACACTCCTTCAATTTTTTAAAAGCGGAATCTGCTTCTTCTGTCCACTCGAAAGGTGGAGAGTTTTTCTTACCGGATGTTAGTTTGTTCAGCGGCCCTGCAATTGAACTAAAATTTGGAACGAATCTTCGATACCAAGTAGCGGTACCCAGAAATCGTTTCAGCTCTTTACGATTTGTAGGAGTTACGTAATTAAGTATAGCCTCCACTTTATCTGGGTCGGTACGTAATCCGTTCGAATCAACTACATAACCTAAGTACTTTAACTGACTTCTAAAAAATTCGCACTTCTCGAGGTTAATTGTTAAATTGGCTTTCCTTAATTTATTTAAGACACGAAGAAGGCAAGAAACGTGTTCTTCGAAATTGCTACTGACGATGACAATGTCATCTAGATACGCAAAAATTCTATGGTCTACGTCACCTAATAACGTGTCTACTAAGCGCTGCTGTGTAGAAGGAGCATTAGTTAATCCAAAAGGTGTAGTTTTAAATCTGAGCGTTCCTCGACCGGGAACATAAAAACTTGTTTTATCTCTGTCCTCCTCAGCCAGAGGAATCTGCCAAAATGCTTTAGACAAGTCCAAACTACTCAAAAAACGTGCGTCACGTAAATTGTCTAAAATTTCGGATATATACGGCAAGTTATATGCATCTCGTTTTGTGACAGAGTTCAGTTTTCTACTGTCCAGACAAAAACGAGGCTGGCCATTCTTTTTATGAACTAAAAGCACAGGAGACTGCCACGCACTTTCACAAGGCTCTACCACATCTAAAGCTAACATCTCATCAACCTGTTCGACAAGTATCTTTTGTTTTTCCGGCGAAAGCCTATAATATCTTTGTCTAATGGGAAGAGAATCGCCAGTATCAATGCGATGGGTAATTAAATGCGTGCGACCTAAACCCTTTTGGCTGAATGATATATCCTTAAATTGATTAACAACATTATCTGCAATAGCCTTCTGAGATTCATCCAAATTATGGTAGGAATAAATTATAGTGTCTGGGGTTTTATTTATATTTAAATCATTTAATGGGACATTTGTGACTTGCAGTGAACCTAAATATTTAACACATAAGTTAAATGCGCGCCAGAAATCAACTCCTAGAATAAGCGAAGACTGAACTCCGGGCACTACAAAGGTTTTCACTATATGGAACTGTCCATCAAAATTTATCGGTAAATTAATGTAACCTATACTTTCAAGTGACTGACCACCTGCGGCAATGATGTTTATTCTTTCCCCCGTCAATAACTTTAAACCACGACTAAGCAGAGACTCGTGCGCATTATTACCTATGATGGTGACTGCTGAGCCAGAGTCGAGAAGACCCGAGGCAGTTATATCATTGATCTTAATATCAACGTAAGGTCGCGTATCACCTAATGGCTTATCTTGCAGAATTGTAGCGACTTTATAGCAGTTAGAAAATCTACGAACGATCTCTAACCACTCATCCCAATCTTTCTGATCAAAGTGATTTTCTGATTTAGTAAGCGTGCTACAATTCTGCGATTCTAGTTTTTTGAAGTTTGATTACAGTTGGGACAGTCAGGTTTCTTAACACCTTTCTGACCACACCGGAAACACATGATCTCGGTGTTCTCACAATTTCTTAAACTATGCGTATTGTTACGACACCTAGGACAGTATGGTAGTTTCCTATCAGCCACTGAATCATCTTTGTTCATAGCATGTAAATATTTTTCATTAACATTATTATTGTTATTAGCATAAGGTTTAGCAAAAGTATTTTGTGTTTTATTATTACTATAGTTAGAATAAAACTGTTTTTGTTTATTAATTGTGTTTGATTTTTGTTTATATGCAAATTCAGGTGCAATGGTATCAGATGTAACAGCTGATGGCTCACGGAACTGAAGCATTCGAGATTGGACATTCTCGAAATTTCTACATATCAGTCGTAACTGTTCTATTTCTTTAATCTCCGTTACGGAAGCTAAAGTACTCGCGTAACAAGGTCTTATGTTATGTAGAATTATCTCGAGTTTGTCCTCCTCCGACAAGGGCTTTGATAGGCGTGAACACATACCTGAGAAAATCGATAGATATATGATGATATTTTCCGTCTCGCCTTGAGTCCTAGACCGAATCTCAGCTAACAAACGGTAGTCATAATCAGACCTATCAAAGTCTTGCTTCAGGAGCACCACAAGTTCATCCCAAGAGGACACCTGCTCCTTAACATTACGGAACCAATGGAGTGCATCATCAACAAAAATTTCCGTAGCAAAAGACAAGAGTTTAGAACCATTTATTTCACGAGCTTCACTAAATTCGTTTACTCGCTGTATAAAAGAGCGCACGCATGACTTTCCATCAAATTTCAATTTACCTAATTCAGAAGAAATCTTACTCCTACCATCGCAAGTGACCGAAACATTGATTGGGGTCTTCAAAGCCTGCGATTCTAAAGTCGAGGCTGCTGTAGCTAGAGTGTCAATGCTATTTTTCTTCAGATTCAAAAATTTCTCGTAAAGCTCTTTAAATTGAGTACTACATTCCAAATGTTTCTCAACGCTGACATCATCTACACAGATTCTATTTAGTCTATGGTACAAATGGTGGAGAATGTTTTCAGTGCGGGCTAAAATATTCTTATCCCTAACTTCAGATGCTACTACAAGCTTAACCTTATCTAACAGTTCCAACGATGTAGTTAAATCGTCCATCGTATCAAGATGAGAACAAGAAATATCCTCCGAAGGATAAATCTGGCTTAATTTACTTATCTGTTTCCTAATATCGGCAACAGTGCTTCCCGGAGTTTCACCCCTAACCGAAACCTCATACTCCAACTCGGTTTTTTGCAACGACAAAAATTTAATAGGGTAAGACATTATTAACGTAGTGAACCGCAGGAAAGTTAAGAATGGCACATAAATTCAAACAATGATTATAAAATACCTACTCCGTTCTGTTACAATCAACTTTAACAGAACGCTTTGGTTTGATGAATGAATGAACTATGAAAATGATAAAACTAAAAAAATGATTTATCAAACAAAACTAAAATGATGGCAAAGCAGAAATCAAATTTGTAACTAGTGTGATAATAAATGTATAAGAATAAACGGATCGACAAAAATTTTTGTAGAATAAAAAAATATGTAACAATATAAAAAAAATATTCAGTAAAACAATATTTAAAACAGTCTAAGCTTATATACAAGCAAAAGACAACACTATTTTCACACCAGTTACTGCAAACCAACAACGTTTTACAAATAACCCACTCACCGTACAATAACTAACTACTTAGGTACTACTACAAGTGAAAACAGATCAAACCCACGTAAGAGGGCGCCAGTGTGCCGTCTGCCTAGTTATGGAAGTAAAAGACTTTGTTATTTTTTACCTTATATTAAAAAACAACAAATAGGTAACCAATAACTAGGCAACAACTAGTCCGTCGAGCGAGCACACAAATTTGTAGGCGTGGGTAAGATCAATCTGTTTCCACCTGGAGCGTACGAAGTACTCCCCTCGTATGTAGTGGGCCGTGAGGTGGTGGGAGGTCCCAGAACGAGTACGGTGAGTGTCCTCTCAGTGTGGAGTGCAGGCAGCCAGGGTATAAACAGCCCCAAGCAGTCCGATCTCTTCGTGGTAGGTAGCGGTCGCAAGAATATAGTTGTTGTCCACCGAAGAATAATATTCTCAAACAGCGGTTCCCAACCGTGTGGACGTTCCTGGAATGGATAACACCAAATACTGAGTATTTGCATTACCAAACTCCCGTTCTGAGGACTCACCAACGGCCTTATGTGAAACCAGGTAAGTACTTACTTACCCGTAGAATAGTTTTGCCGTGGTGGTACTACAGAACGGAGTTTACAAAAATATGAGCACAAGCAGAATGAAGTTAAAATTGAATTGCAAAATAAAAGTTAAAAAATGGAAACAAAAGAATAGAAAATACAAGTAAGTAGTTATTTAAAATAAAGTCTAGGGTAGGTACCTAGTTAAAAATCCCAACGGACATCGTCAATGACATTGAGCCTAGGACATGTCATTGACATCACCTTGGTTGGTACTTAGAAAAGTCCAATATAATTTACAGAGATTAACATTAACAGAATCGTATTCTGACAATATCAGAATATCCTAGTACCTAAGAATAAGCATTTACAATATTTGCAATAGCGAAAAGCATCTAGCTACTTTGCTAAAGCATGATGGATGGAAGAAATGACGATGTGAGTTTTATGTGCCGTTCAAAACTTACCCTATATCGGGAATTCACTTAACACAGTTTACTTTAATTAAATTATAATGTCGCACAGCCGGCTAGAACGCTCGAGCTGGCGAAAAGTTGCGTGGACTAATACTAGTGGTGGTCTCGTAGCAACTGACGGGCCGCGCATTGATTGTGCCACGGGCTCGCAGGCGCACGAATAACGGTCCGCAGCCGAGTAGTACCGAGCCTTACCGACTGCGGCCGAGCTCTGTTCAATCATGAACTTATGCATTGTTACAAGCTACCTACGGGCTATCTACACCCCAGCTACCTACGGGTTGTCTACGCCCCAGCTACCTACGGGTCATCTACGCACCAGCTATCTCTGGGCTACACTAGTACCTGCGGACTACCTCAGCCTTATCTGCCCGGGCTCACTTAACGCAACGCAAGGGGAGGGATTTACCTAAAACTAATAGGACTATTTCTTCGTCAGACCAAGACTAGGCTTAGGTACTTACCTCACGACCTCTTATTTAGACCTACTACTTGTTTAACTTATAATTTTAATAATAAACCCTTTCTTACTTACTTAAATCTTTTATTTGTTCCCCCTAACGTGACACGCGTTCAGGGTGATGGTGGGGCTGCCTCGCTTCTGCAGCGCATCCGGGATGTTTGCAGAGGCGCGAGTAGACTGTTTCTACGCTACCATGCGCAAGCGCTGCACGTCCCTGGTGCGCAGAGTGCGGGCCAGCTCCAACACCATCCTGAGCGTGTTTGCCAGTAGGTTTGATTGTCATTACATGAACCATTGCGATATGGTTCATTTAATGACAAGCAAAACTACAATTAGATAGGTTACACGCTGCGGGGTTCTCTCCATATAAATGTACTAGCTGCCTGTCCCGGCTTCGCACGGGTGGACATTTATTTTTTAAACACATAAATATAGCCTATGTTACTCAAGATGAACCTACGTCCAGCAGTGGACTGATATCAATTGATGATGATGATGAAAGAACATTCTATAACGTTTAGGAGCACTATTTTCTAGAACATTTTGTCCAAATCTAGAATTCAGAACCATTTGCATGGGTATATTTGAGTATTCTAGATAATTCTGGATTAATAACGTTTGGATGTATTCCGGATGCTAGCCGAATAATTTCAGTCTTCGAATTAAATTTGATCATTCCAGAACCTCAAAGACATTCTAGAGCGTTCTTTCCCCGTCAAAGTCGAGAATTTTCTGAAAAATCCCTAAGCGATAGAAAGGGATAGACATATATAAGTCCCTACGTGATAGAAAGGGATAGACATAGATTTCGAAACTTTTGCCCCTTACAAATTAATAACACTTAAATATTGAATATAAACTATCCTATCTTTTAAGTTGGACCATATTATAGACGGTTACAAAATTTTATCAAAATCCGTTCAGTAGTTTCGGAGTTTATCGCGTTCCAAATTAGGACAGGAATTTTTTATAGATATACAAGGTGTATCTAAATATGTGTACTATGCGAAGGTGGGGGGTTTCAGACCACAATGGTGATCAGTTGTGGGGGGGAGAAAATTAAAAATTCCTATTTTCAGTTTCCCATACAAAAATATTTAATTTCATAATGCCTAAATAAATTGACAACCCTATCCTTGTAACCCCTTGACCCCTTGACCTACTACCTCTGTAGGTCTACTACTACTACCTACTACCTCTGTAGCTGAGTTTAGGGTTGTCACTTTGTATAAAGTCAGCTGTTCATGTTGAAACTTCGTTGCAGTTTTTTTCAGAGATACCAATCGAAGTTCGAAAAGTCGTTGAACAAAAGTTGTTCCCCGGGGGGTGGAATACACGTTGTAGATGTGTATAGGTTAATTAAGTACTACTAACAATAGATTTAAGTTTTACTAACAAAATGATCCATGTTGACTGAAATAAATAATTATGAATGTATGAATGACATCAAGTGCGGATGATAAAAATTTGCCCTCTACCTAAGACCTTTAAAACACATGAAGCAATGAATAAATCAATATGAATATGAATAACTACAAATAAAAATAATTATGAAATGACGGCTAATAGAGGAGAGGCCGACAACCGTTGGGGAATAAAGGTTCTCGAATGGCGACCACGAACCGGAAGACGAAGCGTAGGGCGCCCCCACACCAGATGGACCGATGACATTGTTCAGATCGCGGGAAGTCGATGGATGGAAAGGGCTCAGAATCGATCTTCCTGGAAATGTGTAGGGGAGGTCTATGTCCAGCAGTGGACTTCTTCAGGCTGATGATGTTGATGATGATGAGAGGAGAGTGGAGAACGAAAACTTGTTGTGCCGACCCCACATGAAGTGGGATAAGAACACGAAAATTTTGACTCTCATAATGACGGTCGCACAAGTGCCTTAGGAAGTAAAGTACTCACAGTTTCTCCATTTTCTCATTGTCGTCTCCAAAAGGCTGTTCTCTAACGACGTGCACATTGTTGTTGAGATGTGGTGCTGAGTTGACGGACGGCAGACGCTTGTTGCGAGGTGCTGAAGACTTTCTAGCGTTTTCTTGGAGCTTGCCTGTGGAACAAGATGGAGATCAGTCAATCACTTAACCATATTTATATACCCATATTAGGTCATCATCATCTTTAGCCTAAATCAGTCCCCTGCTGGACCATTAATGAAAAAAGTGTGAGCTCCGAAACTTAAGCTCCAATTTGAATGTTTTTGTTAAGAAAGCTGATAGGGCTGAATTGGTTCAGACAGTTCAGAGCCATTATTATTATGAGGCTTTTATGTCCCACTGCTGGGCAAAGGCCTCCCCCAGTCCCCTCCACTCTGTGCGGTCCATTGCTAAAAATCCAAGCCGTCGGTCGTTTCCATGTTCTGTTGGCAAACCCTGAGCTTGGTTGGACTCATGACTTTTTCAGAGCTATACTTGGTAAAAATCTAAGCCGTCGGTCGTTTCCATGTTCTGTTGGCAAACCTTGAGCTTGGTTGGACTCATGACTTTTTCAGAGCCATACTTGGTAAAAATCCAAGCCGTCGGTCGTTTCCATGTTCTGTTGGCAAACCTTGAGCTTGGTTGGACTCATGACTTTTTCAGAGCCATACTTGGTAAAAATCCAAGCCGTCGGTCGTTTCCATGTTCTGTTGGCAAACCTTGAGCTTGGTTGGACTCATGACTTTTTCAGAGCCATGCTTGGTGCCGTCGTTTCCATATTATGGGAATATTCGCGATGTAAATAGGACGCACTTCCGCTTATAAATTGGCTTTAATTAAGTACTATTTTAATTTACTGCTGTGTTTGAATGTTTTTATTACGCTCGTAATATATATGAATATCTTTATCATCATCAGCCTGAAGAAGTCCACTGCTGGACGTAGGCCTCCCCTATACCCACGAAGAGCAATTTTTGTGCCTTCTCTGTCCACCGACTTCCCGCGATCTATTCCAGACAAAAGGAGCGGTGCTTTATGTTTGAGGTTATAGTGTGTGTCTTCGTGGCCTTGTAGATCTAAAACTAGCTTCGATTGGTTCTCAGATGGATCTTATTCAGATAGGTAGAAATCTATACAGCCGAATTTTCTGAGGATATTTATCACCTCATTCGGGGGTTTAAAATTTTTGTACTTACTATTTATTATAAAGCTAAAGAGATTGATTAAACGCGCAAATATCAGTAACTACTGGTTCAAATAGAAAAAAGATTTTTTTTTTGATAGTCCATTTATCGAGGAAGACTATATACTATACTCTCTGTAGGCTCACCCCGGCTTCGCACGGGTATCTAGAGAAACCAAAGGTAGCACGCTCGTCAAAAACTGGGGCTAGTAACGAAAGTAAAAAAACTCACCATGCTCCTTTTCATAGAACTGCCTGAAGGGTGCCAAGGCAGGATCATATTTCACCTCATCAGGCAGCCCCAACCACAACTGAACAGCCCCCGCAGTCAGATCATTGCATGACACGAGGGAATACTGGCTTCGGCTGAGCTCTGCATCTTGGTTCCTGGAACCACTCCAATCTTTGACAGTCTTCACCAGCTTTTCCATAGCATTTACGGGCTTCTTTGAAAGACCGCAAACTCTTTTTTAGAACACTTTTGTGGGAGGTTTATTACGTTTCTAGCACTTTCTAAAAATGTCTTTGGAGAACTTTCAACGGGAAGGATTTTCAGTCTGTTATAAAACACTCTTTATGGCACATGTATTTAAGGTATAAATTTGCGATTAACACTGTTATTTCTTGTTCAGGAGGGTTTTTATAATGTAAATTGATAGACCTTGCCTGTGACCTTTTCAAATGATCAGTTTTTGCCTCAACGTAGCTCAAATCAACGTCGTCTTGGCTTTTTTCCAAATATTCAGTAAAAACGTGCACTGTTGTTTTTTTCTTTTGTTGCTTACTCTTTAATTTCCACTATACATTTGGTTCTAATTCATAAAATCTAGAACAATCACATGAATTTTAGAAGTATTGACTTTACGCAAGTTCTGCCAGATAATGTTCGATTAAACACTTTTTTGTATGATAGAAATGTTAATTTTTTAGAGCGAAAACATTTTTTTTCTATTGAAAACTCAATAGGTAGTCTTTTTTGGATTTTTATAAACCCCGCCAGACGCGTGGGGCGGTCGCCATAGGGTTCACTTAGAAAACGTGAATCATTGCGTTTTTATTATATATCAGTGTGTTTACATTATTTGTACTAACATAATATTTTTCTTACGCAGTTATGTATGTAAGTTTTATATCAACTATCTGGTTCCCATCGTACAAGTTCGGCTTAGTTTGGGGCTAGATACCTAGTGTTGTGTGGAATACATATTTTTTTGTTGTGGGTAGTTTCGCAAGATAAAGAAGTTTCACTTTTCTAATTGGGAATGCGCCTTGTTACCAGAATGAAGCGAAAGAGGTGTGTCAGGATCGTAGCAAGTAAAAATCCGTGATCTCTGCCTACCCCCATGGGAATGAGGCGTGGTTTTATGTATGTATTGTTAGCCGGGAATAGGGCATCCCTACTGAGACCGGGCGCCGAGACACATTACTAGTCGGGAGGATAAAATGGCGTCGTAATGCGTTGTTGATTGTTTTACCGTGTTATAAACTTATACATAGTTCTAGCTATATTCAATGGATAGTTTACGCTGTAATTAGTATGTTTATAAATCAAATTGCGTTTAAAGTCTTCTTCGTATCGTGTCAGTGATTCTTTCGAACCAAGTGAGGTGAAAGGATTTTAAGTGCGCAATGGCCTCATCGCGCACTTAAAATCCTGCACGAAAGGAGCCTTCCTTTCGTGCACTTAAAAGTATTCACATTTAAAAGTATGGCTGCTCCTCTGTTTATAGGTAACTGCTTAAAAAGTGTACATTTCTGTAAACTAAAGTCGCAAAAATACCTCCATACTACATAAAATCAATAATGTCGATATAAGGTACAGAGGCTTTGCAGGAGAAACCGTCGTGTCAGTGAACGCAGCGGTTTAGACTGGTTCAAACCGGTTTGGACCAGTTTTATCGAGTTTAAGTTAGTTTCTCAGCAGATAAATTATAACTGTTATAACTAAGTACATTTATCTGAGGTTGGAAGATTGCGAAAGTCTGATATTAGTATTCTAACAGAGTAAAAAAACAGAGAGAAAAAAAAAGCAGCCAAGTGCGAGTCGGACTCGCCCATGAAGGGTTCCGTAGCACGACGAACTACAAGAACCTAACATAATAAGGTTCCTGTAGTTCGTTGAAAGGTAAATTGCGGTTTACGGTTTATGACGTATAAAAAAAAAACTACTGACTAGATCTCGTTCAAACCAAATATCGTTGAAAGTTTACATAGTAATGTACAACATATATTTTTTTTAGTATTATCATTCTCTTACTTTAGAAGTTAGAGGGGGGGGGACCAACTTTTTTCCACTTTGGAAGTGTCTCTCGCGCAAACTATTCAGTTTAGAAAAAAACTATATTAGAAACTTCAACATCATTTTTGAAGACCTATTCATAAATACCCCACAAGTATGGGTTCGATGAAAAAAAATTTTTTGAGTTTCCGTTTATGACGTATAAAAAAAAACTACTGACTAAATCTCGTTCAAACCAAATATCGTTGAAAGTTTACATAGTAATGTACAACATATATTTTTTTTAGTATTATCATTTTCTTACTTTAGAAGTTAGAGGGGGGGGGACCAACTTTTTTCCACGTTGGAAGTGTCTCTCGCGCAAACTATTCAGTTTAGAAAAAAACTATATTAGAAACCTTAACATCATTTTTGAAGACCTATTCATAGATACCCCACACGTATGGGTTCGATGAAAAAAAAAATTTTGAGTTTCAGTTTCAAGTATGGGGACCCCTAAAATTTATAGTTTTTTTTCTATTTTTGTGTAAAAACCTTAATGCGGTTCACAGAATACATCTACTCACCAACTTTAATCAGTCTAGCTTTTATGGTTTCGGAGAAAAATGGCTGTGACACGGCCGGACAGACAGACAGACAGACAGACAGACAGACAGACATGACGAATCTATAAGGGTTCCGTTTTTGCCATTTGGCTACGGAACCCTAAAAACGAGACGATAAAAAATCGAAGAGAAAAACTGTTTGGACATCTTCTACGACATGATAGCTACATAAAAAACATAATTAAAGGAGAGGAAGGCCAAGAATAAGTTACATGAGCCCATGAGCCAGTTATAAGAAAAAGTCGCTGTCATGTCGTATAAGGAAGTCAAGGAGGCCGCATTCGAAAGACTTAATTGGAGAAAACTGCATCAAAACCCCGACAAGAGCTAAGCTCTTAAATTTAAGAAGAAGAGAAAAAACAGGCCTTTGCTATTGTAAACGATTTATAATTAGTGTAATGTGCCTTCACGGCAGGAATAGGCATGGTGGTAGTACGCACCCCCACGAGACACACACAGAGAGCTCTACTACTGCTACCTACCATAAAATAATATCGCAATTATTCCTTTGATTACTCTAATTCGATCAAATACCTACACTTTACTTACCAATCAGTAGGCCTACTACAAGCTCTGTCTGGCTCTATCTCTGGTTTTGAGTCTGTGTGAGTGCTCACCAGTGTATTACACTGTGTGTGTGTGGTACGCCATCAAATTATTTAATGCTCTGCCTACTGAGTTGAAGTCTGTCGACAACCCTAATGCTTTTAAACGGCAGTTGAAGAAGCTTTTGTTGGAGAAATGTTTCTACTCTATTGAAGAGTTTTATGATAGTAAACTCCACAATCACCAATCGGCCTGACATTTTTATTTTTTTTATTATTATTATTATTGAGTGTCTAAGTATTTCAATTTGAATTAATTTGTTTGTTATCATATTGTGTTTGTTATATTATTATTTGTCAGTGTATTTTTAAGTAAACATTAGACATTCGAATACGATAAATTATTGCTCTTGACTATATAAATAGAATTGAAATTGTGTGACGTTTCGTCGTAGGATTTATTTAGACAGCACTCTCACAGACTTAAAACCAGAACCAGAGACGGACCCAGACCGAGCTTGTGGTAGGCCTATTGTTGGAAGAACTGAGTACATAAGATAAGTTATGTTGGCATGTCTAGCTTTGATAAGGCCGTCATATTTATGTTAGTAAGTACTAGGTACACACATTACCAACCTACCTATAATGATTATGTTAGTACCGGAAGACGAACTGTAGATCACCCACGCACCCGACACCTATCGACCGATGACATAATTAGCTACAGCATATTATCGTTCAGCATAATTATATGGAGGAAACTGGTAATTATCACGATTGAAATAAAGGTAGGTAATTGCGACAAATACCCGTTTCTTTCATACAATTTTAAGTAATTAGCTATATTCTCAGGAAGTAGGTGAACTTTTTAGGGTTCCGTAGTCAAATGGCAAAGCCCTTATAGATTCGTCATGACTGTCTGTTTGTCTGTCTGTCTGTCCGTCCGTATGTCACAGCCATTTTTCTCCGAAACCGTAAGAGCTAGACTGATGAAACTTGGCGAGTAGATGTATTCTGCTAACCGCATTAAGATTTTTACACAACAGTAGAAAAACAAAATTGGGGGGTCCCCATACTTGAAACTGAAACTCAATTTTTTTTTATCAAACCCATACGTGTGGGGTATTTATGTATAGATTTTTAAAAATGATGTTGTGGTTTCATACATGGTTTTTTTCTAAACTTGCGAGAGACACTTACAAAGTGGTAAAATGTTGGTACCCCCCCTGTAACTTCTAAAATAAGAGAATGATAAAACTAAAAAATATATAATTATGTTGTACATTACTATGTAAACTTCCAACGATATTTGATTTGAACGAGATCTAGTGAGTAGTTTTTTTTATACGTCATAAATCGTAAACCACAATTTACCTTTGGACGAACTACAAGAACTTTTTTATATGTGTTACTTATTGCTACGGAACCCTTCATGGGCGAGTCCAACTCGCACTTGGCCGCTTATTTTTACTAAACAGTAGGCGACGAAGGTGTGATACCTATTTTAAATGTTTTCTTATGTTAACAGAAAAAAACTACCATTGTTTTTTTGTGGTTTAGGTAGGTATCTAGGTGTACCTACTTGTTTGTTTATTGTGGTTACTGATCTTATTCATAGACTTAAATATTAATGACTCATGCAAATTAGTTTTTCAACCATCTGTTGAAGAAAAATCCTAAATCTAAACAACAATATTTTTACACAGCTGGCCTACCATGAGCTTCATATGGTTATGGTTATGGCTGTCAAAACTGTGTCAACAGTGTCAATGTTATGGACCAAGTGATAAATTGGGCATTATACATAATGACCGGACATTATGTATAATGCCCAATAGGAGAGGGCAATTTGATAATAACTATTCAAATAATCAAATTGGCCGGGCATTATACATATTGTCCATCACCTTTTGGGCAGAGTAAAACAAACATATTTAATTACTATTTTTTTATTGTTATTGGCTAGCTCCGCTCATGGACGACCTCGCGAGCTTCTGGCTGAGCTATTCCAGAGCCAAACACGGGGCACCCCGACTTGAGTTGGTTAGGTTGTTAAGTTTTTTTTTTATATCCTTTAGGAAATCAAACACGGGGCACCCCGACTTGAGTAGGTTAGGTTGTTAGGTTTTTTTTTATGCTCTTGGCAAATGGAGTTTAAGGGAAGCTTCCCTACTGTTGCTATCAAAAGGAGGGGCTTTCTACGTCTTTTAAGCGACTTAAAAGTGTTTATTATCAAATTGCCCAATTGTCATGTAGCAATATAATAATTACCGGGCAATGTGATAAATAATGAAGAATTTATCACTTAGCCCAATAGAGCTAGACATTATGCATAATGCTCGGGCATTATTCATAATGCCCGCATTAATCACTTGGTCCATAACATCAACACGTTCAAACCCAAGAAGAAAATGTATGTGTGGGTCGGCCAATCTATATACTATTTGACAGCCATAGCCATAACCATATGGAACTCGCGGTAGCCCTGCTGCAGGGCTACCGCGAGCTCGATATGGTTATGTGGAAAACTCTCAGCATAGCTCTCTCCATAGCTCGTTGCGCGACTTTGAGCTTGTGCACGAGGCCAATAGTTAGCGACCACGTCTCAGTTCCGTAAGTCATCACTGGCAACACGCAATGATTGAAGACTCAGAATAATGCCTATAGATACTGTAGCTGTTTATTGGTTTTTTTTTATGTACCTAGCTGATGGAACAAGCATATGGCCCACCTGATGTTAAGTGGTAACCATCGCCTATAACAAAGAAATGCCTCGTAGGTCACGCACGCCAGGAACGCGCCCTACGATGCACTGCCCTGCGTCCATCAACTGGAGGCATACAGATATTCAGCCTCACGTGCCAGTAATTACACCGGCACCCACACCCTTCAAACTGAAACACAGCAATGCTGCTTCACGGCAGAAATAGGCATGGTGGTAGTACTTCTCCGGACGAGCCCATCACAAAGAGCTCTACTACTACAATTTAAGGTGTTTGTCTTCCAAACATCACACTTAGATCATATTTCCCTAAGTAGATCAGAAATGACGATAGTGATACCTATAACTTACTGTTTGTGCAACCAAAAATGTAGGTGCTATAATTTTGACACTTCCGCTAATTAGTCTACCTAATATTTAAGTATTTGCCGTGGAGCTAATCAGTGTACCCTATGGGCCATATTAATAATCCTGGCGTAGCGTTGGACTAGTTAATCCGTGTTTTGTCTCTTGCATTGACATGCAATTGTCAACTCGAGCAAATGTGACAAAACACGGATTAACTAGTCCAACACTACGCCAGGATTATTAAAACCCGACGATTGCTAAGCCGATGTTTTAACGTATTCACGTAACGCGCGTGGTTTGTCAATAGGCGAATAACGGCCCTGTTCATGCGACCAAAATTGTAGGTGCTATAATTTTGAGATTGCCGAATTGCCGCTAATCAGTGTACCCTATATGTATTTGCCGCGGAAATAATAAGTTAGACGGACTTAGAACCCTATTGCTACCTACCCCTTATAAGGAAAGTGATAACAAATAGGGTACATAATAAAAAAACAGCCAAGTGCGAGTTGGACACGCGCAAGAAGGGTTCAAATACAAATACAAAATAACTTTATGACATAAGCATGGTAGGTACAGTTCATATTATTGAATCATCATATTATTGAAATAATGAAAACTATGTTACAGGAATTATCTATAAACATGTCTGTTGCATGGGAGCCCCCTTTAGTATTTGTTTTTTTTTTAAGTGAATAATGTTTAACTCAATATTCATTTTGTGAATATTATAAGCGGACGCGCTTATTGATAACGGCAACAGGTACACCTGTTGCCGTTATCAATATCGACCAACAACGAGAAAAAAAACACGCTTGTTGTATGGTTTGATCGTGATTTTTTATTTTGATTATTTATTTTATTCTGTTTTTTAGTTTGTTGTTATAGTGGCAACAGAAATACTTACATCATCTGTGCAAATTTCAACTGTGTATCACTATTCATGAGATACAGCTTTGTGACAGTAGACGGACAGACACAGTGGATATTAGGAATAGGGTTTCGTATAATCTTTTGGGTACGAAACCCTAAAAGCGCTTTAAATTGGACACATCATGATTTTTGGGAATAGTGACGCAAAACAAAGATTGGAAGATGTTTTCTGACAAAAATCTTGGTTTGTTTGTTTTATTCGTTAGAATTGAAGTGTTAGGACCTTAAGTTAGGCAATAAAGCTTAATTTGAACTGACTCAAGATCTTATATTCGATGGCTACCTCAACTGTAATAAAAAAAAAAAAAAAATACGGGTTGCACTCCGGGAGTGCCGGCAGAAGTGAAAACTTGATTATTAACGTAGGAATCCTAAAAGTTGTTTATTTTATCAAGTTCCTCAATGTAGTAAAACCCCAATCAAAGTCCTAAGGAACCCTAAAAATTTTAGCATTATCAAGCTCCTAAGTGTAGTTGAAGTTCCAATCAAAGTGCTAAGGAACCCTAAAATTGTTTACATAATCAAGGTCCTAAGTGTAGTTGAAAGTCCAATTAAAGGCCTAAGGAACCCTAAAAGTTGTTTATTTTATCAAGTTCCTCAATGTAGTAAAACCCCAATCAAAGTCCTAAGGAACCCTAAAAATTTTAGCATTATCAAGCTCCTAAGTGTAGTTGAAATTCCAATCAAAGTCCTAAGGAACCCTAAAAATGTTAACATTATCAAGCTCCTAAGTGTAGTTGAAACTCCAATCAAAGTCCTAAGGAACCCTAAAAGTTGACCACTTAATCAAATTCCTCAATGTTGTAAAACCCCAATCAAAGTCCTAAGGAACCCTAAAAATTTTAACATTATCAAGCTTCTAAGTGTAGTTGAAACTCCAATCAAAGTCCTAAGGAACCCTAAAAGTCGACCATTTAATCAAATTCCTCAATATAGTATAACCCCAATCAAAACCCTATACGGAACCCTAAATTTTACGTAAAGCCAAATCCTCAACGGGTCGGAACCGCTAGAAGGGACCTTGTCGCGCGACCTACAAGTAGGTCCTAAATGAAGTAAAACGGCAGACATAGGAGGAGGGGGTTCTGGGGGGCTAAGGGGGGTCACAGCACGGCTCGCTTCGCTCGCCGCGCTGTTCCCCGTGGTCGCGTGGCGGCTCGCTTCGCTCGCCGCGACGCTCCCCCCGGGTTCAGGAAGAGGGGGTTCTGGGGGGCTTAGGGGGGTAACAGCACGGCTCGCTTCACTCGCCACGCTGTTCCCCGTGATCGCGTGGCGGCTCGCTTCGCTCGCCGCGACGCTCCCCCCGGGTTTCGGAGGAGGGGGTTCTGGGGGGCTTAGGGGGGGTCACAGCACGGCTCGCTTCGCTCGCCGCGCTGTTCCCCGTGGTCACGTGGCGGCTCGCTTCGCTCGCCGCGACGCTCCCCCCGGGTTCAGGAGGAGGGGGTTCTGGGGGGCTTGGGGGGAGTCACAGCACGGCTCGCTTCGCTCGCCGCGCTGTTCCCATGGTCGCATGGCGGCTCGCTTCGCTCGCCGCAATGCTCCACTCGAAAAATAAATACAGTAGATCTATAAAATCTTGTACCAATGACCACTACTACCTGCCGCGGGCGGCCGCTAGTTCATAAAATCTATAATAGGTATGTACCTATACCTACTACAGTCACGAAAAACGCCTTGGTATGCTTGCTACTAACTATTATCTATTCTGTGACGTTACCGTGTCATAGTAACTACTAGCGTATCTGTAGCGTCTTACGCTTTTTTTCGATTTTTATTATGAACTCTACGTTGTAGTCTTAGGGTACATTTCTGCAAAAAATCCGTCCTACGCTTTTTCGATAAGGTCACGTGATCCTGACGCCCTGACGCGAGTTTAAGTTTTTATACCCATTACAGAAAGTGCTCCAACGCCGCTAAAGAAGTTTTCACTTCAACAAAAAAAAATATTTTTTTGCCCGCAGTCGCAGGGTTAAATAAACCCAGATACTGTTGCCGTGACTGTGATAAACCTAACTTTACAAATATCTATTTTGTATGACGCAATCAGTGATCCACTAATACCACAGTAACATGTCCAACCTTACCTTTAGGTATACCCATATCTTATCTAGACTTATCTTATCTTAGGCTTAACGTTGATTAGATTTTTGTCATTTTGGGAAGTCGCACAGCTTTTTCATTTGTGTGTAGTTTCGGTGGTATTTTAACCAAAATTGCTTGAGGACGCAAAGTTTGAGCAGTTGGAATGAAAGTGCAATATGTGATATAATATATCTTGATCTGAACGAAAATTTTGCCGATGGTTTTGAAGAAAACCGCCATCTTTTTTTTAAAGCCGGTGACAGGCGACTTGTATAATGAATGACTGACTTGACTAAAAAAGATTTCAGACAGGGACTGATAGTGCCAATATCTAATCATTTTTAGCAGAATAAAGAGTTAGACGGCCCTGAGACAGCCCAAAACGTAAAACCATCGCAAAATATACCTACTCATCAGTTATTCTGAATTTTACTCGATCAGTTTGGACAATTTGTTTCGCCTAAGTGTCTCTCTCTTTTGTAAAGAGAAATGATGAGACAACAACAATACGTTACATAGAAACGATCAAAACAATCGTTTCTATGTAACGTATTATTTTTGTCTCATTATTCTTCCATACAAAAGGTATAGACACGTGGGCGAAACAAATTATCACAGTTAGAATAATTTATTGGCCAAGTTTTTTTTTTCAACGTCTTAGAATTCCATGGAGCTGGCTGCCCGCACGAAAAAACATGACTCATGCGTCGTTACCTCGCTCTGAGGCGTTCCATTTAATGCTTGAAGTGCAAGCGAGAGCGCGGAACGAGCGACAAAGAGGCACGCACGGCCTCCGCGTTCGGCAGCGTTCGACATCTGTCTCTCTCCTACTTGATGTCCGCGTGGACAGCTGTATGACGTTGGCACGTTCAACTGTCGTCAGTTATCCGACTTTACAGACAATCGATTTTTTTTAACAATATTTCAAGGCTCGTCAAGCGTGATTTATTAAAAGTGATCTTGTAAAACTCAGAATAAGGGTACAGTTTTCTATGAATATGTAATTATTCATGTGATTATTATGCTATGCACGTGCGGATAAACAAGATATTATAAATGGCGTTAAATGTACTATAATTACTATCATTTTGTACATGTATTTAAATTTTTTTTTATTATTGTGAACAATAATTAAAAAAAGTGGCCAAGTGCGAGTCGGCCTCACCCATAAACTGACTAGTGATACGGAACCCCGTAGCAGTAAGTAGGTAATAATAAATAGTTCTTGTAGTAGTCGAAACGTAAATTGCAGTTTACGATTTATGATGTATTAAAAAAAATACACTTGAGAGGACGGGTTGTGAAGTAGTATTTTTATTTTCGTATCATTTACCTCCTTTTATGCTCTCTCAAGGAGTTTTGTTGTTTTTTCCTTACCTACCATCAAGGTTTACACAACTATTATAGAAGTTGATGATCGAAAGATATAAATATTTTTCGTTCGTACAAGTTCGTGTCTTGTTTTTGAAAAGGTACTTAATTTTAAGGAGGTTTACATTATTATGTGTGGAGCTTTATTAAAAAAAACCGGTAGGAACCAAGCCGTAGTTTGTTGCCTGTTCTCTTGTAGGCTTGGTCGCATGGAACTGGGATCTAGACTCACCAGCTTTAAGCCGTTTCAAAGTATTGAATACAAATATTTCGTTTTATAATATTAGTGTAGATAAGTATGTAACGAGAAGAGTGCTAGATATTATGATTGTGGATGGGTAGAAGTAGATTGGGTAAAAGATGACACGGGTAAGAAAGGAGTGACTGCTGAAATAACGGCTATTAGAGGAGAGTGTAGAACGAAAACTGTTGTGCCGACCCCACATGAAGCAGGTTAAGGACAAAAAAATGATGAGTGTTGATAAGTATTGTTAGGATGAAAACTCTTCATTGATTATAGCTACAACTCTGTTTCACTTCACTTTACGGCAAACCATTACAACTACGCAAGACATTATTTTCTTCTTTTGACGTGACAACGTCTTATAATTCAATGGAGCTGGCTGCACGCACAAAAAAACATGACTCATGTGGGGTTACCTCGCTCTGAGGCGTTCCATTTAAGGCTTGAAGTGCAAGCGAGAGCGCGGAACGAGCGACAAAGAGGCACGCACAGCCTCGGCGCGTTCGGCAGCGTTCGACATCTGTCTCTCTCCTACTTGAGTGAGCGATGCGTCCGCGTGGACAGCTGTATGACGTTGTCACGTTCAACTATCATTAGTAAACCGACTTTACAGACAACCGATTTTTTTGTTAGTGATGTATCCCGTCGCTCGGTCCGACTTAGGAATGACCTATTCCCAAAACCGGCTAACAGTATAGATGCACTTTACGCATAGGTACACCTGAGTCACTTAACATGCGCATATCGATTTATGATAGGTTATTTAATAGCTTATCATGCAGGTGGTATAGTGACCTTGGTATATCACGTTACAACAATAGTGCTCTATTACAAAAAATACGCATCATATATCTGAAGGTGTAGGCTACACCTTTTTAACCGTAACTACACCTTTTCAACCGTAACTTCTTCTTCTTCCTGCCCTTATCTTATCTTATACCTTTAAACGAGAAAATCTTGTATATATATATATATTTAGGATCTCGGAAACTGCGCCAACGATTTTCACGAAATTTAGTATACAGGGGGTTTTGGGGGTGATCAATTGATCTAGCTAGGATTCATTTTAAGAAAATGATGATTTCACTCCGAGTTCAATAATTAAGCATAAACTGAATATGTGACTGCTCCTGCCATCTATTGACGATTGTGAGCAACTAACTGCAAGCATATCCAGCAGATGGCGTTGTTCAGTTAGAATAAGTCAATAAATATATTATGACTCTTAAGATTTCTTAAAAATACAAATTAACAATAAAAAATACCGAGCGACGCTCGGTCACCAACTGCTAGTTTCACTTTATGTAGGGTCGACACAACGTTCTCCTCTTCCATTCTATCAGCCGTCATCTCTATATTAACTTCTTTCTTATCCATGTCATCTTTCACACTGTTCATCCATCTCTTTTTGGTCTACCTCTACCCAAATATCCACCTACATTCATACTCATCACTCTCCTAGTCACGTGACTTTCATCCCTCCACTTTGATGGCACTTTTAATCCTTTCACCACACTCGGTTCGAGTGAACTAGTGACACGATAAGAAGACATGGGTCGCGCTAAACGGATTCTAGAAATTCTCTTCGTAGGGTATTTCCGGAATCCCGGAAATAGCTAAGCCTTTAATGTCTGGTTGTTTGCTGGTCTGTCTGTGGCCTCGTAGCTCTGAAACTAAAGCTCAGATTTGAATGCGTCTTTTTAGGGTGCCGTACCCAACGGGTAAAATGGGGCCCTATAACTAAGACTGCCCTATACGTTCATCTGTCGGTCTGTATGTCCGTTTGTCACCAGAAACTTATTAACAGTAATAATAAGACGGTCGAAATTTTTACAGACGATGTATTTCTGGTGCCGCTATAATAAAAAAATACTACAAAACATAATAAAATACTTCGTGCGCAAGGCCAACTCGCATTTGACCAGTTTTTTTTGTTAAAAAGCAGATGGTTCTCAGACATGATTGTAGATAGGTAATAATTCATTCAGCTGTTTTAATGTTTTGAGTCATTTCATGATATTAACCGAAGATTTTTCCGTTGGGTTCCTACCGTCTAGAAACGGTTGCATTGATTTTTACTAAACATGACTGAACTATCTCAAAACTATCTGCTTTACAATAAAATAACTCTGGAATATGGAACATAAATATCCTCCCCGAACTCAAATCGGAGCAACAGTTTCGGAACCATTCGGAACTAGGTACGAGGCCATAGACAAACAAAGAAACAAAGCAACTCTTTTGAGTCCGGGATTTAAAAAAATTTGGCACAGAAAACATAAAATCAATTTTTTAAAACCCTAGCAATCATCAAGTACTACCCTAGCAATCAAGTACTACCTTGATTGCTAGGGTTTCATTATATGCATTGCTTAGCCTACTACTTCCTCCAAGCTATAATTTTTGAAGTGAAAACTTCTTTAGCGGCGTTGAGCACTTTCTGAATGGGGATAAAATCTTAAACTCGCGTCAGGATCACGTGACCCTGATCGAAAAAGCGTAGGACGGATTTTTTGCAGAAATGTACCCTAAGACTACAACGTAGAGTTCATAATAAAAATCGAAAAAGCGACGCTACAGATACGCTAGTAGTTACTATGACACGGTAACGTCACAGAATAGATAATAGTTAGTAGCAAGCATACCAAGGCGTTTTTCGTGACTGTAGTAGGTATAGGTACATACCTATTATAGATTTTATGAACTAGCGGCCGCCCGCGGCAGGTAGTAGTGGTCATTGGTACATGATTTTATAGATCTACTGTATTTATTTTTCGAGTGGAGCATTGCGGCGAGCGAAGCGAGCCGCCATGCGACCATGGGAACAGCGCGGCGAGCGAAGCGAGCCGTGCTGTGACTCCCCCCAAGCCCCCCAGAACCCCCTCCTCCTGAACCCGGGGGGAGCGTCGCGGCGAGCGAAGCGAGCCGCCACGTGACCACGGGGAACAGCGCGGCGAGCGAAGCGAGCCGTGCTGTGACCCCCCCTAAGCCCCCCAGAACCCCCTCCTCCGAAACCCGGGGGAAGCGTCGCGGCGAGCGAAGCGAGCCGCCACGCGATCACGGGGAACAGCGTGGGAACAGCGCGGCTCGCTTCGCTCGCCGCGCTGTGACCCCCCTTAGCCCCCCAGAACCCCCTCCTCCTATGTCTGCCGTTTTACTTCATTTAGGACCTACTTGTAGGTCGCGCGACAAGGTCCCTTCTAGCGGTTCCGACCCGTTGAGGATTTGGCTTTACGTAAAATTTAGGGTTCCGTATAGGGTTTTGATTGGGGTTATACTATATTGAGGAATTTGATTAAATGGTCGACTTTTAGGGTTCCTTAGGACTTTGATTGGAGTTTCAACTACACTTAGAAGCTTGATAATGTTAACATTTTTAGGGTTCCTTAGGACTTTGATTGGGGTTTTACTACATTGAGGAATTTGATTAAGTGGTCAACTTTTAGGGTTCCTTAGGACTTTGATTGGAGTTTCAACTACACTTAGGAGCTTGATAATGTTAACATTTTTAGGGTTCCTTAGGACTTTGATTGGAATTTCAACTACACTTAGGAGCTTGATAATGCTAAAATTTTTAGGGTTCCTTAGGACTTTGATTGGGGTTTTACTACATTGAGGAACTTGATAAAATAAACAACTTTTAGGGTTCCTTAGGCCTTTAATTGGACTTTCAACTACACTTAGGACCTTGATTATGTAAACAATTTTAGGGTTCCTTAGCACTTTGATTGGAATTTCAACTACACTTAGGAGCTTGATAATGCTAAAATTTTTAGGGTTCCTTAGGACTTTGATTGGGGTTTTACTACATTGAGGAACTTGATAAAATAAACAACTTTTAGGGTTCCTACGTTAATAATCAAGTTTTCACTTCTGCCGGCACTCCCGGAGTGCAACCCGTATTTTTTTTGTAATTTTAATTGAAGGCTCCGTCTTTTAGCGGTCTTATGACCATTATTTTTATCTGTCACAACCAATGGAAAACTACGGAAAAATATATTATGAAATGTGCCGTTCGGACTTGACCTAAATTTTTATCTCCAATCGATACCGTCACGGACTGAGTATATTTTTATCTCGACGTAAATATAAAGTTTGTTTATATTTTAGAGTTCATTAACCTTTGTAGAGGCTGGACTAGACAGAGACTGCTATAGGTATAAAATGGCGTGACTGTGATAGACAATTTTTTTTTAGAGTTAGCGATTTTGTTCGTTGGAGTTAAAATTGCTATTTTGGTTTTACTAGACTGTTGACCGATCGTGATTTGGCAGAGTTTTTTCTGTTTTTTACAACACTTGCTAGTGGGACAAAATTAGATAGCCCACCTAATTTAAGTAAGTAACTATAAGTAAATGAATAAATAATAAATAAATAAATATTGTGGGCAATGCACACAGCACTATCTGGCCCTAAACTAAGCCGAGCTTGTACTATGGGAATCAGATAGCTGATAAAATACTTATAAGCATACATTTTTTTTGTGAATAGGTACATAATTAGAATAGGTATAATATAACACCCAGACAGAGAACAAAAAATGTTCACCGCACAATTTTTTTTTCTCGGTGGGGATCGAACCCACCACCTACGGCGCAAAAGGCAGAGCTACTACCAACTGAGCTGAGAGGCCAGTCACCTAGGTACAACTTACTAAAATTCAAAAATTTATTTTTTCAAAGGAATCACAAGGATCACTTTGAAACGTCTTTTATCTATAGGTGCCAGTTACACGCGACCAAACTTATAGAAGAACAGCCAACAAACTACGGCTTGGTTCCTACTCCTACCGTTTTTACAAAACAAAAATAACAATAGCAGTGAATACAAAAGCAAAAGTTTCAAAGACAGCACACGCTACGCTTCAAAGTACTTAATAATAAATTACAAACACAGTGTTAAAAAATAAAATACGAATATGGTAGGTAGGTACAGACATTGAAAATTGACATGTTGTACTAAATAAAAAAGCCTTACCAACCTAGCATCGTAGGCCCCACAGAATAATAAATACAGTAGAAAGGCGATCATGCGCCGTTTTTAGTGGAGCCGACTCCCGAAAAAACTGATGAATTTGTATGGAGAAAGGAGCATATCTTCGGTCAGAATCATTAGTGGAACATCCCAAATTGATACGTTTTAAGTAATTGATGGTTAAAGTTTTTGAAAATGTTCAAATTATAGTTTACTCCATAGATCAATAAGTGTATTTTTTTTATTGAATATTATTCAGATTATAGACGAGTTTATTTTATGTTAACTACGATTTAGGTTTCATTTGTAGTTTTTGAGTTATCCTTAATTTTGTGAAATGTTCCATTAATGAAGTGAAAATTTACTGAAAACCTAAGTAATGTATTCATTGGAACATTTATGAATGAGCGAAAGCGTTTAGAACAGGGTAATAATATGCTCATGTATTTTGGCGACACTTTTCCGGCCACATGGCCGTTCTATTTTGTTCTGTGGTAGGCCCAACGAGCCCTAAGTTGCGCTGCCCTGCGCTTAACATTATCAACTTGACTCATACAAGTGTTAAATGTATGAGTCAAGTCATGTCTGTATTGTCACACACCCTTGAAATGGAAATAGCGTTGCTGCTTGGCAGGAATAGACATGGTGGTAGAACTTCCCCAGACGTGCTATGATGGTCACTTGCATTTGAAACGTGGGAGAATATTAGCACTACGTATAAACAAAGTATGTGCTACCTAAAAGCGGACGTAATCGCGTGCAACAAGTAGTTATTTATAAACTAAAATTGACTGTTTTCCTGTGGCCAACTTAAGTTCAAAACAGTCCAAAGAGGATGGTATAGGTGCTGGGCAAGCCTTGTTGCTACTTCATCTTTCTGCCCTTAGAGTCTGTTCAGAAAGAGAACCGTCGTGGCCAAATTGAGAACTAACGTTTTGATTTTCTATGGCAGCTCATCCCTTTCTTTCTGTCAGAATTTTGCATCATAAAAATTAAATAAAGGAATAGTACACTAGTTGTGATAGGATCAAAACGCAACAGACGCGCTATTGTATTGCCCACTAAACAAAAAGGTGATTAAGCACAGCAGCGCCCTCAAATCCCACGACGGGTCTCTTTCTGAACAGACTCTACCCCACTTTATGTGGGGTCGGCACAACATGTCTTCTCATTCCCTGTCAGTCGTTTAGTTTAGTTTATTACAAAAAATCTTAAGCAACATTACAGCTGTCATCTTTGTGTTCACTCCTCTCTTATCCATGTCATCTTTCACACAGTTCATCCATGTTTTCTAAGGTCTACCACAGTACCACTGCTCACATATCCATCCACATCCATACTCATCACTCTCCTAGTCACATGACTTTCGGTGCGGGGCAAGCCTATTCCATCTAAAATCCTGTCCCAGGCACTCCAATGTCCCGTAAATAGGGGCATGAGATAACAATTGCCCCTGGCGCTATAATAATTTCGGTGAAATAAGAGCCTGCGCACCTAGGCGATGGCGATCAGCTGAAACGCTGTCAAATAAGAAAGCGATTATGACAACGTTTCCGCTGTTTGCCATCGTCATTGCCTAGATGAACGCAGGCCTTTTAAAAAAACTCATAGATTCAATTTAAAAAAAAACTGCTTGGCGGCACAAAAATAGGCATGCTGGGAGGTACTTCCCCGGAATTTACAACATAGCTTTGTACAAAGATATTATCAATGGATTTTTCTGTACATACTTGAGTTAATCAGGTTCAAAGACCGGTTTTTTATTGGTATGACTAAACATTTTTAATATATAAATGTTGAGCTGGAAAGTTTATGGATGAATATTTATAGATTTCCATTTTGGCGACGACGGGTCTTAGGAACACATGTGATTATCGTAAAAAGTTATTTTAATGAATCAGCAAAGCCTACAAAAAAATACAAACTGTATACTATACCGTATTAGCAATTTATCATTTATTACATCATACATGCTTCTTCAGTAAGTATAAGATTTATTGCTGTGCAAAGAGGCTGTGTAAGTAGGCATTTACAATTCAATGCGTTGTTCAAAACGTTCCATTTTCAAATCACTTTACCGACACATTAGTTCAATACGAGCTGGTATGCCCGAGCTTTGCTCGGTTTTTTTTAATTAATATTTTTCGATCTTACTACCAGCGCCATCTGGTGGAATAGCTAAAATAAGTTTATGTATAAGTTGATAAATAGATAAAGTTGATTATTAAAAACAATAAAAAAAAAGACGGGTTGCACTCCGGGAGTGCCGGCAGAAGTGAAAACTTGCCGCTCGTATTAAAACTTATAAAGTACTCACTCATTTTCTTTCGCTATTCATAATACCTAAATAAATACAGTAGATCTATAAAATCATGTACCAATGACCACTACTACCTGCCGCGGGCGGCCGCTAGTTCATAAAATCTATAATAGGTATGTACCTATACCTACTACAGTCACGAAAAACGCCTTGGTATGCTTGCTACTAACTATTATCTATTCTGTGACGTTACCGTGTCATAGTAACTACTAGCGTATCTGTAGCGTCTTACGCTTTTTCGATCAAGTCACGTGATCCTGACGCCCTGACGCCCTGACGCGAGTTTAAGATTTTATACCCATTACAGAAAAAGTGCTCAACGCCGCTAAAGAAGTTTTCACTTCAAAAAGATTTTCTAAAAAAATATCCCAGCTATATTAATCGATTAATCGCGCCCGAAACCTGCTGTATACTAATTTTCATGAAAATCTCTGGAACTTTTGTGTCGAGTGTTTACGTTGAAGTTCAATAGATGGCGTTCTCCGTGACACTAATTCGTGATTTCGACTACTCGGCAAGAGATGGCGCTAATTTTTTGTATTATTAAAATAACTTTTAACCCGAGTCTTTTCTGAAAATGAAACCTAGCTAGATCGATTTATCGCCCCCGAAACCCTCTGTATACTTAATTTCATGGAAATCGTTGGCTCAATTTCCGAGATCCTAAATATATATATATATATATACATATATATATATACAAGGTGTATCTAAATATGTGTACTATGCGAAGGTGGGGGGTTTCAGACCACAATGGTGATCAGTTGTGGGTGGGAGAAAATTAAAGTAAGGTTGGGGTGTAAGTAGCTCGCATAGTATCTTTGTAGCTAAAGTCAACCTCACCTGCTCGTGGTACACCCTGCTGAACAACGAACGAGGCTCTGGCGCACATTGGTTCCCTAGTGGTTACTGTGGTCTGACTCCGCCCAGTGTAATCCTTATGGAATCTGCTGGTGGTAGAATCTCTTAGATTCGTCTGGCTTGCTACCACCCTCGGGTCGTAATCCGCCGCAAAACACTCTAGGGTGTGTTCCGGCTGACGAGCCCGGGTGCCAGTCCCCTCCCCACCCCTGAATTGTTTGTTCCTGGTGACCTTGGGAGCCGTTGGGTTGTAATGGCCTAGTCTGCGCGTGTCCAGGCGTGATGGCTTGGCTCGGGGGCCAGGGAGACCCGATGAAACGGTTGTCCGCTGGCCGCCCGTTGGTTCGTAGGAGACCCGAACCTGGGTGATCCTGACCTGGGAGGCTGTCTCGCCGCCAATGTTAAAAGCCCTATAGTGTCCATCGTACCGGGGTAGGAGACCGGAGTGGAATCCGGTGGATTCTCATAGGGTTGGATCGGGGGCCCTTCCGTCCCCCGAGCCAGGCCACTCACACGACCTGGATGCGCGACCTAGCATCACGTGACCCTCTTTTGCTCTTTGGATCACCAGTAACCTACTATTCTTTCCTTAACCCGTCTTCAAATAATATGGCTAATAAAACTAAAAGAAATAAGCGTTGCTCAGCGGCTCTTCAATCCACATTTAAAGTAGACTTCTGTAATATTAGAGGCCTACATTCCAACCTAAACGCCGTTCATTTCCATCTTGAATCGGCAAAGCCGGCCATCTTGTTTCTCACCGAGACACAGATATCGTCTCCGGCAGACATATCATACCTTAATTATCCTGGCTACAAATTGGAGCATTGTTTTGTACCCCGTGCCGGAGTATGTATGTTTGTTAGGGAGGAAATCTGTTGTCGGCGGCTGAATAGCCTTGAAGGCAGAGATCTATCCGTTCTCTGGACACGTGTTGATTACGGGGGTCAAACCCGTATCTACGCGTGTCTATATAGATCACATAGCGGTAACACCGAAACTGACCGACTCCTCGAGCACGTCCAAGACGCTACTGACCAAGTGCTCCAACAGTTTCCTACGGCTGAGGTGGTGATCCTAGGTGATTTTAATGCTCATCATGTTGAGTGGCTAGGATCACGAATCACCGATCATGCCGGAAGAGCTGTTCACGATTTTGCCCTGGCTTACGGCCTTACCCAATTGATATCTTCACCAACAAGGATACCAGATATTGATGACCACAATGCCTCACTTTTGGATCTTTTGCTGACTTCTACCCCGAACGGTTACCAGATATCCGTCGAAGCCCCTTTAGGGTCCTCCGACCATTGTCTGGTACGCTCGGAAGTGCCGATCACGCGCCCCGTGCGACCACGCCCCCTCGGAAGGCGTCGGGTCTGGCACTATAAGTCAGCGGACTGGGATGGATTGCGGGAGTTCTATGCATCCTACCCATGGAGGCAGCTATGTTTTTCTTTGGATGACTCTTGTTCTTGTGCCGAGTCAGTCGCCGATGTGGTTCTTCAGGGCATGGAATGTTTTATTCCTAGTTCTGTGGTTCCACTCGGTGGAAAGACCCAACCCTGGTTTGGTGCGGATTGTTTTGGGGTTTCCGACCTCAAGCAATGCGCTTACCGTGCCTGGGTTGTTGCACGAGATAACAACGAGTCCAATACCTCCGAATTGAAAAAACTGTACAACGCTGCCTCCAGATCCTTCAAGAAGAGGATTGCTAGGGCAAAGTGCGTGCATATCGGCAGCATTGGTGAGAGACTGGCTAGCTACCCTTCTGGGAGTCGAGCTTTTTGGTCTCTTGCCAAAGCTGTTCAGGGCAATTTTTGTCAGACGTCTTTACCACCATTGCGCAAACCGGATGACTTGTTGGCCCACACAGCCAAAGAGAAAGCTAATCTTCTAAGCACACTCTTTGCTTCTAATTCGACACTGGTTGACGGGGGAATTGCACCGCCTACCATCACACGGTGTGAGAGCTTGATGCATGAAATCCGTTTCACACAAAGTGCGGTGCGTCGAGCTCTCTTTTCCCTTGACATCCGTAAGTCGAGTGGGCCAGACGGGATCCCTGCAATTGTGCTAAAGACGTGCGCTCCAGAGTTGGCACCGGTACTAACGCGCCTCTTCAGGCACTCCTACCTCTCAGGAACTGTTCCATCTTCATGGAAGATAGCCTTGGTTCACCCGATACCTAAAAAGGGTGACCGGTCAGACCCATCCAACTACAGGCCTATTGCCATTACCTCCCTGTTTTCCAAGGTGATGGAGAGAGTGATCAATGACCAACTCCTTGGGTACTTAGAAGAGCACCAGCTGATTAGTGACAAACAATATGGCTTTCGCCATGGTCGCTCAGCTGGTGATCTTCTTGTGTACCTCACTCACCGCTGGGCAGAAGCCATTGAAAGCAAGGGAGAGGCTCTAGCGGTTAGTCTGGACATCGCAAAGGCCTTTGATCGGGTCTGGCACAAGGCACTTCTGTCGAAACTTCCTGCATACGGACTACCCGAGAAACTGTGCAACTGGACAGCCAGCTTTTTATCAGAGCGCAGCATTAAAGTCGTAGTAGATGGAGCCTGCTCTGATTTAAAGCCCATAAATGCTGGCGTCCCACAAGGCTCTGTGCTGTCACCTACCCTGTTCATCCTGCATATCAATGATATGTTACATGTTAGTAACATGCATTGCTATGCGGACGACAGTACTGGTGACGCCCAATATACAGGCCGAGCAAACATTTCTCGGGAACGAATAGGAGAGTGCCGAAACTCGCTTGTGTCGGAACTTGAGACCTCTCTAGAGCGGGTCTCAGACTGGGGTGAACAAAATCTTGTTCGCTTCAACCCCACGAAGACACAAGTGTGCGCGTTTACCGCTAAAAAAACCCCATTTCTCGTGGCTCCCAGTTTCCAGAACACTCCTCTTAACATCTCTGAGAGCATTGGAATCCTCGGTGTTGACATTTCGAGTGACGTCCAATTCCGCTGTCACTTGGAAGGAAAGGCCAAACTGGCCTCTAAAAAGCTCGGCGTCCTCAACAGAGCGAGTCGGTATTTCACGTCGGTTCAAAAGCTTATGCTTTACAAAGCACAAGTCCGACCGCACGTGGAATACTGCTCTCATCTCTGGGCCGGGGCGCCCCAATATCAGCTCCTTCCTCTTGACCGGATCCAACGTCGGGCAGCTCGTATTGTCGACGATTCCAAGCTCACTGATGACATAGAGCCCTTAGGTCTACGGAGAGACGTTGGTTCTCTGTGTGTGCTCTATCGTCTTTACAATGGGGAGTGTTCTGAGGAACTATTCGATCTGGTGCCCGTGGCTGATTTTTATCATCGCACCACACGCCGCAGAACCAGATTCCATCCCCACCACCTGGATGGCTGGTTTTCCACAACTGCTCGTTTTTCGCGGTCCTTTTTGCCACGCACGAGCAAGTTGTGGAATGAACTGCCTTCTGCAGTTTTCCCTCGGAGCTTCGACATGGGGTCCTTCAAAAGGCGGGTCTTTCAGTTCCTTAAAGGCCGGCAGCGCATCAGCACCACCTCTGGTGTTGCAGGTGTCTATGGGCGACGGTGACTACTTTCCATCAGGTGGCCCGTCTGCTCGTCTGCCAGCTATGGCATAAAAAAAAAAAAAAAAAAAAAAAAAAATTAAAAATTCCTATTTTCAGTTTCCCATACAAAAATATTTAATTTCATAATGCCTAAATAAATTGACAACCCTATCCTTGTAACTCACCTACCCCTTGACCTACTACCTCTGTAGGTCTACTACTACTATCTACTACCTCTGTAGCTGAGTTTAGGGTTGTCACTTTGTATAAAGTCAGCTGTTCATGTTGAAACTTCGTTGCAGTTTTTTTCAGAGATACCAATCGAAGTTCGAAAAGTCGTTGAACAAAAGTTGTTCCCCGGGGGGTGGAAATTCACCCCCCTTCAGGATAGTACACATATTTTGATACACGTTGTATACAAGATTTTCTCGTTTAAAGGTATAAGATAACGGATACCGGTGCAAATATTTTACTGAGTATTTATTTTAATAAATTAATACTTTTTCTCTAAAATAAATTATAGTTTAAAAAATTAAAAAAAAACGCTTTTATAACTAATTGAACTAAAAAGTTAAAAATAAAACTGTAATAATCAATTGAAAAATTTATATTATTGTACAAAAAGCGTGGGGAGCTTTTTATAATAACTTCAGATATAATAAACTATTGATAAAATATTTACTACAATCAAAATCAAGCCCCCCCCACGCTTTTTGTACAATAATATAAATTTTTCAATTGATTATTACAGTTTTATTTTTAACTTTTTAGTTCAATTAGTTATAAAAGCGTTTTTTTTTAGTTTTTTAAACTATATATATATTTTTTTTTTTTTTTCATATTATTGAATTGTCATCGACCTTTGACAGATGTGCAAAGTTTGAATCAAATCTGATCGTTCAAAGTAGGTTTTTTTTTTTTTTTTATTTCTTTTCATTTTTTTTTTTTTTTTTTTTCATATTATTGCATTGTCAACGACCTTTGACAGGTGTGCAAAGTTTGAATCAAATCTGATCGTTCAAAGTGTGGTTTTTTTTTATTTCTTTTCATTTTTTTTTTTTTTTTCATATTATTGCATTGTCATCGACCTTTGACAGGTGTGCAAAGTTTGAATCAAATCTGATCGTTTCAAAGTAGGACAAAATCGAGCTCAAAGGGGTCGGTTACATACATACAGGTGAAGCTAATAAAAGCGTTATAAAATAAATTATAGTTTAAAAAACTAAAAAAAACGCTTTTATAACAAATTGAACTAAAAAGTTAAAAATAAAACTGTAATAATCAATTGAAAATTTATATTATTTACAAAAAGCGTGGGGTGCTTTTTATAATAACTTCAGATATAATAAACTATTGATAAAATATTTACAACAATCAAAATCAAGCCCCCCACGCTTTTTGTACAATAATATAAATTTTCAATTGATTTTTACAGTTTTATTTTTAACTTTTTAGTTCAATTTGTTATAAAAGCGTTTTTTTTAGTTTTTTAAACTATAATTTATTTTTTACTTTTTAGTTTTTTAATATTTTTTCATATTTTTTTTTCATATATTTGATTTTCATATTATTGCATTGTCATCGACATTTGACAGGTGTGCAAAGTTTGAATCAAATCTGATCGTTCAAAGTAGGTTTTTTTTTTTTTTTTATTTCTTTTCATTTTTTTTTTTTTTTTTTTTCATATTATTGCATTGTCAACGACCTTTGACAGGTGTGCAAAGTTTGAATCAAATCTGATCGTTCAAAGTGTGGTTTTTTTTTATTTTTTTTTATTTCTTTTCATTTTTTTTTTTTTTTTCATATTATTGCATTGTCATCGACCTTTGACAGGTGTGCAAAGTTTGAATCAAATCTGATCGTTTCAAAGTAGGACAAAATCGAGCTCAAAGGGGTCGGTTACATACATACATACATACATACATACATACATACAGGTGAAGCTAATAAAAGCGTTATAAAAAAGTATTTAAGTATTATATCAGCTATCTGGTTCCCATAATACAAGGTCTGCTTAGTTTGGGGCTAGATAGTGTTGTGTGGATTGTCCGCACTATTATTATGCTTTTCTCGGTTATATACTGGTGTGCACTCGCTCCATTAGCGCCCTTATCTACTCCCACCGACTCCAAAATAGGATCTTGTTCTGAAATAGCTCACTTACTGCCCTTGTGTAATAATCTACTATTGTTACTTTATTTTATTGCATTGTTTATTGTTTGTGTGGTGTGAACCTATGGTTTGTTTGGGGAGGTTTATTAACTTACTACTAGTGATTGCCCCACAGCTTTACCCGCGTGCAAATAGGATACACTGTACAAAATCTTGGTCAGACCGTCATAAATTTTTTACCATTGTTTTTTTGCAGGAATTCACTTTATCGATCATGCACGTGAAGTTTATATAGGTACGCTCGCACTTGCCCGATTTTTAGATGGCTGTGACCACAACCTTTTTTGAGGGTTGGATCCCTGCCTGTTAGTCCGAGATTCGTACAATTATGTCATTAAGGACCTACCTATGTTATATGTATATGTATATACCTGTATAACGTGATTTTCTAAAGTAGGCCTTGCTATATTTAGTTGTTTTACCCAATAAGCTCACAAACAAAATGTATAAATAGTATGTTATTTTTACGAATAAATTATGTTAATTAGACACACGATGAATAAATTTTTGAGCTGGATGGGCCTTATTATGATTACTACTCACATTAAAATATTATAGGTAGGTATGTAATTCTACTTTACTGCTATTCGCATTATTACCAGACGAGTTTTATTGCTCATTTATAAATAAACATTTCTATACAGACGGAACAATCTAGCGGAAACTTGGCACATCAATTTTTTTGCCAAAGCACCTCAAGCTCACTTCATAATAAGTCAACACATTTGACACAACACTATTCCAATTATACACGAATTTTAATTCGATTTTTGAATTATCAATCGTTCGGAATCAGAATTTGTTTTATTTTATTTGCCGCGGATGCGTTCGGTATCGCGCGCGTCGCGTTTCACACTGGCAGCACAGAAATAAACAAAGCACTCGCTGTATTTACGCGCTTATCAAACATAAGGTAGGTGTTATACGGTTGTACGTTGTACTGTGTTATCACAAAATCACTACATAGTATAAAACAAAGTCGCTTTCCGCTGTCTGTTTTTACGTATATCTTTAAAAGTTAAAACTACTCAATGGATTTTGATTCGGTTTTTTTTTTACTAAATAATAATAATAATAATAATAAATAATAAATATTGTGGACAATTCACACAACACTACCCAGCCCCAAACTAAGCAGAGCTTGTAATATGGGAACCGGATAGCTGATATAATACTTGAATACATTTTTTTTTTTTTTTGTAAATACATACTTAGAATACAATATAACACCCAGACAGAGAACAAACATTTATGAAATAGAGTCTTCTTCTTATTGTGTCTCTGATTCTTTTGAACCAAGAGTTGTGAAAGGATTTTAAGTGCGCCTCAAAGAGGCTCCTTTCTTGCACTAAATAGAATGATGCAAGAGGAATGTTTATATGTATAAAACATGTTTTATATATTAAACACTCATAGTTTTAGAGGTTTCTTATGGTGATGTTGTTAAAAAACACATTTTTTGAGCTTACCTACATTGCAAACGCTGGCTGAACCCTTTATACGAGATAGATCAAAATAATGTACATTATTTTAACACATGTACCTACCCACAATAACCATTTTTTATCCTGTATACTTATTTTATTTATTGTAAAAGACAAACGAGCACCTGATGGTAAGCAGTCACCGTCGCCCATAGACACCAACAACACCGAGGGTGCTGTCGTTGCGTTGCCTTGGAGGAGTTTTTTAATGTTTTTATTGAAGTTATTAATGTACTTTTTACAAGAAATAATGAGAAAAAAGCTGTATTTTATTTGGTATCAGCATTGCACCCGTGCGAAGCCGGGGCGGGTTGCTAATATTAAAGACAACATTGTTCGGATTGAGTTGTTGTTTGATATTCCGTGTTTTTTAGCTTTACCTACTAATATTTGAAATGACAAAAATTATACACCGCCATTTTAAAACCTGCGCACGCCTAGTTGCTAGTTCGCTGGCGGTAGCGATCGGTGAAACGCTGTCAAATATCGCTGTCAGATTTGAGATTTGACAGCGATATTTGACAGCGTTTCACTGATCGCTACCGCCAGCGAACTAGGTGTGCGCAGGCCTTTAGGTAAGTACTGCCAGTTCAAGACTTCAAGTAGGTACTCGCTAAGTAGATAAGACCTAATCTACTTATCTATACAAGGATAAATGATAAATCTAGACGTATGTATTTGTACTCAATTAAGTACTTAAAGTAGTAGGCAACAAATACTGCACATCGGCTAATTTCGGCTTCATAGAGCGTATAGTGTACGTCAGAGAGAGATAAATAATAAATAAAATAAAAAAGCCTTTATTATTCCCTAATTAACAATTTTTAAATAAGTTATATCTATATTTTTTTATAAAAACTAACTAAGAACCCCTCGACGGGTATAGGCCTCCTCCAAAAGTCTCCATTCTTTCCTCTCCTTCGCTTTCTTTGTCCAGTCTTTTCCTGCTAATTCAGATATTATTATGTCATCTTGCCATCTTTCCTGCGGTCTCCCTCGTCTCCTCTTGCCAGCGGGGCTGTTCCAAATGGTTGTTGTTCGGGTCCATCTGTCATCTTCGGTCCGAATCAAATGGCCCGCCCACCTCCACTTTAATGCCTGTGCGTGCTGAAGAACGTCAATCACTTGTGTTGTTTTTCTAATTTCTACGTTCCTTCGTTTGAATTTTAGCTTTATGTTTAGTAGGCTTCTCTCCATCGCTCTTTGACACACTTTTATCTTGTTCATAGTTTTTTTGGTAAATACCCAGGTTTGGCAGCCATACGTGAGGGAAGGTAGTAGACATGTACCTATTCATTACTTTTGTTTTTAATTTTATTGGTAATTTTGACTTCATTATTTCCTTGTAGCTCCAGTACTTATTCCAGGTTAGATTTACTCTTCTCTCCGATGTGCAATATTTATTGCCTACAACTCTAGGTACAATGGGCAATTGGTGTCGCCTGGCATGTTGAGTTGAGCCGACCCCACATAAAGTGGGTTAAGAGCAGGAAGAAGAAGAAGTACATCTAGCTTATGGAACAAACACATGCATGACCCGCCTGATATGCCGCTTGCACTTCAAGCCTTAAATGGAACGCCTCCGAACGAGGTAACGCCGCATGACGTCATGTTTTTTCGTGCGTGCAGCCGGCTCCATCGAATTATAAGACGTTGTCACGTCAAAAATAAAGATCATGGTTTAAAAAGTTTTATTTTTTATTTATTTAGACACGGACCACAATCGTTAACTAATCTTCTAACGTCATTAAATAACTCAGTAAGGGTCGTTAAGATTACTGAAATAACTACACTCATTAGGTAGAGAATAAGAGATAATGTATTCTTACGCCCCTATTCCGGTTTGGTGACGTTGAACAAGGCAATTCAAACCAACCAAACCAAAGTCAACCACTATTATTATAACTGTTGCCATACTAGTTTTAGGTACAAAGCGAAGTTCCTATTCGCTATCTCATGTTTACAGGGCCTGATTAACCCTATCGGTGCCCCTAGGCAATGCAAATCTCCTTCTCTCCCAGTCCCAGTAATAAAATATGTATTTTTTTAGGGTTCCGTAGCCAAATGGCAAAAACGGAAACGGAACCCTTATAGATTCGCCATGTCTGTCTGTCTGTCCGTATGTCACAGCCATTTTTCTCCGAAACCGTAAGAGCTAGACTGATGAAACTTGGCGAGTAGATGTAGGTATTCTGTGAACCGCATTAAGATTTTTACATAATAATAGGAAAAAAACTATAAATTTTGGGGGTCCCCATACTTGAAACTGAAACTCAAAAATTTTTTTTTCATCGAACCCATACGTGTTATGTTTTACATTACTATGCAAACTTCCAATGATATTTGGTTTGAACGAGATCTAGTCAGTAGTTTTTTTTATATGTCATAAATCGTAAACCGCAATTTACCTTTCGACGAACTACAAGAACCTTTATATTATGTTACTTGATGCTATGGAACCCTTCATGGGCGAATCCGACTCGCACTTGGCTGCTTTTTTAAATTGCTTGACCCTGCAAGAGCGAGGTCCCGTGCGACCTGTTCGCCACCTCCCAAGGCCGCCGCTGTCTGAAAGTAGCACCTGTGATGGACATGGACGTGGGTTGTGGATGGCGGTTGTAACAGACGGGGTAGAGTACTTCTTCTTCTTCTTAATGAATGGCATCGTCTATTTCGGATCAATTTTGCCAGTGTTGAGCAGTATAATGAGAATGAGATTAAAGGATTAATGATAATATATTACATAGATAAAATACTTTTCCGTCAAGTCGAGTCAGTCAAAGTCGAATCGGCCCTACTTGGCTTTGAAAACAAAATAATGGTCTTTTGTTTTCAAAACCATCAGAAACCTTTTCGATTGAGCTAAGACCTCAAGTAATGTTGGTTAAAATACCACCGAAATTACACAACTCAGAATAACACCAGAAAAACAATTAAAATGATAATGCTATGTGACTTCCCAAAATGATAGAAAACTAATCTCCGGGGTAAAGTAAAGAAAAGATGGATGGACTGTCAAAGATGACATTAGCAAGAAAAGAGTGGGCTGAGCACTGAGATGACGAATGATTGGAGTGGAAGAAAACCTGTTGTGCCTACTCCATGCAGCGTGGGATAAACAGGCCCTTGCATCTATTGTAGATGATTTATGTAGGGCAACTGATGAATACTCATGCCCCTTAGTGCCTAGGACAGGATTTTAGATGGAATAGGCTTGCCCAGCACCTAATACCATCCTGACAGCTTATTCGGCCTGATCCACAGAAAAGACATGGTCAATACGTGCGGAGCTGACTAAGCCGCGGGTTTCCTCACGATGTTTTCCTTCACCGTTTGAGAGCACTAGCATTGTGTACTTCAAGCGTGGGATAAGGGCAGAAAGATGATTTCTGAAGAATCAGCTGTGAGTTCTAGGGCTATGATAGTCAGTCAGTACAGTAGTAACGTCGTTTATAGTAGGTGCCTATTAGAGAAAAGATAAATAAAACACAGATGCTGTTCCATATGTGTTTAAGTGCCGCAAACGTTTACAATTGCTCTTGGAAATGCGTCAGGCGTCTCAAGGTTTGTTATTGAACAACATTATCCTTAGACAATTAGGTTAAATTGTCTAAGACATTATCACATTACGCTGGACTTCTTCTTCTTCTTCTTAACATGTCACGTATTTTTCGAACCAAGTGTGGTGAAAGAGTTTAAAGTACGCCTCAAAGAGGCTCCTTTCGTCACCTAGCACATATTTTCGTACTTTTTAGGTTCTACGACATGCTGGTTTCCTCACGATGTTTACCTTCACCGTTTCAGAGCACACTCATTGGTACACGACTGAATTTGAACCCACGACCTTAGGATCGGAAGGCGGAGCCGCAACCCTCTAGCCCACCAGCGCGCTGGGGCTCAATTCTAGACCAGTGACTTTTTTGTCACGGTAGATATATATCACAAAAACTGACAGTTTCTTTAGTGAATTTGACAGTTATTGTGATATATATCTACCGTGACAAAAAAGTCACTGGTCTAGAATTGAGCCCCTGGACTTCTTGACGCAGTAGAAATGAAATGAATGAAAAAAAATGATTTAGAACTGGTAATAATAATACTGTCGAGCCCTAAACTAAGCAGGTCTTGTGCGAAGGGAACCAGATAGCTGATATAATACTTAATTTAGAATACAACATAACACCCAGACAGAGAACAAACATCTGCGTTCACCACACAAGTATTTGTTCCCGGTGGGGATCGAACCCACGGCCTAAGGTGCCTCTAAGGCAGGGTACAATTCCCTGCCACTCTTGGTAGTAGCTCTGCCTTCTGCGCCCTAAGCCAACTGAGAACAAATATTTGTGTGTTGAATGTAGAGGTTTATTCTCTGTATGTAAGTATTCTACAGCTGTCTGGTTCTCATCGTACAAGCTCTGCTTAATTTGAGGCTATATAGTGTTGTGTGGTTTTGATCATACCTAATACCTAATGTATCTTATACCTACCTTAAGACGAGAAAATCTTGTATATATTCTTAGGATCTCGGAAACTGCGCCAACGACTTCACGAAATTTAGTATACAGGGGTTTTCGGGGGCGATAAATTGATCTAGCTTGGATTCATTTTAAGAAAATGATTATTTAACCCTGTTCAATAATTATTACACATAAACTGAAAATGTGACTGCTCCTGCCATCTATTGACGATTGTGAGCAACTAACTGCAAGCATATCCAGAAGATGGCGTTGTTCAGTATGAATAACCCAATAAAGATAGTAATGAATTATGATTTCTTAAAAATACAAATTAACAATAAATAAAACTGTAATAATCAATTGAATATTTATATTATTGTACAAAAAGCGTGGGGTGCTTTTTATAATAACTTCAGATATATTATACTATTGATAAAATATTAACAACAATCAAAATCAAGCCCCCCACGCTTTTTGTACAATAATATAAATTTTCAATTGATTTATTACAGTTTTATTTTTAACTTTTTAGTTCAATTAGTTATAAAAGCGTTTTTTTTTAGTTTTTTAAACTATAATTAATTTTTTACTTTTTAGTTTTTTTTTTCATATTTTTTTTTTCATATTATTGCATTGTCATCGACCTTTGACAGGTGTGCAAAGTTTGAATCAAATCTGATCGTTCAAAGTAGGTTTTTTTTTATTTCTTTTCATTTTTTTCATTTTTTTTTTCATATTATTGCATTGTCATCGACCTTTGACAGGTGTGCAAAGTTTGAATCAAATCTGATCGTTCAAAGTAGGACAAAATCGATCTCAAAGGGGTCGGTTACATACATACATACATACATACAGGTGACGCTAATAAAAGCGTCATAAAAATACCCAACTGCTAGTAGGTATTTACAAAAACACTTACAGTTTCTTCCTCCAGTCATCTCCCAAAGTCAGTTTCCTGGTCCTACGCTCCCTCAGGCTCCAGAAGACAGGTCCTGAGAAGCGGCGCTGGTTATCCACCAGCTCTTCAGGATGAGGCAACTCCTCAAGGGTATGGAAGGCCTCGTTGCAAATCCCATGTGACACATCCATTTTTATCAAACTTCAAAAAAGGTGTCTTTTATTTTTTTGACCAAAGAGCTCATTTGTATTTTTTTATACAATGGTGGAACAAGTCTCTGGTTCACCTTGATGACCAAAAAACATTATTTCGTAGGTCACGCACGTCAGGAACGTGCCCTACGATGCCCTTCCCTACGTCCATCAACTTGAGGCCTACAGAAGTTCAGCCTGACGTGCCAGTAGTTTCACCCACACCCTTCAAACCTGTACACAGCGATGTTGCTTCACGGCAGGAATAGGCATGGTGGTAGTACGCCCCCTACGAGACACACAAGCTCTACTACTACTTTTTTATTTGATCTGAATTTTATTATTTTAAATAAAAGTATAATTTTATCGAATTAGTCATACAAATTTCAAGTTTTTTAGATTATTTTAACTAGAATTTGAATAAAGTTTGTTTTACTTACTTTATAATACCATGTCCTACTGACTAATAGGCTCACAAAAATTAGACTGAGGTAGGCAGGTAGGTACTTATCTTTATTTGTGTTCTAAGAAATAGCTGTTATATAGGCTATCTAAATTAGAAAATTCGCTAATGAAGGCCATCTGAGTAGTTTTATTTAAACAGACTTCAAATAAAAAAAGAAGAGGTTCTCAATACAGTGTATTTTTTTTAATTGCATATTAATTGAATAAAAATAACCTCACAATAAAACAAAATTAATCATTACAAAATTATCTTTCGAACTTTTTTGTTTCCACGACATGTTGGTAATATACTTATTGTGCACTTAGTATATTTTTAGACAGACACACAAGACTGGAATTGAACCCACGCCCTTAGGATCCAAAAGCGGACAGCGGATCGTAAAATAGGTACTTACTCGTACTTTTTGCTTGCACTCGTACCTACTAATGATGTGCAGACGAACTAACAGAGCACAACACAAGATAAGTTTATTAAACTTGAGAAACAGAGCTAACTGCCAAGCGCTTTGAAGGACATCGAACAATGAAATGCGTGTTTTTGTATTCATTTACAACACGTCATGTACCTTATGTTTTAAAAACTTGAACTTCTTACAACAGCTGAACCGATTTTGATGACATTTATAGGTAGGTATGGGACAATTTTAGGTTTAAGATTGGTCCCACAACTACAAATTTCATATAAGTCAAGCCAAGATTAAAAAAACATTTTCCTTTTTTTTGGTCGTAACTTCAACAATTAATTGAAAACTTTCAATCAGTTATCTGGATTCTAAACTTATTAAAACACAAAATAGAAACATATTTTTTATTAATTTAAATAAAGCTTTAAAAAATAATACCTACTTTTCGATTAGGTACATTAAACCAACCAGAAGAAGACAACCGTCAATGTACTTCTCCCTCGAACAATTTTGACTTTTTAAGACATAAAATGACTGAACTTATTTATCGAAAATCGCGAGCAACCTTGTGCGCAATCCGATTGCATACAGTTTAAAGAAAACATAATTTTAATTCTAACTCGTTTTCGTACATACTTAAAAGTTGGCCTAACGCTTAACGCTAGACCGAAATGTTAAGTGATGATGCGATCGACGGTGTAACGCGCTCACCTAGAAGATACCAATTTTTTTGAAAACGTCAAAGTTAGGTATTCGGAAAAATAGACGCCGGCAACGAGTTCCACTGTGTGGTTTTGTACAGTAATTTTATATTCTGAAGGTCAAAAGAGTACAAGTGAGAAGTTGTTTTCACGGTTTCAACGTCAACTAATAATTGCACCAAACCCAATTAAATTACCCCAATACCAAAGATTTTTGAACTGCGTCCATAATTTCACTAGCACCCATACTTTTTACTTTACTACATATTCAATAAATATTGTGGACAATTCACAAGGATATCTAGCCCTAAACTAAGCAGAGCTTGTCTAATGGGAACCAGACAGCTGATATAATACATAATACTTGAATACATACATCTTAGAATACTATATAACACAAAGACAGAGAACAAACATCTACGTTCAATACGTTCATCACACAAATATTTGTTCTTGGTGGGGATCAAACCCACGGCCTATGGCGCAGAACCCTTACTACCAACTGAGCCGTGACGCCTGTCTACAGACAGACAGACAGACATAAATAAGTCGTTAAGATCACAGAACATAAATTTCAAAGTCAACGTAGACTCACCAAGTCTATCATGCCAAATCCACGCGACCAAGCCTAGAAGAACAGGCAAGAAAACTAAGGTAGGTACTAATTTTTCGAATAAACGCTACAGCTCTGCTACTAATAACAAATTAAGATTTAAAGTGCCTACAATTTGCATTGTTCTTTTAAAAGCTGAACCCAAAACGCCAACCTATCTCCATTTACGTTTACAGGACAAGTTATATCGTTGTCTACAACTAACGTGCGTTTGTCATTTTTCGTGTACGGCAGCCATGTTGTTTTTTGTTTCGTCCATGTTGGCACCCTGAAAGCAAAAGTTTTCGGTAAGAAAAGGGTAGAAAACGATTTATTTACATAATTTAATACTATGCAGCAGCAAAGCCCGGCGTAATCCGGGTAGAGTCTTTGAATTAAATTTGATTTTTCTAGATTATTCATTATTCAATATTTTAGATGATGATGAATTCTGAACATTTTGGAAAGCTAGAATTTTTGTCCTTATGGCATAGAAAAGGATAGACATATAAAAGAGTAATTATGTGATAGAAAAGGATAGACAGATTTCGAAACTTTTGCCACCCACTTTCACCCCTTCCGTTCAAAATGCCTTACAGCAGGAGACTACGGGGAGTAGGTATACCACCACAACTGGGAGTAGATTCCAGTGGGCAGTGATAAGAGAAAACCGTAGTACGTACACACACTTGCACATATTTATTATTTATTGACTAGCAGCCCGTCCCGGCTTCGCACGGGGTAGTGTAACGTTATACGTTAAAGGTTTATTAAGAATGACGCTCACGTATCTCAAATATTTTTTATTAGGATTCTTACTTAATAAAACACTTATTTCATCAAACCTAGGTCCAACTATTCTCATACTAAAATTTAAATTACTGGCGCGTCAATATCTGTGTGTTGCGCGCGACCTTGAATAGAACCGGCTAGGAACGAGGCTTGCTGACTGCATGCGTTCGCTGAGTGCGCTGCGACGCCATTCGCTCTGCCGCGACGCTTGCACAAAGACTAGTGTACTTATCCATTGTTCCAGTTCAACGGATTTGTAAAATACCGATACTGGTTAACTATCTTTCTTTATAAAACTATTAAAGTTGTTCAAATAGTGTTTCGTCCCATACTGGGAGCTACCTCCGGGCTACTTAAGAGCTACCTCCGGGCTACAGACGCCGGGCTACTCAAGCACCAGCTACCTACGCTTAGCTACCTCCGGGCTACCTACGCCTCAGCTACCTACGGGCTATCTACACCCCAGCTACCTACGGGTTGTCTACGCCCCAGCTACCTACGGGTTATCTACGCACCAGCTATCTCTGGGCTACACTAGTACCTGTGGACTACCTCAGCCTTATCTGCCCGGGCTCACTTAACGCAACGCAAGGGGAGTGATTTACCTAAAACTAATAGGACTATTTCTTCGTCAGACCAAGACTAGGCTTAGGTACTTACCTCACGACCTCTTATTTAGACCTACTACTTGTTTAACTGTTAATTTTAATATTATAACTTTTCTTACTTACTTAACTCTTTTATTTGCCACCCTATACCGTGACAAAATGGCGCCCAATAACGTGGTCTTATAAGTTTTAGTCTTGGTCGACTGAGAAATAATCTTATTTTATTCTTAACGCAATTCTGGTGTTGGTGTGTGCATGTTCCAGATTTAGCACTTAGTTCTTAAGTATACTATGTAACTTACTCACTTTTGTATTTATTATTAGGTTAGGTTAGGTCGTCTGTGCATAACTTACTCAATTGTCGGCAATTTTTTCTCTCCATCTTTTTGTAAAGATGTCACGTCTTATCAAATACGTGCAACTTACCCAACCTAACGTAAACCTCAACTCTCACCTCTTAAACTCTTAGCTCGTTGTAACCCTGTGTAGGGACGGGGTAGAATACTTTTTCCTACTGCCGCCGGTAAGCATGACGTAAGAGCCGTCTAACCGAGCAGTTGATTCCTCTTTCTCTGGAAAACCTAATGCTAGTCACTTTCCTCATTACGACGCCAGAAATCAACTGTAACTTTAGTCTTTAGCTTAGTTTAGTTAGTATTTCTTCCTTCTCATTCTTTAATTTTGGTCTATCTAGGGTCTTGTTTGTTAAAAAAAAATAGTTTTTTTTCTTTTGTTTTCTGGGGTGGTCACAGGTTAGCCTGTTCTTTTACTTAGTGAATTTACGAAGTCGTTTAGTGTCATAGTTTATTTTTAAAAAAAACCTTAACTTACTTATCACATTTGTTATACTTGAGCGTGTACTTGTTCTCTTAAATCTTATATTGGCTGTAGTCTAAAAATAAAAAAAAACTTAATCTCAAGCCCTCACCAGAGAGAATCTGTCCCTTGAAGGATTCTCTCACTCTGAAGCGGGTGGTGACTTCCTCTCAACAAAGCTGTTAATCTTAAGCCCTCACCAGAGAGAATCTGTCCCTTGAAGGATTCTCTCACTCTGAAGCGGGTGGTGACTTCCTACTTAACAAAGCTTTTAAATCTCAAGCCCTCACCAGAGTTAATCTTTGCCTTGAAGGGTTTTCTCATTCTGAAGCGGGTGGTGACTTCAATTTTTTCAAAATTTATGAACTTATACGTTATTACACTCCTAAAAAGCTGCTTGAGTGCTGTGTATACTAAAACACATGTATCTCTCTAATGACAGGGTCTGAATACAGTTTACTGCAGTGTTCAGACAGTATGTTTGATGAAGTATGAATGCGTGGTAAAAGGTTGAATGTAAGAATTGTATGTAAGATGAATTATGAGGTTAGATAATGAAAGCGATAGTAGTTTATTAACATCTTTAGGTCTTCTATCAGGATTTTCCATAGGTAAAATCCTTCTTCTAAGAAACGGTGTACTGTAACGTTATACGTTAAAGGTTTATTAAGAATGACGCTCACGTATCTCAAATATTTTTTATTAGGATTCTTACTTAATAAAACACTTATTTCATCAAACCTAGGTCCAACTATTCTCATACTAAAATTTAAATTACTGGCGCGTCAATATCTGTGTGTTGCGCGCGACCTTGAATAGAACCGGCTAGGAACGAGGCTTGCTGACTGCATGCGTTCGCTGAGTGCGCTGCGACGCCATTCGCTCTGCCGCGACGCTTGCACAAAGACTAGTGTACTTATCCATTGTTCCAGTTCAACGGATTTGTAAAATACCGATACTGGTTAACTATCTTTCTTTATAAAACTATTAAAGTTGTTCAAATAGTGTTTCGTCCCATACTGGGAGCTACCTCCGGGCTACTTAAGAGCTACCTCCGGGCTACAGACGCCGGGCTACTCAAGCACCAGCTACCTACGCTTAGCTACCTCCGGGCTACCTACGCCTCAGCTACCTACGGGCTATCTACACCCCAGCTACCTACGGGTTGTCTACGCCCCAGCTACCTACGGGTTATCTACGCACCAGCTATCTCTGGGCTACACTAGTACCTGTGGACTACCTCAGCCTTATCTGCCCGGGCTCACTTAACGCAACGCAAGGGGAGTGATTTACCTAAAACTAATAGGACTATTTCTTCGTCAGACCAAGACTAGGCTTAGGTACTTACCTCACGACCTCTTATTTAGACCTACTACTTGTTTAACTGTTAATTTTAATATTATAACTTTTCTTACTTACTTAACTCTTTTATTTGCCACCCTATACCGTGACAGTAGACAATATTGTTGTACATTATTTTGTTCTATCGCTAATAGTTTCGGCAGCGCATTCGTCGAAAGACATTTTAAGACTCATTTTTCTACACATTCGGTTACATTGTTCAAATTTAACCAAGGATCCCTAATTTATTTCAAAATGAAATGTAGCCTATGTCAAATTAGAAGAATGTAGCATTCTATTGGTGAAATAATTTTTTAAATCGGCCCAGTACTTTTTGTGCCTATTCATTACAAACATACAAACATACAAAAATAGGTACAAATCTTTCCTCTTTATAATATTAGTGTAGATAAGTAATAGGCAGTTAGTATAAGTAATAGGTTATGTTACATTATAGAATGGGAGGTGGATGGATAAAATACCATCAAACTTACCCATTTCTAGCAAAATTGGAGAACGCTTCGCTCAGAAACTCCACAATCTCTAGATCCTTCTTGTCACCCTGGCTCGCTTTGCTCTTTCGATAGAACTGATATTGAATCATATCTCCATGTGTCGCACCCTTTACTTTCAATTCAGACATTACCCTAGTATGCATTTTACCAGAGTAACTAAATTTAAGTGCATACGTCTGGTCTGAGTAACGCGAAATACGTTCATTGAATACCATTATGTCTCTTATGAAAAAGACATCGGAAACCATTGTAAGGTATTCCGTTTTCGCGCTATCGTCTAGCTTTTTGTTTTGCAAATAGAACTCTCGTATTTTATCTTGAAACTGCAACGCTTTGCGTGTGCCTCGTTCTATAAATGTAAATCTTGGAATGTAGTAATAGAAATCTTCTTCGTAAATTAATTTATCGCCATCTCTAAAGAATATAGCACCTTCGTGCGAATTATAACAAGTTAACACAGGCACTTTGTGAAATCTATTCTCTTTAATTGATAATGTAGGATGCTCTGTGAAAAATCTATCAACACCTTCGAATTTTCTCTCAACTACTGGTAGAAGATACGCGTATAGAACAGATCTAGGTTTACTTAGCTCTGCTGTAGTAAAACCTATGATCAAATCTTCTATATCAGCTTGCGAAAAGAATTCAAACAGATCTCGTTCATCGGTAATTTCCCTCCCCATTATCGAAGCTATATTCTTCGCTTTGACTATAGGATCTTCTTCAACTAAGTACAAATCTGCCGTGCAAGTACCAGACATGGCAATCACTTTACTATACATTCCTCTAGTCATTTCCGAAGTCAGATATGACGACACTATACCAGCACCTGCACTTTCCCCAAAAACAGTAATATTACTACCATCCCCGTTAAAAAACCCTATGTTTTTATTAACCCATTTTAAAGCCATGACAGTGTCTTTTAATCCAGCGTTTCCTGGACACTCAGGTATGTTTAAACACAGCCAACCTAGAATATGAAGTCTATAATTAACTGTAACTAAAACCACGTCATGTTTTATTAAGTAATCTGGCGAGTAATAGTTGGCATATCCGAAAATAAGTCTACCCCCGTGTATGAAGAAGAGAACAGGGAGTTTTTTTATTTTTTCTATCGGTAGTATTGGAGTGTATATGTTTAGGTATAAGCAGTCTTCGGAGCCATCTATGGGTGTATTGGAATAAGGGTTTGATTGTATACATTTGTTGCCAGGTTTGGTTGCGTCTAGGATTCCTTTCCACGGCTCTGAAGGTTTGGGGTCCTGAAATATGTTAAGATGGACAAAAAAAAATCTTGGCACTCAGACAATGCCGATAAAACTACGGGAGTCAGCAAATTCGGCAAATTTATCATCCGCACTTGATGTGCGGGCTGGTTTTTCCGCAAGTAGGCCGATGGTGGGCCCTTTTTGCGTGACCCTTGACACGTGTTGCTCGAACTTTTTTAGGTTCTACGACACGCCGGTTTCCTCACGATGTTTTCCTTCACCGTATTGAGAGTACTGGCATAGTGCACATACATTTTTCGACAGAAAAACTCATTAGCACGACTGGATTTGAACCCACGACCTTCGGACCGGAAGGCGGGGCCGCTACCACTAGACCATCAGTGCTCTCAAGCATTCCGGGAGTGAAAACTTGTCAATTACCCTCCCGACCCTGACTATTGACCTAGTTTGCCGATCTTAACCAAAGAGGTGTCGGTGACAATGAGGCGAGTTCATTGGTTTTTTTCCCACCTCAAAAAAAATTCTCAATATTAATTATCAGTTTTAAGTTCACTGCTGGACATAGACATCTATTCGTTTCCAGGAAGACTTTGAACCCTCTTCATTCAGTCATCACGGCTCAGTTGGTAGAAGCCCAGTCTTCTGCGCTGTAGCTAAGTAGCTGTGGGTTCAATCCCCACCGAGAACAAATATTTGTGTGGTGAGCACATTATATTTGTTCTCTGTCTGGGTGTTATATTGTATACTATGTATGTACAAAAAAATTACAATTATTACTATTACCATGGACTAATTATATAAAATAGACTTACAATCTCGAACAAAAATTCGTGTTTCGATAATTAATTACCTGTGAAGGCGTGAGATGGCGTTACGTGTTTCGAATCGATGTTATTAAATGCTGCATAAATTTGTTTGAACCATTTCTTCACCACATTTAGAAGTACGAATAAAAACGCAAGATGGCGCTATTTCCAAATGTAGCAAAGCGTCAGTCTGTCATGAAGCGCGTGGCGTTGCCAGCTCATAGACGTGCCCCGTTGTAACCTGCCCGCGCGATGTTGCCGCTCTGCCGTGTGTAAAAGCTCTAGCCATGATTTTTTGAGTTTACATTCAATTCAACAAATTGCCAGAAATGTTAAAAATTTCTGATAAAATATTTTTGTGGGGTGCAAAAAACTGCTAACACTCAACGTCAGGTGGAAATATTGATAAAAAGACTAAGAAATATTTTTGTTCTTTATTTATCTGGAGCTGAAAAAACAGAGTACCGCTAAACGTCAGGTGGAAATAATGATAAAAAGACTAAAAAATTCATTTAATATTTTTTTTTATTCTTTATTTATCTGGAGCTCAAAAAACTGCTACCACTCAACGTCCGGTGGGAATATTGGTTAAAGGACTTGGAAAAATATAAACAAAACATTTTTATTTTTTATTTTTCTGGAGCTCAAGAAACAGAGTACCGCTCAACGTCCAGTGGAAATATTGATAAAAAGAGTTCGAAATATTTCAATTAAATATTTTTTTTCTTTATTTATCTGGAGCTCAAAAAACTGCTACCACTCAACGTCCGGTGGAAATATCGATAAAAAGACTTGGAAAAATTTAAACAAAACATTTTTATTTTTTATTTTTCTGGAGCTCAAAAAACAGAGTACCGCTCAACGTCCAGTAGAAATATTGATAAAAGGACTTAGAAATAATGTCAACAAAATAGTTTTTTTCTTTATGTATCTGGAGCTCAAAAAACTGCTACCACTCAACGTCCGGTGGGAATATTGGTTAAAGGACTTGGAAAAATGTAAACAAAACATTTTTATTTTTTATTTTTCTGGAGCTCAAGAAACAGAGTACCGCTCGACGTCCAGTGGAAATATTGATAAAAAGAGTTCGAAATATTTCAATTAAATATTTTTTTTCTTTATTTATCTGGAGCTCAAAAAACTGCTACCACTCAACGTCCGGTGGAAATATTGATAAAAAGACTTAGAAATATTTCAAAAAAATAGTTTTTTTCTTTATGTATCTGGGGCTAAACAAACTGCGATGGAGCCGGCGCGCCATGGCGCGCCGGCTCCATCGATTTACAAGACGTTATCACGTCAAAAAGTCAATGCGCGCTCACCTTACTTGGATATTTTATGTAGCCTTGGTTACATGCGCGCTCGAGTAGTTTTTTTTTAATTAATCGTAATAAATCGAAATCTTACCGATAAAGTTATCGCTAACAGACCAGTTCTCTTCATCCCTAGCTGTTTGTTTATGGTTTGCTCAGCAAACAAAGCATACCTACCTAGTCTGTGAAACAAAGCAAGCAAACCTTTCTTTCGCTGTCTAATTATTAGTACATTTATATTTTAGATACTTACATTTATTAGTAAACTACTGCTAGGGTACTATTTCATGCGATTTTTTTGCTCAGAGTAAATCGCCATTAGTTTGAAAATAATAATAATAGCTCCATCTAGTAGTAAAATGATGCGTTAATTTATAAGCTTTCATTTTTATCACAGCGCCATCTATCATTATACATGAACAACAGGTAAAATAGTCGATGTGAAATAAAACTAAGAAATTTATTATTATGATCATTATTACTCATTCCTAAAATACTAGATTGTTTTTAATGGTTTTCAAAGAAGAAATTAGTTAAGTTTCTCGGTTTCACCGGCTGCTAGCAAGGTTTCCAGGCTATGAGTCAGAGCCATCTAGGCATAATACGGGATTTTGAGCTTTTTGAGAGTTACGATTTTTTGTTCAAGATTGTGAGTCTATTTATATAATTAGTCCATGCTATTACTATTAGCCCAAATATTCCCATTGTTGTGCAAAGGCCTCCCCCGATCCCACAAAAAAAATATTTAAGTATTATTATAAGCTATCAGATAGCTGATAATAATACTTGAATATTTTTATGATATAAGCTCTGCTTAGTTTGGGGCTGTGTAATTGTCCACAATATTTTTTATTTAATTTTTTATTCATAGACTTTTTGCAATCTTGTTGTTGTTGTTCCATCAGTTGGGTGTTGGGTGGCATCTTATACTTTACTTTTACTTACTCGAAACCTCAGTTTTCCAATGGGTGGTTTGGCATAAGGTATCCCTTCAAAACTGTAGTACTTTTTTCCGTAGAATGTTTTGCACTCCTTGCCTTGGAGTGTTCCATTTTCTACAGTTACTTGGCAAGACATTGCTCAGTTTGTGCTGGAACAAAAATGTACTATCAAAAGAGCACTGTGATCTCTTTTTGTTGTTTTTTGTATGTTTTTTTTTATGTCATTTTTCTTTAGTAAGTACTTATGTTTTTGTAATATCGTCTTATCTTTCTTTGTTTTTATTTCTTATTTTTAACCGATTTCAAATCAAAAAGGAGGGTTCTCAATTCGGTTGTATTTTTTCTTTTAATGTTTGTTACCGCATAATTTCATCATTAGTGAGCCGATTTGAAAAATTCTTTTTCATTGCTCATACTCTGAAAGTAGGTCTGAAGTTGCCTGAGGGGCCTAATTGAAAGTAATACTTTCAGCCCTAGGGAGAATCGCTTTCTACTGACAGCTGTCAAATTATAAAAAAAACAAGTTCTATTTTATTCAACCATGTTCCAACTTTCTAAAGTCTTTCTAACTGCAAGGAGGTTGTTGAACCAAATTCCAACTTTTTATTCAGCAAGTAGGTTGGAAACCCATTACAACGGTAAGAAGTTTAAAAAGCCTAATTAGAGCGCAATGTAAAATTTAAATAACATAAAGATAGTATTAAATAAATAATATAATCTTCTAAATTACTTTATTAATATATAGCTTCAAATTAATATATAGCTCCTGAAGCAGTAAATAAATTAATGTCTATGTCTATGGTGGTCTAGTGGTCGGGTGAAACTGGCACCTAGACTCACCTAGCTTTAAGACGTATCAAAGTTATCCTTGTGATAAAACTTTTTGTTTTGATTAGCAACCCCGATTTGTACCTGCCATCTTTTTCTGGAGCGCTGGTGGCCTAGTGGTAGCGGCCCCACCTTCCGATCCAAAGGTCGTGGGTTCAAATCGAGTCGTGTACCAATGACTTTTTCTGCCCAAGAAATTTATGTACACTATACCAGTGCTCTCAAACCGTTAAGGAAAACATCGTGAGGAAACAGATATATCGTAGAACCGGCAAGTTCGGCAAGTTTATCATGCGCACTTGATGTGCGGGCAGGTTTTTCCGCAAGTAGGCCGCTGGTGGGCCCTTTTTGCGTGACCCTTGACACGTGTTGCTCGAACTTTTTTAGGTTCTACAACACGCCGGTTTTCTCACGATGTTTTCCTTCACCGTTTTTTTGAGAGTACTGGCATAGTGCACATAAATTTTTCGACAGAAAAACTCATTGGTATACGAGTGGATTTGAACCCACGACCTTCGGATCGGAAGGCGGGGCTACTACCACTAGACCACCAGTGCTCTCGTAGAACCTAAAAAGTTCGAAAATATGTGTCAAGTGCACGAAAGGAGCCTCTTTGAGGCACACTTAAAATCCTTTCACCACACTTGGTTTCGAAAGAACCAGTGATACAATAATAAGAAGAATCTTCCTATTGCATCCATCATAACAACTCATTTTTTGTGTTCCCATTTGCCAATTGCCACCATTTTGTCAAATATTTACTTCACATTATATATAGGTATTTACTCCACAATAAATATATTATGTGTGTAGGTAGGTACATAGATTACTTACCAGTTCAACATCTAAAGTTTTTTTAGACTTTCACAAACGTCTGACTGAACACTTAATATTTATGGACTAGGTAAGTACTTCAGGAAATAATTTAGGAGGAAATAAACTTCATTCATCAAGTTAATTATCACGGTTTTAGCATTTAACGTGATTGGTCTGCTTTCAATTTTTATGCATGGACTTTGTGCTTGTCGCCTGCCGTTTTGGGTAGTTGGTTTTTCTATCTTCTAATAACTGGGGCAGAATCAGAATACTTTCACTAGCATTGACCTTGTTTGATTACAAAATTGTTATAAATTTTATTAAAATTAAGATTTTGTTTTGATTTTGCATTGCAGTTGTTCTTCTTCTTTATTTCTTTTCTTTGCCCAGTCAGCCAGTCACAGTCAATTTTGTCTTCTCGGCTGTCTTTTCGACGGACAAATACTCTTGATATGACAAAGCTGTCAAAGTTTTTCACCGTTAACTTCCACACGGATTCGTTTTCTGTCATTTTGGAAAGGCACATAGCTTTTTGATTTTAATTGTTTTTCTGGTATTATTTTGAGTTCTGTTGTGTAATTTTGGTGGTATTTTAACCAACATTAATTGAGGTCTTAGCTCAAAGTGTTAGCAGTTGGAATTAAAGTGTAATAAGTGATAATCTGATTTGATCGAAAATGTTTCAGATGGTTTTGGAAAAACGCCATCTTTTTTCCAAGGCCAATAGGGTAGGGCCGACTTATAACTGACGACTGACGACTTGACGAATAAGTATTTTATCTATGTAATCTATCATCATTTATACTCATTAAACTACTCGACACTGGCAAAATTGATCCGAAAGGACAGATGCCATTCATTAAGAAGAAGAAGAAAAACTTCACAGGTCAAATTAGCAAGGAGTATTCATTATTTTCTAATATTTTTTATCTGTACTCAAAGTGACTCAAGCAGTCCCATCTCTAGTAATTTTTGGTCTATGGTCAATTTGACTGATGACACAATTTGACACAAGTGAGTGTCATGGCTGCCGTCCACCATATTGGCGAGACATCTGTCTGTTCGTTGTACTCTGTAGCGTGTAGCGTGACAAGTCATGTCATTTATGTGCATGATATATGAAAATTTCCAATGGCAGATTCTTTCTTTGGGTTCGATACATCAGCATCGGTAAGTTCCCGCATGAATCTACGTAATCCCACCATCAGATTGAGGTATAACTCTCCCCAAACTGCTCGCGGGTGAAGTTTCTGTGTGATTGGTAGCGGGTGCCAACATGTTTCTTGGAGGGAATTTATAGGTTTCGGGCTCGATTCTTGCCTTTCCATTCGATAACTATCCAACTAGGCCTTGCTCAATGTTTAGTTTACACCCTCAACTACTAAATACACCTATTATCTAGTCTGAAACTTGATAAAAAGGTCTTTGAACTCCACACTCTAACTGTGCTACCTACACATCGTTTTGTTTGTAAGGAATATTGATAAATTCGTACGTTTCTTGGAATCATACATTGTTGTTCTTACTATCGTCGCCCCGCCCGGGATGCGAGAATAATATCAGTAAACACTTAATAGAATGTGTTGCGTTTTAGTCCTTCTGATTCATATGTTGTTTACATGACACTTAGTGACGTGTCCTAGGCAGCTGGTTTCCATATTCCTATAGTACTAACAATCTAAATAATCAACAGGCAAGTTTTCTTACAAATACTAGTGTTGGCTTTGCTATTATTATCATTGAATTGTAAAAATCTGGCTACCTTTTCAGGCAAAGATTGTGTCTGAAGATTGACTTGAACAGTCTCACGACTGTACGGCAAACTTGGCTGAATAGTTCTGCATATTTAGTTTTTCAGTATTTCAAGTATTTTTTCAAGGACCACTTTGTTTTTTTATAAACATTGTTGTGGACAATCTCAACACTTCCCAAATAAAGCAGAGCTTGTATAGGGGAACCAGATAGCAATATTATTTACTAACTTAATACACAAGCTAAAAAACTTAGATTTTGTATGTGAATGTTGGGTAGTTACAGTTATGAAAAATGAAAATGAACAATAATTTTAACGGCTGATGTTGAGAGCACTGGTGGTCTAGTGGTAGTGGCCCCGCCTTCTGATCCGAAGGTCGTGGGCTCAAATCCACTCGTGTACCAATGAGATTTTCTATCGAAAAATTTATGTGAACTATGCCAGTAATCTCAAAACGGTGAAGGAAAACATCGTGAGGAAACCGGCGTGTCGTAGAACCTAAAAAAGTTCGAGCAACACGTGTCAAGGGTCACGCAAAAAGGGCCCACTTTCAGCCTACTTGCGGAAAAACCTTCCCGCACATCAAGTGCGTATGATAAACTTGCCGAACGGCTGATGTTCCAGTGGACGAGATGGTGACACAGATGTGGATGGTCAAGAATCTGTACTAATGTTAACTAAATGATTATTCTCGTTGCAGAACTTAAATGACGAAGATGGTGGTGGTGAAGGTTCCGAAGAAGAGTATGATGCTCTTAATGATGAGACCTTCGGCCATGAGAGTGAGTATACAAATTCTTGAAGCGTTGTGGTCTTCTTATTGTCTCTGGTTCTTTGGTGGAGTATGTAGAATAGAACCCCTTTTATCTCCTGTAAATGTGGTAAGAGAAAACCAAGGGAATGTAGATAGATAAAAAAAAACACTTTATTGCACACTAAAAAAAATCTACAGGATTTCAGAAAAACATCTAAGTGCAATCTCAAACAATCTCTAACCATACATATGGGAACTTACAGAATGCGAGTAATTTCTCCGACACCCACACCCTTCAAATGGAAACACAGCAATGCTGCTTCACGGCAGAAATAGGCATGGTGGTAGTACTTCCCCGAATTTTTTCGAGATTAAATTTTTTTTTCCAATTAAATTCATAGTGCGGTTTGAGCATTTTTTGAGGTAGAAAAAATCAATGAACTCACAGTCACCGCGACACGGTCATGTAACCGACACTTCGGCAAAGATCAAACTTCGCTAAAAGTCAGGGTCTTTCCGGCCGCAGGCAGCCAAGGACGAACACTTATTTGTTCATATGTTCACTTCTGTAAGCATTCCCAGAGTGGCACTGTTATTTTTATGTTAGTTTTGCGAGCGCAAACTTACTTTTTATTAAACTTCCAGATGATGAGTTCGACTGGGAAGTGGAACACGAACAATTGGCGCATCAGCTCGAGAGCAGTCGGAGACATGACGGCATCGACGACCTGGCTAACTCTCAACTGGGTAACTATAAATAAATATAAATATTATAGATAATCTACATAACACTTTCTATTCCCAAATTACTAGTAATATTAGATCTAGATAGTTGATTGGTCAAAAAGCAACTTACAAAAGTCATTTACAAAGATAAGCATAAGTCTATCTCTAAAGCGTGTTAGAAATTTTAAGCCATTACTAACATCTTAGGAATCATCATCACAAGAAGAGAAGAAAAAGATGAGCTCTTCTGCTAGCTCTCAGGACTTAATATATCATATAAAAAAACGGTAGGAACCGAGACGTAGTTTGTTGCCTGTTCTTCTACGCTTGGTCGCGTGGAACTGGCACCTAGACTCACCTAGCTTTAAGATGTTTCAAAGTGATTCTTGCATTGTACTGAATAAAAAATTATTGACTTTGACTTATAAAAAGGAAACATTTTAGATGGATGCCACTGGGGGCATACCACTCATGCCTTAGTGCCGTGGAATTACACAACGCTATCTTAATGCCTGATGGGCAGATCGCAAGACACGAACAAGTGAAAAAACTAACATCTTTACATATAAATTGTAATGTTTCAGAAGCATCGCTTTCCCAGCTAGTGTTGGACGAATACGCTCCTCGGCACACCCTGGGCTCGAGCGTCTGGAGACATGATCCGCCACCACAGGTACGAATAGTCTCATTATTGAGTTTTGTCCTTCCACATCCACATCTGAGTCACCATTGGGTCAACTAAAACATTGCTGCCACCAACCCAAAGTCCTACTCCGCTATTTTAAGGAGTTGGGCGGGCTGGGGTAAGGGTTAGCAGGGGGACAATGCACAATACACCCCATCGCGAGACGTCAGTGCAGATCTTATTCCCCCAACACAATTAGAAATAGAATTAGAACAATTAGAATTAGAATTAGTCTCATTATCTTCCGCACAGATGTTTCATGTGTTGATCAGGGAATGGACCGGGATCAAGAAAGTAGAAGATCTATTTAGGCATGCCCTAGATCAGAGGTACCCAACCTTTTTTTTCTCATAGACCACTTTCAAAAGTTTGCTGGTTCCGGTGGACCCCCTGCCCTGCAGCTATATTTTTACTATATTCCAAGAGCACTGGTGGTATAGTGGTAGTGGCCCCGCCTTCCGATCCGAAGGTCGTGGGTTCAAATCCACTGGTGTACTAATGAGTTTTTCTGTCGAAAAAATAATGTGCACTATGCTAGTTCTCTCAAAACGGTGAAGGAAAACATCGTGAGGAAACCGGCGTGTTGTAGAACCTAAAAAAGTTCGAGCAACACGTGTCAAGGGTCACGCAAAAAGGGCCCACCAGCGGCCTACTTGCGGAATAACCTGCCCGCACATCAAGTGCGCATGATAAACTTGCCAACTTGCCTTACTATATTCCCAGTCGACCAAAATTAGGAGATTAGATCTAACTATGCATATTTGCGTTGCGGCAACCTACCACGAATTAAAAGTTTTGGAAAAAAGTTTTAACACTAAAATGTACCAAGCTTCAAGCCAATTCATTAGTTCATTTCATTTTTATTAAGTGTTAAGTATTCCCCAGCCTCCGAAACCGCAGCTCAAGAACGTCTGCACAGTGGAGGAGGTAGAACGCCAGCTGAGGCAAAACCAGCAGCCTCAAAATCAAAACTTCTTCCAGGTAACCTTCTTATTTATTGGCCCCTCAGCTCAGTTGGTAGTAGCTCTGCCTTCTGCGCCGTAGGTCGTGGGTTCCCCACCGAGAACAAATATTTGTGTGGTGAACACAGATATAACTCAGATCCTTGTATATTAACTTGTGGCATAAAATAAACATTTTTTGATTTGATTCGATTTTGATTTGATTAGATAGGTATTTGTTCTCTGTCTGGCTGTTATATTGTATTCTAAGTATGTATTTACAAAAAAAGAATGTGTATTAGTATTATATCAGCTACCTGGTTCCCATAGTACAAGCACTGCTTAGTTGGGGCCAGATAGTGTTACCACAATATTTATTTATTTATTTCTCGTAACACTATTTTATTTTATACTAGCGGCCTTTTTCTGGCTTCGCACGGGTGAACATTTATTTTTTAAACACATAAATGTTACTCAGGGTGAACGTAGCTTTCGAATGGTGAAAGAATTTTTGAAATTGTAACAGTAGTTTTTGAGTTTATTCATTACAAACATACACACAAAAATACAAAATTTTCCTCATTACGATATCTTTCCTTCCATATTGTTAAGCGTTTAGATAATGTTGTGTCCACAATATATTGATATAGTTTTTAACACTGTTTAATTTAACATTTTTCTTTTACAGCCTAGATTTCCAGTCATCCTACAAAGACCTCATGGAATTCAAGGCCCTTTACCCTTACCCTTCGCACAACAACCGATGAATCACATGAATCAACCACTTAACAACATGATGAGTCAAAATATGAATCAAAACAACCTTATGAATCATGTTAACCAAATGAGTCAAAACTTGAATCAAATGGGACAGAATGTGAACCCGATGAGTCAGAACGTGAACCCAATGGGTCAGAACGTGAACCCAATGGGTCAGAACGTGAACCCAATGGGTCAGAACGTGAACCATATGAGTCAAAATTTAAACCAATTTATGCAGAACAACCAGATGGGGTTTCAGAATAGTCATAATCAGATGATGCATCAAAATCAAATAATGCAGAATCAGATTATGAATAATATGAGTCAAAACTCGAACCCAATGGGCCAAAATCCCAATCAGATGGGCAATAATCTTATGGCACAGAACATGAACCACATAGGTCACAGCAACCATGTAGGCCAGAACAATATCAGCCAAAACGTCAACCAGATGGGTCAAAATGTTAACCAAATGGGACACAATGTTAATCAGATGGGCCAAGGCATAAACCAAATAAATCAAAACGTGACCTCAATGGGCCAAAACGTGAACCCGATGGGCCAAAATGTGAACTCGATAGGCCAAAACGTGAACAAGATGAGCCAAAACGTGAACTCGATGGGGCAAAACGTGAATGTGATGGGCCAAAACGTAAACGCAATAGGACAAAACGTGAACCCGATGGGCCAAAACGTGAACGCAATGGGACAAAACGTGAACCAGATGGGACAAAGCGTGAACCCGATGGGACAAACTGTGAACTCGATGGGACAGACCGTGAACCCGATGAACCAAAACGTGAACCCGATGGGACAAACCGTGAACCCGATGGGACAAACCGTGAACCCGATGGGCCAAAACGTGAACTCGATGGGGCAGAACATGATGAATGGCGGCCAATTCCCCATGAACCAGTTCCCTCATCTAATGGGTCAGAACCGAATGATGGGGCCACCGCCTGGTATGAACCATCCAAGGCAGAGTTTTAATCCTAACATGGGGCAGTTCAATGGCAATTATCGAGTAAGTACTTGAAAGTAATAAAAAAAATATCGGTTGTCTGTAAAGTCGGCTTACTGACGATAGTTGAACGTGCCAACGTCATACAGCTGTCCACGCGGACGCATCGCTCACTCAAGTAGGAGAGAGACAGATGTCAAACGCTGCCGAACGCGGAGGCCGTGCGTGCCTCTTTGTCGCTCGTTCGACTCATTTTTCTACACCTTCTGTTACATTGTTCAAATTTTACCAAGGATCCCTAATTTTTTTCAAAATAAAATGTAGCCTATGTCAAATTGGAAGAATGTAGCATTCTATTGTTGAAATATTTTTTTAAATCGGCCCAGTACTTTTTGAGCCTATTCATTACAAACATACAAAAATAGGTACAAATCTTTCTTCTTTATAATATTAGTATAGATTAGTATAGATTTAATACGTAATGTAAAAAAAAATATAAAATTAATTATAATAAATTACGTAATTGGATAACACATGATAAATTGGATAAAAATGAATTGAAATTAAATAAATAAAGAAAATAAACGAGAAAGGATGAGACAGCAAAAATACGTTAAGTAGTTAGAGCTGTTGTCTCATCAATTTTCCATGCAAAAGAAAGAGACACGTACTCACACTAAAACAACATTTGGTTGACGAAATGTTTTAAATGCACTCGGACTTGCCCTTCTGATTTCGAGTGAGTGTGTAATTTATTTCAATATTTAATATTTTTCTGTTTCATAGGGCCCCATACCAAAACCGAATGAGCAACCTTTGTTGATGAACCAGCAAATAATGATGAAGAACCAACAGATGCAGCCGAATCAGCAGAACCTACCCCAACTACCCCAGAACATCCCCCAAAACATCCCCCAGAACATCCCCCAAAGTCTACCCAACATGAACCAATCACCACAGAAAACTAAGGATAAGCAATTGCAGAAAAGCAGAGTTTTTAATTCAAAAACTCCTAATAATATGACGAATACTTTATCTTCGCAAGGTAATTATTAATAATACATACATAAAAACACGCCTCATTCCATTCACTTTTTTCAGTGAATTTAGACATAGACATTGACATTCATTTATTTACTGCTTCAGCACATATACACACTGTTAAAATAAGAAATAAAAACAAAGAAAGATGAGACGATAAGTACTAAAGAAAAATGACATGGAAAAAAAAAGTACTTTAGACAACAAAAAGAGATCAGTGTATGTGTGCCACTGCAGCATTTTACTTTGGTTTTGGTCAATTCATTTTGAATTAAGTAAATTTCTTGGAACTTTTGGTAATACACACTTTAATATCACATAAATTATAACTTTGATATTGTAAATTCACATTGTTTTCGGTAAATTTACTTGGTTTCTGGTAAATTTACTTCAGACTTTTACACAAAAAATCACGCTTCTTTCCCATGGGGGTAGGCAGAGATCACGGATTTCCACTTGCTACGATCCTGACACACCTCTTTCGCTTCATTCACTCGCATAACATTCTTCATACATGCTCGTCGGTTTAGGGTACTCCTAACCTGGCCTTTCTCTAAAACGTCTGATATCTGATCGAGATACATGCGCCTAAGCCATAAGTGTAACCATTAACCATCGCCTTTTCAAAGTATTGCCTCATGGGTCACACACGCCAGGAAATAAATGCCCCACGATACACTCCCCTGCGTCCATCAACTTGAGGCATACAGCTGTTCAGCCTCACGTGCCAGTATTCCCCCACACCCTTCAAACCTGTACACAGCGATGTTGCTTCACGGCAGGAATAGGCATGGTGGTAGTACGCACCCCCACGAGACACACACAAAGAGCTCTACTACTACTAATAATAATGTCAAACTAATATTTGATGTGTTTTTTCTTTAGGATTGGTGCAATTGATCCAAAGTACGCATCCAATGCTGCAACCATACAACAATATCAGTAATAGTTTCCACAACGCGAATCACCACCCGATGTTGAACCGCACCCAGCAGTTTGTGAACCAGACTATGATGCAACAGAGAAACGGGTTCACTAATAATAGGTGAGCTTAAAATCATTTCACTACAAAAGTTGGTGATGGTCCAACACGCGCTTTACCAATCTATGTGTGTTTTTGACGCGACAACGTCTTATAATGCGATGGAGCCGACTGCACGCACGAAATAACATGACTCATGCGGCGTTACCTCGCTCTGAGGCGTTCCATTTAAGGCTTGAAGTACGAGTGAGAGCGCGGAACGAGCGACAAAGAGGCACGCACGGCCTCCGCGTTCGGCAGCGTTCGACATCTGTCTCTCTCCTACTTGAGTGAGCGATGCGCCCGCGTGGACAGCTGTATGACGTTGTCACGTTCAACTATCGTCAGTAAACCGACTTTACAGACTACTGATTTTTTTCTAATCGCTTGTTTTTTTTTTTTCAGAATAATGATGAACGGCGATGACTGTTTGGATGACGGTGATGAGTATGCAGGTTTGATGACGCAAAGAGAGAAGCAATGGCTAATGAACATACAAATGTTACAGTTAAACACTGGGACACCCTATATACACGACTTTTACTACACCGTAAGTAATTGAAAATTCTATAAATAAATATTGTGAACAATTCACATAACACTTCTTCTTCTTATCGTGTCTAAGTTCTAAGTGTGGTGAAAGGATTTTAAGTGCGTCTCAAAGAGGCTCCTTTCGTGCACTTGACACATATTTCCTAAATTTTTAGGTTTCACGACATGCCGGTTTTCTCACAATGTTTTCCTTCACCGTTTGAGAGCACTGACATTGTGTACATAAATTTATGGGCAGAAACACTCAATGGTACTAGATATGAACCTACGACCTTAGGAACGGAAGGCGGGGCCGCCACCACTAGGCCACTAGCGCTCTATCCCAGCCCCAAACTAAACAGAGCTTGTACTATGGGAACCAGTAATCAATAATAATAATAATCAATAATCATTTATTTGGTAAGCATATTACAAGTCAGAAAAAATTTAGTATAGGTATTGCCTAATACACATTACATAGGTACCTAGTAACATACAAAAATAATAATAATAATATTAATAATACAAATAGTCATAATAGTTCAATTCAATCATCCAATAATAATATTAAATTAAATTAATTATTGGAAAAAGGGTAGGGAGGCCTTTGCCCTGCAGTGGGACAAGATAGGCTGAAAATAAATAAATAATAAATAATAATTAAATAAAAATAAGAATAATAAATACATCATCGGGTACATTATGTACCTATGTGCAATACAAAGTCAAGTCTTGTCGATGAATTCCTCGTAACTATAGAAGGTGTTACTTATGAGCCAGCGTTTCAGTCTATGTTTGAAGGAACCAATACTAGCAGCTTCAGTAATTGTAGTCGGTAATCTATTGTATACTCTCGGCCCCATTATGTGTGTGAGCTTGGCTGATTTGGCTAGAGTGCGAGATACGATAGTGAGTCTATTAGCTCCACGGGTATTAAATGGATGCCTATCTTTATTCCTCGCGAACATCCCCGGATTGTTATGGACGTATACGGCTACCTGAAAGATGACGATACATGGGAGTGTCAATATTTCCAGTTCTTGGAAGTACGGCCTCGCGGAGGTATCTTGCGGTATCTTCACCATCGCTCGTACGGCTCGCTTCTGCATGCGGAAGGCCCGCTGCCAGTCAGCAGCACGCCCCCACAGCTCAGCTCCGTATTGTAGGAGCGAATGGACAGTGGCGAAGTAGCAAGAGCGAACACCAGATAGCTGATATAATTCGACTGGCCTCTACCTCAGTTGGTAGTAGCTCTGCCTTCTGCGCCGTAGTTCGTGGGTTCGATCCCCACCGAGAACAAATATTTGTGTGGTTAACATAAATGTTTGTTCTCTGTCTGGGTGTTATATTGTATTCTAAGTATTTATTTACAAAAAAAAGAAAATGTATTCAAGTATTATATCAGCTATCCGGTTCCCATATTACAAGCTCTGCTTAGTTTGGGGCTGGGTAGTGTTGTGTGAATTGTCCACAATATTTATTTATTTATTTATTTATAATATTTGAATATTTTATAAATACATACTTAGAAAACAATATAATACCCCGACATACTTTATTTATTTGGTCTAGCGTTAAGAGTGTGCCTTTCAATGAATTCAAGCATAATTATTTAAATTTATTTAATTTCTAGGTATTCTTAGAAAGGCAAGCGCAGAAAGAAAAGGAAGGTGTCAAGGAGGCACACAAGGCTAACCAACAGAATCATCCCTTCTATAGCGGGGGTAAGTTCATACATATATTTTCCAAATCAAATCAAAAGTTATAGTTAAGTTGCTGTTGTTAGTGTGTTGTTATGTGTGTGTTTGACTGCCTTCACAGCTCAGTTGGTAGTAGCTCTGCCTTCTGCGCTGGAAGGCGTGGGTTCGATCCCCACCGAGAACAAATATTTGTGTGGTGAACACAGATGTTTTTTCTCTGTCTGGGTGTTATATTGTATTCTATGTATGAATTTATAAAAAAATAAGTATTTAAGTAATATATCAGCTACCTGGTTCCCATAGTACAAGCTCTGATTAGTTTGGGGCTAGATAGTGTTGTGTGGATTGTCTACATTATTTATATTTATTTTATTTATTTATTTATTTATATGCTTTCTTCTTATTTAAAAGCAATGCTCTTGTCGGCGTAATGTATGCATTTTTCTCCAGGTATTTATTTTGAAGGCAACCTCCTTGGCCTCTTTAGCTAGCTAGATGATCGTGTGACTACTAGTTTGGTTTAGTTTGGAGCTAGTTGGCGCTGTGTGATTAACTTTCTTTTATAAACAGGTGTAAAACAGGAGACTATGCGAAGGGAACGGCACAATTCAAACCGACATAACTCGACGAGTGAAGATCCACCGCGGACATACGTACCGACGCAGTTTGAAAACTCGCTGGGAAAACTACAGGTAAGTTTTTGACGTGACAACGTCTTATTATTCGATGGAGCCGGCTGCACGCACGAAAAAACATGACGTCATGCGGCGTTACCTCGCTCTGAGGCGTTCCATTTAAGGCTTGAAGTGCAAGCGAGAGCGCGGAACGAGCGACAAAGAGGCACGCACGGCCTCCGCGTTCGGCAGCGTTCGATATCTGTCTCTCTCCTACTTGAGTGAGCGATGTATGCATATATGATATGGTATGATATGATCTCGTTCCTGTGCTATTTCACCCCAGATTGGGCCGGCTGCCTTTATAATTTCGTCTTCCCATCGTGTCAGCGGTCTTCCTCTGCCTCTTTTGCCGTGTGAGCCTCTCCACATGGTCACTTTTGCAGTCCATCTCTGGTCTGTAAGCCTTACGTAAGGACTTATTTATCGGCTCTAAGAGCAAGCTATATTAAATGAATAGTTTTCACCGTAACGTTAATGACTTACGCCCGCTACTGTGTTATTAATTTCCAGTGCGGCAGTGTGACGGCTCCTAGGAAGATAATAGATCTGGAAGTGGTGGGAGGAGAACAGCAGCAACAACGAAGCTCTAGGGCTCCAAGCGTCGCCAGCACCACTAACCCAGCAGAGGTAGTTATTCTTTTCATTCCCCCATCTCGGAAAGAGTATTTTTGCTCTTCGACATCTGTACCCGAAGTCCGAGCTTTGCTCCCACATTTCGGTACCAAATGCTGTTTTCGTTTTGCCTACGTGTCTCTGTTGTCTTTTGTATGGAGAAAAGATGAGACCGTAACGTAATTAGAGTTGTTGTCTCATATTTTTTCCATGCAAAAGAGAGAGACGCGTAGTCGAAACGAAAACAATATTTGGTAACGAAATGTTGTAAATGCACTGGGACTTTGGGTACTGAGCGCTAAAAAGTTTTTATCCGCTAGAGCAGAAGTTCCCAACCTTTTTTTCTCGTAGACCACTTTTAAAATTTTGCTTAAAATATTATTATTGGCTCTATGGACATATGCTTGGCGGCTGAGTTCCTACCACGAATTAACATTTTTGGAAAAAAGTGAGAATTCATTGGTTAATTAATTAATGCATAAGTGAAACCAACATTTTAGTTCTTCACTATCAAAACCAGATAAATTTTCATGGACAAAAATGGGGCTTCACAATTCCTAAGGGGGGGGGGGCCTTAGGAATTGTGAAGCCCCATTTTTGTCACGCCATCCTAGACCCCTGGGGGTCCACCTGGACCACGTTGGGAATCAACACGCTAGAGGATAAAGTAAAATTGAATTTAGAACATCGTGTGCACTAAGTTTGTGTATTTAAAACGTTAAACCTATTTACTTCTACCTCCATGGTGCCGAAATTATCATACAAACTCTTATATAGATAGTGCAATTCACGAAGACGCGCCCCTCGCGGGGTGCGGGGAGTTTGCTCCGAGCGGCAGTCGCGAACCGTAGTCTATTCATTGTAGTGTGCGTGTGCACTCATAAGTAATTAGTGTGTACCGATAACACTCAAACATTGACGGAAGCTTGCACACATATACTATAAACGGTTAGGAGGAATAGTGGGGCGCGCCTTCGTGGATTGCACTATCTATAATTTGTTAAAACTCACTGAATCTTATTAAATATAAATATAAATATAAATATTGTGGACAATTCACACAACACTACCCAGCCCCAAACTAAGCAGAGCTTGTAATATGGGAACCAGATAGCTGATATAATACTTAGATACATTTTTTTTTGTAAATACATACTTAGAATACAATATAACACCCAGACAGAGAACAAACATTTATGTTCACCACACAAATATTTGTTCTCGGTGGGGATCGAACCCACGACCTACGGCGCAGAAGGCAGAGCTACTACCAACTGAGCTAGAGGCCAGTCGATTTGTTACTTTTATTTTAATTTGCTTTACGTGCGCCATTTTCGTTTTCGCATTTATTCATTTCCTCGCTGAGGTGGAATGAAAAGTTACGTGTTACCCTTTATCATAACATAAGTATTTCTATGCTCAATCGAGAAATTAGTCAAAAATCAAGTCATTTTGTGTATTATTTCTTGGTGATACTAATAAATAAAATTAACAAATTTTTGTTTATATATTTCAGGTACCCAGAGAATTGAAGAGGACAAAACAATTGCTTCTCGATATAGAGGCGTTATATCTAATACTTTTGCGGATAGAGGAACTAAACGATCCCCTAGCGATATCAAACGCATTGATACTCAAGGTAAGAAACAATATGCCAGTAAAGATTTTTGTAATGTCCTAAAAGTTAAGAGCCGAGCGGGATTTGAACCTGCGACCTTCCCCTTGGTTCGGCGCTGCGCTCACCGCTGCGCCATCGGATCCTAATCACACTCGACTATTAGCTTTTGGGACATTATAAGAATCCCGCTAGGCTCTTAACTTTTGGGACATTATAAGAATCCCGCTCGGCTCTTAACTTTTGGAACATTATAAAAATCCCGCTCGGGTCTTAACTTTTGGGACATTATAAAAATCCTGCTCGGCAACTTTTGGGACGATTTTGGGACATTGTTAAGATCGCGGGAAGTCGATGGATGGAAAGGGCACAGAATCGTTCTTCCTGGAAATGTGTAGGGGAGGCCTATGTCCAGCAGTGGACTTCTTCAGGCTGATGATGATGCCTGTAAATTTATCGATTCTACTCTGTTTTTAACCGACTTCCAATCAAAAAAAAAATACTACCGAATTGAGACCTCCTCGGTCTTTTTTTTTATGTTTGTTACCGGATAACTGCGTCATTTATGAGCCGATTTAAAAAAATATTTTTTTATCTGAAAGGTACTGCTTCCAGATTAGTCCCATTTTAATTTTATTAAAATCGGTGTTGCCATTTTTTTTTAAATAATTTTTTTAATGTTTGTAATTGCATGCCTCCGTCATTTATGAACCGATTTAGAAAATTATTTTTTTATTTGGAATGTTATTCATACGTCCAGATTGTCCCAAACAAATTTCATTAAAATCGGTTTGGCAATGAAGTCGGTTTCTCTAGTTTTTAAACTTATAATTAATGTGTACCTAAATAAACAAACAAACAAACAAACAAATTACAGGAAAGAGAAGAGAAGCAGAAGCAGCTGGAACTAGCTCTGGCGTTGGAAACCTCGCAAGAAGACGAAACAAACGTATTTCTACGTAATATCGAATCGGTGCAGAGGAAAAAGCAGGACAGTCCTAAGAACGAAGTCATTGATAAGAGACAGGTGGGTAGGCAGGGGCTTGTCCTGGGAAATAGTCTCGCAGCTCGGGTGGTAGCTCCGCCTTCTGCGACGTAGGTCGTGGGTTTGATCCCCACCGAGAACAAACATTTGTGTGGTGAACACAGATGTTTGTTTTCTGTCTGGGTGTTATAATAATATTGTATTCTTGTAGTATGTAATTATAAAAAAAAATGTATATAAGTCTTATATCAGCGATAGATAGATAGATAGATAGATAACACTTTATTGTACACCACTAGAATAGGACATTACACATTTAACGAAAATACTTAAACTAAAGCGAAGTACAATGGGCGGTCTTATCGCTATGAGCGATCTCTTCCAGACAACCTTTGGATGGTCAGCGATCTGGTTCCTATAGTTCAAGCTCTGCTTAGTTTGGGGCTAGAAGATAGTGTTCTGTGGATTGACTGCAATATTATTTTTATTTTATTTCTTAATAGTTCATCAATATTCAACAGTTTGGCCATAAAATCGGTTTCAAGTTTTTTAAACATATTAAAACTAGGTCATTGAGGGTCAAAATTACTTGCGCGCGGAATTCGCGGCTAGAAAAAGAAGAATTAAGAAAACAAACAAAACCATGTTATCTCAGTTACATGGTTTATGCATGTAAAATTCACTCGCTGTTTCAGTTATAGAGGTAACTATGATGGTAAATCGAAAGAACGAATCCCAGATATAGAGGTTTGCTTCGTCCCACTAACAGAGGTATATTAGTGCCAAAGTGTCGGGACCTCAACATGAGTTCGAGTTATGGAGGTTTCTCACTTATCCAGGTCCCACTAAACCAAGTTTCACTATATCTTATTTTCAGGTTGTAAGTTTGGCGTTGCCTCAGAAGCCAGCGCCTGTTAAAAACTTACTCGACGAAGACAGAGACGATCTAATGAATAAAATGTTCCTCGGTCTGTTGCACAGTGATCGATTAGCACAAATGCTTACAGTCAGGAAAGGAAGGGTAAGTCTATCATAGAAAGAAAGAAAATCGGCTGTCTGTAAAGTCGGTTTACTGACGATAGTTGAACGTGCCAACGTCATACAGCTGTCCACGCGGACGCATCGCTCACTCAAGTAGGAGAGAGACAGATGTCGAACGCTGCCGAACGCGGAGGCCGTGCGTGCCTCTTTGTCGCTCGTTCCGCGCTCTCGCTTGCACTTCAAGCCTTAAATGGAACGCCTCAGAGCGAGGTAACGCCGCATGACGTCATGTTTTCGTGCGTGCAGCCGGCTCCATCGAGTTATAAATAAAATAAATAAAATAAGCACGTAAATAAAATAATATGAGCACTGGTGGTCTAGTGGTAGCGGACCCGCCTTCCGATCCTAAGGCCGTGGCTTCAAATCCAGTCGTGTACCAATAAGTTTTTCTTTCGAAAAATGTATGTGCACTATGCCAGTACTCTCAAACGATGAAGGAAAACATCGTGAGGAAACCGGCGTGTTGTAGAACCTAAAAAATTTTGAGCAACACGTGTCAAGCGTCACACAAAAAGGGCCCACCAGCGGCCTACTTGCGGAAAACCAGTGAGCATTGCACCCCTCAAACCTGTACACAGCGATGTTGCTTCACGGCAGGAATAGGCATGGTGGTAGTACGCACCCCCACGAGACACACACAAAGAGCTCTACTACTACTAAACTATTATCCTGTTCTAACTATGCTGCACACAGAAACACGACGCACCGCCTGAAGAAGTTCACTGCTGGACATAGGCCTCCCCTACACATTTCCAGGAAGAACGATTCTGAGCCCTTTCCATCCATCGACTTCCTGCGATCTTAACAATGTCGTCGGTCCATCTGGTGGGTGGGCGCCCTACATTTCCTCTTCCGGTTCGTGGATGTGTGCTTATGTAGTAAATAAATAAATGTTCTTACAGAGTCTAATACTACGTTTCGTGTCTCGAGTGCCGGCGACTCACCAACGGCTAAGAGCGGTTTGGTCGAGGATAATGCGAGCTCTGCCCGGCGCTACGAGGAAATATGACACGTCATCTATGGCGCCGCTAGCTATCTACTACGCACGGTGAGTCTTCTTACTTTACTCTTACAGGCATTACCCTTACAGATATTACCTTACAGGAATAACCTTATAGGATTACCTTACAAGAATAACCTTACAGGAATTACCTTACACGAATAACCTTATAAGAATTACCTTACAGGAATAACCATACAAGAATAACTACACGAATAACCTTACACGAATAACCTTATAAGAATTACCTTACAGGAATAACCATACAAGAATAACTTTACACGAATAACCTTACAGGTATTACCTTATGGGAATTACCTTACAGGCATTAGCTAATGGGAATAACCTTACAAGAATAACATTACAGGAATAACCTTACCGAAATAACCTTACAGGCATTACCTTATGGGAATTACCTTACTGGCATTACGTTTACAGGCATTACTCATATAGTCATTACTCTTACAGGCATTACCTTAAACTTATTTGAGACATGCGTCACGGCTCAGTTAGTAGTATTTTGGTGGATTCGATTCCCACTGAGAACAAATATGTGTGTTATATTAGATATGCCTAGTGTATGTCTGTTCAAAAAGAGAGCTGTCGTGGGATTGGAAGGCGCTACTGTGCTTAATTACCTTTTTTGTTTAGTGGTCAATACAATTAGCGTTTCTGTTGCGTTTTGATCCTATCACAACTAGTGTACTATTCCTTTATTTAATTTTTATAAAATAATAAATAAAATAATAAATATTGTGGACAATTCACACAACACTACCCAGCCCCAAACTAAGCAGAGCTTGTAATATGGGAACCAGATAGCTGATATAATACTTGAATACATTTTTTTTTGTAAATACATACTTAGAATACAATATAACACCCAGACAGAGAACAAACATTTATGTTCACCACACAAATATTTGTTCTCGGTGGGGATCGAACCCACGACCTATGGCGCAGAAGGCAGAGCTACTACCAACTGAGCTAGAGGCCAGTCTAAGTTATGATGCAAAATGCTGACAGAAAGAAAGGGATGAGCTGCCATATAAAAATCGAAACGTTAGTTCACAATTTGGCCACGACGGCTCTCTTTCTGAACAGTCTCTAACACATTATTTTAATTTATTACAGGTACATAGAGAACAGTTCCGGGTGGACGGCAGTGTTAGAGACTTGCAGTCTGTTAGCTGAAGCTCTGGATCCGGCTAGGACGCCACACGCGCTTTCTACGTCTGTAAGTGAATGAAATGATTTATTTTGAAACAAGAACTTCACTTATAATACAACTAAAATTCCTAATACTAAATAATAATTACGGTCATAACTACATAACTACCTAGCTCCTCAGTTTAGGTATCTATTCACTAGACAGATGAAATTATGAAAACGATAGAAGGTTTAGGTAGGTTCAACTAGGTTGTATAGGTATAGATTAAGTAACGCGCTCGTGATAGCATCAGCTCAAACCTTAGTGGTTTTTTAGATGCTATTTTTAACAAACTAATGTTATATGTATAGGTTAAAATGGTAAATAAATAAAAAAAAATGAGATGTTTCATAATGCGCCAGGTCAATGAACACTTTTAAGAAAAGTGCGGTTAATAATGAATATTACCACAAAAATACTCAATTCACAAACGTATAAATAAATATTGTGGACAATTCATACAATACTATCTAGCCCCAAATTAAGCAGAGCTTGTACTATGGGAAGCAGATAGCTGATATGATACTTAAATACTTTTTTTTGTAAATACATACATAGCACACAATAATAACACCCAGACAGAGAACAAACATCTATGTACTATGTTCTATGTGGGAATTGAACCCACGCCCCCCAGCTCAGAAGGCAGAGCTACTACCAACTGAGCTGTGAAGGCAGTCATACATAGAGATGGGTTTTTGCCTGGACATTTATGGACGTATTGAGTAAATGCCGAGTAAACGTCCATTTACGCCCAGTAAACGTCCCAAAACAGGGCGGATATATTTTTATTGTAAAATATCGCAAATTTCACAAATTATTACACAATGCTATGTTCAAATTACTAAAAAGGTTTTTTTAAAGTAAATCTATAATCATCATTAGACTGAAGAAGTCCACTGCTTTTTTTTGTTATTTTTGATACAACTAAGTTGACAAACAAGCATACGGCCCACATGATGGGAAGCGGTTACCGTAGCCTATGGACACCGGCAACACCAGAGGCATCACAAGCGCGTTGCCGACCCTTTAAAACTTTTAAATAGCCCTTTTTGAAGAAACCCATGCTATAGTCCTTAGGGAAAACCTCAGCATGGAGATCATTCCACAGCCTGAGTGTTCGCGGGAGGAAGTTCCTCTGAAACCGAACGGTGCGCGACCACCCAGGCTCTAAGGTTTGAGGATAAACTCTCACCCTATGGCGAGCAGTGCGATGGTAGAATGTAACTGTTGGCATGATTTCAAACAGTTCTTCAGAGCATATACCCCATTATACAAGCGGTAGAACACGCACAATGAGGAGAAGTCTCTCCTCAGACTTAAGAGCTCAATACCGCTTGTGAGCTTGGGATCGTCAACAATTCTCACGGCACGTCTTTGGATCGAATCAAGGGGTCCAAGCTGGGTATCCAGGTGATCCTGCCCAGAGGTGACAACAATACTCCATGTGAGGCCGGACTTGCGACTTATAAAGAAGTAGTCGCTGGCCTGCACTGAAGTATGACTTCGCTCTGTTCAGCACACCGAGCTTTTAGGATGCCAGCTTGGCCTTATCTTCCAGATGACGACGGAACTGGACGTCACTGGAGATGTCAATACCCAGGATCCCAATGCTCTTGGAAGAGGTGAGGGGCATGTCTTGGAACTTTGCGGTATCTGCGACTAAAAGATGTGGCGCAATTTCCCGAACGCTGCCCATCCGAGTTGGATTCGTCAGCTGACCTCTTTGTCGAAGTTGGCTCTACCTAATTGGATCGTCTGACCCAAATTAACATAGTGGTCCACAACTTCGATGATATCACTCCCAACATGTACCAGCACGGGTGTGACATGACATGAGACATGATTTTTGTCTTGCTCATGTTAATTTTTAGAGCTACCTATTGGGAGACAATATTGAGGTCTCTGAGCATTGTGCCTAAGTCTTCCGGCAAGTCAAAGGTGAGAGATGAATTTGCCGTTGAACATCAACCTTTGAATGCCATACCTTGTCAATGTCCAGGACACGAGCTTGAAAATATCCTCCAGTGCCGAAATGAACAGTTTCGGATATATGACATCTCCCTGTCTCACCCCTTTTTGCATGTGGATTGGATTTGTACTCTGGTCCTGAAGTCGGATAGACATTGTGGCATTCCTGTAGTACATTTCAACACTTCGATATACCGATAGTCAATTTGACATCGCTGGAGCGACTGTAGCACTGCCCAGGTTTCGACTGAATCGAAGGCTTTCTCATAGTCTACAAACGCCTAAGCATAGTGGCCGATTATACTCCTCAGTCTTCAGTATAATCTGCCGTAGTGTGTGGATGTGGTCTATGGTGCTAAAGCCTTTCCGGAACCCGGCTTGTTCGGGAGGCTGAAAGTCGTCGAACCTACGAGCGAGACAATTGGTAACTACTCTCGAAAACAGCTTAAAGACGTGGCTAAGCAGAGAGATGGGCCTGTAGTTCTTTAAGAGAAAAGAGAATAAGAGTGGACAAGAAGTTGTAGAGAAGACTGTAAGGTGGAGGGTGGAGTTAGAAAGATTTAGGTATTCAAAGCGTTTAGATTAGTTTAGCTTTTAGATAAGGGAGGGTGGAGGGGTTAAACATGACACTGTACAAAAGGGAAAGGAGATGAGTATTCCTGCAAAAACCAATAGGCAAATTTAAGATTATTACAAAAATTGGAAACATTGTTATATTTGCGTAAACCAAATATGAACCTAATGGAGAAGCAATGGTCAAGCATCAACTTCTACATCCAGAATATTTGAATATTGGTCCCGACTTTATTATGATAGTACAGTATGGAGTTAAGTAAGAGAATTCAGCTAGGTTGGGCGGTATTTGGGAAACTTCGTCAGGTCTTCTAGTCACCCATCCCACAGTGCTCAAAAACGAAAACCAGTGCGTCCTACCTACGTCTGTCCTAGTAGCCAGTGACGGTAGGACGGGACCCGTCCTACCGTCACTGGCTACTATGACGGCTAGCGACTTTTAATTTATAGACCCGTCCGACGGGTCCTTAAATTAAAAGTCGGTCAGCAAGCTGTGGTAAAGACTATGCTCGGAGTCTCTCTCAAAGACAGGATCCGCAACGAGGTCATTCGATAGAGGACCAAAGTTGTCAACGTAGCCCAAAGAACTAGCAAGCGTTTAGGCAAACGTAGTGTAGGATGCCTCAGATTACATGGAGCGACGACTTGCGCATAGTGGCGGGCAGCAACTTGATAGGAAGAGTCAAACCGAACCCTGGGCTCAGTGGCGTGCCATGGGAGTCGTGCTATGTCCAGCAGTGGACTTCAAAAGGTTGATGATGATTACGATAGTGACAGCGATTAGCAGGCACAAATCTCAAATACCATGAATGATTTAAATGTTGATTTAAATAATACCATCCGACTGTGATTTTGTTGATAATTCTGTAATTTGGCAACAAACACATTTTTTACTTTCAGTGAGATCCTCTTTTTTGGTCAATTACCATTTGTTCTAATATTAAAATGGTTTAAACAGGTACATCTTACGAATACTCAATGAAAAAATCTGATTTTGACTAATTAGAGTTTCCGCCCTGATTTTGGACATTTAAAAGGACGTTAATTCGTTTTTGCCCTATTTGTCCAGTTTTTGGCCTTTTCGCCCAACTGGGTTTAAACCCTCTGCCCATCTCTAGTCATACATGTATAAACAAGTACATAATTATTATTCTTCTTCTTCTAGCCCTTATCCCACTTTATGTGTGGTCGGCACAACATGTCTTCTTTCTCCATTCCCCTCTGTCAGCCGTCATCTCTGCATTCACTCCTCTCTTATCCATGTCATTTTTCACACAGTTCATCCATGTTTTCCTTGGTCTACCTCTGCTCACATATCCATCCACATCCATACTCATCACTCTCCTAGTCACGTGACTTTCATCCGTCCTCATGACATGCCCGTGCAAGTAAAAAGTAAACAAGTACATAATTAATATCTTGTACAAAAATGTTCAATAGTGGTTGGTTTTTTGTAGTGGTGAATACCACAATTTGACTTTGAGTTTGAGTCTCTATTTAATTAATTTGTGATTTTTTATTCCAGTTCACACTATCCTGCGTATGCGCGCTAGTTGAAAAAGCAACGACCCTTGCAACCACAGCAGAAGCGACAGCCAACGAGCGTCAATGGTACAAATTCCTCAAAACATTAGCACGAGCTTTAAAACACACATCACTGAACGTAGCTCGTCCTATCCAACCTTTACAGACTTCTAAGCTAAGCTTTCATCTCAAACAAATCGACAGAGGAACGATAGAGATATTGCAAAGAGGAAAAGCGCATGAATTCGCCGATTTAACTAAGACAGACGTACATGATCAATTGCTCAGGCATTTGTGTTAGTTGTCATGTAAATAGACTCGGACTGAGTACAGAGTTTTCACTCTTATGACAAAATTGACTATTAAGTAGACGGGAGGAAATACAGAGAATCTATGAAGGTATGTATACTAAAACGCGGCAAACCATTCTCAAGGGAAGAAAAAAATTACTAAAAGAAGCAATCTAAGTAAATGGGAGGAAATACAGAGAAACTACAAAGTTATAAATACTTAAACGCGGCAAACCATACTCAAACGAGGCAAAAAAAATAATAAAAGAAGCATTTACAGACAAAACTAACCATCTAAGTAGACGGGAGGAAATACAGAGAATCTTTGAAGTTATGTATACTCAAACGCGGCAAACCATACTCAAGCGAGGCAAAACACATTTTATAAAAGAATAGGCATTTACGTTCAGATAATCTATGAAGTGGTTATGTATACTCAAACGCGGCAAACCATATTCAAACATGGCAAAACATTTAATATGCATAAGAAACATTTACAGACACATAAACTGACCATCTTAGTAGACGGGAGGAAATACAGAGAATCTATGAAATTATGTATAAACGCGGCAAACCATAATCGAACATGGCAAAACATTTAATATAAGAAACATTTTACAGACACATAAAACTGACCATCTTAGTACACTTAGACGGGAGGAAATACAGAGAACCTATGGAGTTATGTATACTCAAACGCGGCAAACCATACTCAAACGAGGCAAAACACACTATGTAAAACAATAAGCATTTACGTACAGATAATCTATGAAGTGGTTATGTATACTCAAACGCGGCAAACTATACTCAAACGAGGCAAAACATATTTAATAAAAGAATGGGCATTTACGTACGTATTTCTGGGTTTTCATAGAAAACTATTGGCTTTGAAAATTTACTATCTATAGCAAAAATGGTAAGGCGGAAAATTTAGATACTAAAACGAGGTAAAAAGCACACAAATTTACACATCTTTTGTTGCAATCATTGCAATCATTAGCATCTGTCAGTTTTGACATTATTTTTGAGCTTCGATAGCAATAAAAAACGAATAGAAACAAAACTTATCTTTGACAAGGAACGATTGCAACAAAACTGAATGTTGACGTAATAAACATGAGATAGCGAATAGGAACTTCGCTTTGTAAAACTAGTATGGCAACAGATTCTGGACGAAAAATTATGGCAGCAAGATATTTGATTACTGATCCCGAAGTCGGAGTTTTGCATCCACATTTCTTTACCAAATGTTGTTTTCTTTTCGCCTATTTGTCTCTCTCTATTGTATGGAGAAAAAGAGTTGTTGTCTCATCTTTTCTCCATACAATAGACAGAGACAAATAGGCGAAACGAAAACAACATTTGGTAACGAAATGTTGTAAATGCACTGGGACTTCGGGTACAGTTCCTTGTTAGAACTTAACCATAAAATTGACCATCTAAGTAGATAGATCTAAAACAGGCACTAGAGCGTCCCGTAAGTTGGGGCATGAGTAATCACCAGTTGCCCCTGACGCTATATGAATCATCTACAATAGATGCAAAGGCCTGTTTACTTATATTTTACTTATGACTAGATATACTGAGCTACTAAATGTACCAGACTCGATATAAAAATATGACTTACCTCTTAGAAATTATATCCAAATTTGCAAGCAAGTGGAATGTTTCCTTTTCATATTAATTGTTTTTCTACTGTTATTATTAGTTCAGAAGGGCAAGTCTCACTTCATTTTCAACATTTTGTCTACGAAATGTTGTTTTCGTATCTTCTATTTTTTTCAATCATTTATTTCAGGCGTTTTACAGTATGTGTTATGAAAAACCTATAGATCTATGACTATTATTTTCTACTGACTATGTCTATTCTATTCTACTGACTATGACTTTTTTCTCTGACTGTTATGGAAAGAAGCAAAACTAGTTTATGAACTAGTTCGGCCACACGAACCAGTTGTCTCTCTCTATTGTATGGAGAAAAGATGAGACAGCAAAAATACGTGACGTAGAAACGATCGAAACGAGTTGTCTCATCAATTTTCCATACAAAAGAGAGAGACACGTGCTCACACGAAAACAACATTTGGTAGACGAAATGTGGGAACAAAACTCCGACTTCGGGTACAGTTGTGAAATTTCGATGGTATTTTAACTAAAATTTCCTAAGATTTTAGCACAGGTCTGTGTATTTGTCAACGAATTGTATTTGAACGAAAATAAGAGCTGAAAAAAATCTTCTTCATAAAAGTCACATATTACGTAAAAATCTATTCACCACGCTGAAAAATCTAGTGACAAGGCAAGGCATTGCCTCGCAGGTCACGAGCTAAACGTGCCCTACGATGCACTGCTTTGTTCATCAACTTGAGGCATACAGGCTAAGCCTCACGTGCCAGTAATGTCACCCACACCCTTCAAACCGAAGCACAGCGTTGCGGCTTGACGGCAAAAATAAGCATAGTAAAGTTAAAAATAAATATTGCAAATCGGCTAATAGGCATGACGACTAATTTTCAAAATCACTTCTATCATATTCAGAAGTATCTATTATGACTAAAATGTATAATTTATATATTTCTGTAGAAAATTAAGGTTTTTGTGCAATAAAAGTACATTTAAATTTTCAAATTCACGCCAAAACGCTGGTGTCATGGCGTATGTTATTACGTCACGGTGCAGTATATCAACAGTAAACATTGGTGCTTTTGTACTAAATCAGAATGACGTTTACGCCGTGACGTAATTCGCTCTGACCGGTGTTTAAGCTATCATGGCGGATTGTTGTATTTTGTAGATTTATTTTAAAAAATAAATTATTAATCTCTATATTAATAAGAGAATAAATACATTTTTCAAAATTTTTGAATCCTTTTTCATCAGATCAGATAAATATTTTGGCGATACTTGATTACTGTCTTCATGCCTATTTCGGCTTCATAGAGCGTAATGTGCGTCAGAAAGAGATAGCGCTCTACGAAACCGAAAAGCCGATGTGCAATACTTATTGCCTACAAACTTAATAGTACTTCCCCGGACGAGTCTTTCACAGAGAGCTCTACTACTAAATATAGGATGTCTTATTTCCTGCTTAAAACGCATTATTGGTTAGTGATGTCAAGGTCTCGTGATCTGTTTTTAACAGTAAAGCTAAGGCCACACCAAAGCGATCGAACTAAATCCGTGATTACTATTTTTTTTATACAACGAATTGCTGGAATGAGCTTAAGGCCCATCTGATGTTAAGTGGTAACCACAGCCTATAACAAAGCCTCGTAGGTCACGCACTTCAGTAATGTGCCCTATGAGCTTGAGGCATACATATGTTCAGCCTCACGTGTCAGTAATGTCCCCCACACCCTTCAAACCTGTACACAGCGATGTTGCTTCACGGCAGGAATAGGCATGGTGATAGTACGCACCCCCACGAGACACAAAGAGCTCTACTACTAATAACTAGACTAGAAATCTAGATAGATTCATGACACATCTTTATAAAAAAGGAAATTTTTAATAACTCTGGGCCTAAATACGTCAAAACATTTTTTTCATTGTTGCAGTCCGTTTTAGTATATTTATGAGTATAGGTGTGTGAGAGCACTGGTAGTAGATCGTGGGTTGAAATCCAGTCTTGTACCATTGAGTGAAATTTATGTGCACTATGCCAGTACTCTTAAAACGGTGAAGGAAAACATCGTGAGGAAACCGGCGTGCCGTAGAACCTAAAAAAGTTCGAGCGACACGTGTCAAGGGTCACGCAAAAAGGGCCCGCCAGCGGCCTACTTGCGGAAAAACCAGCCCGTACATCAAGTGCGCATAATAAAATTGCCAATTTTTGAGTATAGGTGTGTAACTTAATGTCTGGTTTGGCCTTTGCTTTATTTTATACATGTCGTTAGAAAATTATATTTAAAAATGTAAATCCTTACTAAATTTTAACTATTTGTAATATGACAAATGTAGATATAAAATCTCAAACGGTGAAAAAAAACGTGAGGGAAAACATACCTTAGTCAGCTCCGCACGTATTGACCATGTCTTTCCTGTGGATTAAAACTAAGCTGTCAGGATGGTATAGGTGCTGGGCAAGCCTATTCCATCTGAAATCCTGTCCCAGGCACTATAGCGTCCCGTAAGGGGTATGAGTAACCAGTTGCCCCTAACGCTATATAAATCATCTACAATAGATGCAAATGCCTTGCCTTTGAATATTTTGTTATAGAAAAATCACTGATTTAACATGTAAATAGTAAGTACAGATTTTATTCATATAGAATAGATTTTTAATTGATGCTTTGAAGCGTTTTAACAATAACATTTTATTCCATTGAATTTTTGACTTATATGGATATGCAATATGTTTTAAAATCCATATTACGATTCATGGATATATTGTCACACACATTTTTATGTTTTACTTAAAGTAACTACTTCAGAACCCGAAGTCGGAGTTTTGCTACCACATTTCGTTACCAAATGTTGTTTTCGTTTCGCCTATTTGTCTCTCTCTATTGCATGGAGAAAATATGAGACGGCAAAAATACGTTACGTAGTTAGAGTTGTTGTCTCATCTTTTCTCCATACAATAGACAGAGACAAATTGGCAAAACGAAAACAACATTTGGTAACGAAATGTTGTAAATGCACTGGGACTTCGGGCTCTGAAGGTTGTTTTACTCTAAAAGGGTAAAGCCCACCCTTAAGACGTTAAACACTGACAAATAACTTCTTGCTCGCACACTTTTAAAGATAATCACGAGCAACTATAATTAAGCTAAGAATTTTTTTTAATCAAAACGTGTTTTCTTACAGAATAATACGTAAATTAGTTAGGTATTGTGCGAGCAAGAAGTTGTTTCAGAGTTCAACGTCTTAATAGTCCTAATTGGACTTAAACAATCAAGCGGTCAGTTTTCTATAGGGGATGTATAACTCAAAATCTATAATAATGTTCTATTTAACTCTTATTTAAGGTTTTAGTTGTAATATTTTTTTAATATATTGAAATAACAAGGGTGTTTGCAAATTTTAGTTTATGCAACTCTGTTGTTCCTAGTTTTTTAGCTCAGAAAAGATCCGAATGATATATTACGTAACTCGCGACAGGTTTGCGATTTGAATAGTGTCACTGTAATGCGGCATTTTTCAAGAAAGACCGAAAAAACCGAGACCGATTGTAACTTAGGGACAGTATCACTTACTTATCTGTTCAATCGACTATAGATAGTGCAATCCACGAAGGCGCGCCCCACTATTCCTCCTAACCGTTTATAGTATATGTGTGCAAGCTTCCGTCAATGTTTGAGTGTTATCGGTACACACTAATTACCTATGAGTGCACACGCACACTACAATGAATAGACTACGGTTCGCGACTGCCGCTCGGAGCAAACTCCCCGCACCCCGCGAGGGGCGCGTCTTCGTGAATTGCACTATCTTTAAAGAGGAACTAATATTGTCGTTTCATTTTTTGTCTTCTTCTTTTTTGTTTGAATAGAGTCAGTTTTTTCCACAGAACAAAGTAGAACTGCCATGAGGCAGGAAAAGTGTCGCCAAAATACATGAGCATTATGTTCCTTTCTCCATATATGCAGCAGCGCAAGAATTACTTTCCGAACAACTTTAGCGACAATTAAAACATGGAAATACTTTCTTAACATCTTTCTTCCTTCCTTTTTCTTAGAATCCTCATATTTAGTGATATTTTAAATATAATAGTGGAAATGTTAAACTGGCGACATCGGCTGCCAAACGGCGCATGATCGCCTTTCTACTGTATTCTGTGGATTTTTCCTACTAATATTCAAGTTCACACGCAACTATAATATATTACACAGAGAACAAATATTTGTGTGATGAACGCAGATGTTTGTTCTCTGTCTGGGTTTTATATTGTATTCTAAGTATGTATTATCATGCAATAGACTAGTTGGTGACACTGTAATGGGTTCGATTCTGTTTTTATTTTAAAGTATATTTTAAAAATTAATGTAATTTAGATACTAACTATTTAGATTAGTGAAAATTGGCTTAATGGTGTTGGCGTTAATCTAAATGTGTGTGACAGAGGGTTGCTTTTTTAATTTTCTTTTTATTTAAAAAAATGTGACTGTGATCGGTAAATGTTGAGACTTATTCTTTTTTTTTTTTAATTATTTTCCTTGTCCTATTAAAAAAACAACCCTCACCGTGACTAAATCGCATTACAACATTTGTTTTAATTAATGTGATTTTGGACGAAATTAAAAATACAAAAAAAATGTCAAAATGGGATCTATATTTTTTCTTAATACCCATCATTTTGACTCCACATTTCTTTTATTAAGGAGTCTTAAAGTAGGCAAGTCTTAAAGTAAAAATGCCTTGTAGTTGTGTTGTTTTCCCCAATAGATGGCGTTACTATAATAGCTTTTCTAATGTTGCCAGTTTAAAATCTTTATTAGTAACGACTTCAAGGCATTTTTTTTTATTAAATATGTATGTAGTCTAATAAATTGTATATAGTGTATTTACTGCCACATAATAAGCAGAATAGAATCATATTATATGTTAAATGAAAAGTTATTTGTTAAAGCAACATATTTTTTTGTAAAATATCTTTTTTTATTTCACGAATCATAGGAGGGAGTACTATTTTTAATAATAGTTTTTAGTTTTTTTTATCCATTAAATACATAGATTTGTTTATTATATCGAACTACGTGTTTTATTTTACGAATTAGCATCATGATCCCCAGCTCGACTTTAGGGGGGATTTCACCGTTAAAGGTTGTTCGATTCCCATACAAACTGAATTTACATAACTATGGGCAAACAAAGTATAAATGTACACTGAAATAGCTGTAATAGGCTTTTACAGTGGTCCTTATTACCGGCCAGTTATATAAAGTTGGAGTGTCAGCCGTTGGTCGTGGCAGTCGTGGCTTCAGAAAAAGAACTAACAGACTTTTACGACTATTTTGAGACATATGTTTTAAGCTCATTCACGTCATTCACAAATATGGGCGAATCTTTATTCGCCCATATTTAATATTTATTATATTTGTGTAAATTAAGTTTGTATGGAAATCGTACCCCTTAAACGCGTTTAACTAAACTCGTTTATATGTACGTACACAAAAGAAATGCAACGACATTGACAGGTCTTTAAACGCGTTTAGAGAAAAATGTACCAACTGAACTCAGTTAATGCATAAGCGTGTTTAAACGTCAGTAGAACGCGTTCAATTTCAACGGTGAAATTGGACCAACACATTCCTATTCTAGATACAGCTAAGTCCGGTTAAGCTGGACTTAGCTGTATCTAGAATAGGAATGTGAATGGATAGAAAAGTAGAGGTAGGCCAAAGAAAAGATTGTGTGAAAGGTAGGGAGTGACTGCTGAAATGACGGCAACTAGAGGAGAGTGGAGAACGAAGACCTGGAGCCTTATTGTCGGGCCGACCGAGATTTTCAATGTCCCTTAAATACACATTTTCAATGCACAACCCCGCACTTTTTCTACCTTTTCCGTATATCATAGGTGTGTGTGTAGATGAGCCGAGTATTAGGCTCATCTCGGATCATTTTGCAATTGTATTTTATTGCTTCTTTTCGAAGAGAGAATGGATGATTTCCTTGAGTAATTCCTCGACGACCTCATCGTAGAAGCCTCGACACCTACGATATACGGAAAACGTTGAAAAAGTGCGGGGTTGTGCAATGCCAATGTGTATTTAAAGGTCATTGAAAATCTCGGTCGGCCCGAGAATTAGGCTCAGTGTTTTTTAAAGGGTTTTTTCCCATCCAGTTACTACAGTGGATGAACTTATCATAGACATAAAGGAAAAGAGCAAACCTACATTTTAATCGCCCCTATCACTGCGGGCGCAAAGCTTGTCAAAATAATATTGTCCTTTTGACTATGTGGCCAGACTAGTTTGAGACATTCTTGAGGATTATAAGGAAAAGAAGAACCGTCGTTATCGTAAGAAAGTCACTTTCTCATGCAAACAAAATAAATAGTTGAGTAGGTCCGTACTTGCAAAATCACATACCTAATACCTTGCTAGCAAAGTTATTCAAGAAAAGAAGTGGCCACACAGTCCTGATTTCTGAACGGTTGTCCACATGTTTTGGCCAATAACTCAAGAACCAGACCGTCACAAATTCTGAAACCTATACCAATCTGCGTCACAAATTCGTCACTAAATATTGGCATACCAGCCAGGCCTTAACTAGTCTGGCCACATAGTCAAGAGGACAATAAAATAATAAGTATGTTTGAGAAATAAGACTACTTATTAAACCTGTAGCTAGGCAATAAAAAAATAAAATGATTATTTACTATTTTTATTCGAACATGATAGACGTTTAAAATTCTCTTAAATTTAAACAAAAACTTGATCTTATATTAAAGAATAAGGAAGCGATCTCCAATGTTACATTTTTATTCATATTGTTTTTGAGCGCTCCAATAATGGCTGCCATCAGAAACTGTGACAGGGCTAACTTGAAGCAATGTCTCACACAAGTAACGCTTGTATATATAGATAGTGCAATTCACGAAGACGCGCCCCTCGCGGGGTGCGGGGAGTTTGCTCCGAGCGGCAGTCGCGAACCGTAGTCTATTCATTGTAGTGTGCGTGTGCACTCATAGGTAATTAGTGTGTACCGATAACACTCAAACATTGACGGAAGCTTGCACACATATACCTACTATAAACGGTTAGGAGGAATAGTGGGGCGCGCCTTCGTGGATTGCACTATCTATAGTAAGAGGGTTACTTAATAATGGGTCTATGAAAAACTGGAAAGCTTGAGTTCCTGCAGCATAGCAAAGACTGTCTCCACAAGGCGATACTTCATGCTGAAGGTGGTTCTTCGCGCGTCCACTGACCCGTAAGTCATGTTCAGTGTGAACAAGTCGGGAAAGAACTGGAAAAGACATGATTTAACATTAGTCGTCGTAAGGAAACATGTCGTAGAACCTAAAAAGTTCATATCAATTAAGAACCAAGCCTAACCTATACCTACCTACACAAGTGCATGAAGTTTAAAAAACTAGAGAAACCGACTTAGGGAAACGCTGTCATATTTGATAGCCTATCGCCATCACCTTAGATGTGCGCAGGCCTTTAATGACCAACCTGCTGAACTGATTTCGATGAAATTTCTATGGAACCAATCTGAAACTATCACCTTTCAAGATTTCAAATCGGACGAAATTAGAAAAAAATATAATAAAAATACAGCCAAATTGAGAACCTCCTTTTTTATTTGAACTCGGTTAAAAAGGAACCCCTCTCAAAAGGCGAAGACAACCAACATCGCCAAACGGCTAACGGCCGCATTATTTCAATAGGCAGGTAAATATGGTAGGACTCACTGGTAGGCCCTGCATAGGCTCCGAATTGAACTCCTGCATCATCTCATTAGCTTTGAGAATGTTGGCGCGCTGGGGAGTCACGTGGAGCAGTTGGAGTTTACCCTAGAATCAAGAAAAGAAGATATTTTTATGGCTGGCTTGCGTATGTCCGCCATCTTGTTTTATTTTCAAAATGGCCACGAATTATTCATAAAAAACTTTTGAAACTATACATGGTTTTCAACATTATTTTTATGAACAACGGGGGTATTTACTATGATTATGGTGACCATAATGTTTAACTGTGATCATGGTGCATGCAACTATGCCAGTTGTTCATAAAAATAGTATTTTTTTAAAAGTTCTTCACTGGCTCAAACCATAGGTCAAATCATGTTATTTTCATAATTCCATACTCAAAATTAGGCAAAGAACATAAAAAGCTAGTTTTCATTCCTTAAACACTTTTTACTGATAAACTCTAGATGAAGTAATAGGCCTAGACATCATCATCATCATCATCCTGAAGAAGTCCACTGCTGGCCCCTACACCTTTCCAGGAAGAACGATTCTGAGCCCTTTCCATCCATCGACTTCCCGCGGTCCTAGAAATGTCGTCGGTCCATCTGGTGGGTGGGTAACCTACGTTTCGTATTCCGGTTCGTGGTCGCCATTCCAGAACCATTATTCCCCAACGGTTGTCGGTTCTTCGAGCTATATGACCTGCCCATTGCTACTTCAATTTACTTATTCTAAGAGCTATGTCGGTGACCTTGGTTCTTCAACGGATATCCTCATTTCTGATTCTATTATACGTAGTGAAACTCCCAGCATAGCTCTCTCCATAGCTCGTTGCGCTAATAGGCCTATAGTATCTTAGCTGAATGCAGCGTTTTTGAAGATAGTTACCTCTCGTTTTTTATCCACAGCCTCTCTCATCTGCATCAAAATATTTCGACTCCCCGCCTCTGCGTTCCACCTTACAAAAAGCAAGGACATATGTAGTTTTAAAATAATTTGTAGTAGTAGAACTCTTTGTGTGTGTCTCGTGGGGGTCCGTACTACCACCATGCCTAATCCTGCCGTGAAGCAACATCGCTGTGTTTCGGTTTGAAGGGTGTGGGTGAAATTACTGACACGTGAGGCTGAACCTCTGTATGCCCCAAGTTGATGGACGCAGGGTAGTGCATCGTAGGGCATGTTGTGTCCCGTAGCACAGGTTTCATGAAAACCTATTTCAGGCACCAGTCTCTCGCAAAACAGGTTCACTTATGTAACCATAGCTCATATTATAATTACACTTAAAACTTTAATGCCTTATTTGTTTAAAGCAAAATTGAATCATCACAAACCTACTTACTTATATAATACCTACATTACCTACTACTTATCTATACTTATTTTTATATGTTACCTTGTTCATTGTTAAAATGTAACCTAGTTTTAAGAGAGAGAAATAAATGATTTTATTATTATTATTATAAAAAAGACTGTTCTATCATGGAAATTGTATGAAGTTGGTTATGAAGTCAGTAGGTTTTAGGTATAAGAAGAAGTAACACCTCACCTACTCCACTGAAAGTTGTGAGACCTAGATAAAAACGCCATGGCGTGGTAGTTGTGTCTCTCCAGCACCCACTCCTTAGGGCACGAGCCCTCCAGGTGGCTGTGAGCGTCGAAATCTGGGAAAAAGTCGCATGCCGCTTCCCGCATTATCTGTGACCATAAATGGATCGTATAGGTACCTTCTGTATTTTAAGTGCCCAAGTATTTACAAAAATAGTAGACGTAGGTAATACCTAAGTATTGAGTACTCGTATACCATTATTGCATCAGTGCATTAGTAACCCCGCCCGCCAATCCTAAGGTCGCGGGTTCGAATCCAGTCGTGTACCTTCTGTTCGGAAAATTCATGTAGAAAATGCTAGTGCTCTCAAACGGGGAAGGCAAACATCGTGAGGACACCCATGGCTTAGTCAGCTCCGCACGTATTGATTATGTCTTTCCTGTGGGTCAGGCCGACTAAGCTGTCAGGATGGTATAGGTGCTGGGCAAGCATTTTCCTTCAAAAAACCTGTCCCAGGCACTGTAGCATGCTGCATGTATGGGCTTGAGTAATCACCAGTTGCTCCAGACGCTATTTAAATCATCTACAATAGATGCAAAGGCCTGTTTACTTTTTACTTCTCAACACCTATCTGTTCCCAATGTTGGCAAATTTTATCATCCGCACTTGATGTGCGGGCAGGTTTTTCCGCAAGTAGACCGCTGGTGGGCCCTTTTGCGTGACCCTTGACACGTGTTGCTCGAACTTTTTTAGGTTCTACGACACGCTGGTTTCCTCACGATGTTTTCCTTCACCGTTTTGAGAATACTGGCATAGTGAACATAAATTCGGCAGAAAACCTCATTGGTACACGACTGGATTTGAAGCCACGACCTTCGGATCGGAAGGCGGGGCCGCTACCACTAGATCACTAGTGTTCCCAATGTTACAATTAGCGTTTCTTAGTTCCCAACCTTGGGTTCTACACCACCTTAGCGACTGACCTGTGTCATTCTCTTCACGCTAAAGGGTTTATTAAAGTGCTCCTTAAGCGCCGGCGTCGTTGCATTAGCTATCCACTTCAATCGCACAGAGTTACCGACGCAAAGCCATGTTATAGTCAGAAATGCGCCAGTCACTGTGATAATAACGCCTTTACTGCAAATAAACTTTTAACTTTGAGCGAGAAAATCTTGTTTATAAAATCTGAATCTCGGAAACGGCTCCAACGATTTTCATGAGATTTAGTATACAGGAGCTTCTGGGGGCGATAAATCGATCTAGCTAAGATTCATTTATAGAAAATCTCGTTTTATTGTTTTCAACAATAAACTTTATCGATAATCAACCTAGACACAAACTTATTTTAGCTATTCCAGCAGATGGCGTTGTTAATACGATCGAAAAATTATATGAATATTTCATCATTCCATCTACTATGAAATTTGTATTTAAATATAATTTCATATAAAATTAAATATAAAAACACAACTTACCAACCACCACCGGTCATACCAGCTCCTTATAATCATAAAAGCATTACTTTCTCTGTCTGTCTGTCTGAAGACATCTTAGTAACTATGGACCTAACTATGGCCTTACACGCCAGCCCTCTTAGGTCCATAGTTACACGCCAGCCCTCAATTATTCTGTCACTGGTACACCCGTTGATGCAAAGATCAGGAGCCTAATTCTCGGCTCATCTCGGATCATTTTGCAAGTGTATTTTATTGCTTCTTTTCGAAGAGAGAATGGATGATTTCCTTGAGTAATTCCTCGACGACCTCATCGTAGAAGCCTCGACAGCTACGATATACGGAAAACGTAGAAAAAGTGCGGGGTTGTGTAATGCCAATGTGTATTTAGGGGACATTGAAAATCTCGGTCGGCCCGAGAATTAGGCTCCAGTTGTCTTGAATGTCATGTATACCTATAAAATCCTTCAAGTTGAACTTACCCGTCTGGGTCCGGTTTTATATCCCATCCTTGGTATGGCAAGTTGCTGTAGCGAAGTGTAGCAATACCTATCGGCCCTGAAATTAGATAAAAACGTTTTGGTAGTTTCTAAATATTATTGGCTTAAAATTTGCCACACACATTTTATGGAAGAAAATATATTTATTTGTAGACGCTTAGCAATTTTAGGTACCTACACGATATAGGTACATGCATACTGCATGCATGCTGACCTGGCCTCTCTACTCAGTTGGTAGTAGCTCTGCTTTCGGCGCCGTAGGTCGTGGGTTCGATCCCCACCGAGAACAAATATTTGTGTGGTGAATACAGATGTTTGCTCTCTGTCTTGGTTTATATTGTATTCTATTATACGTTTTACCGTCTTTACCATAAGGGCACACGGGGCCCGTGCCCAGGGCCCCCATTCTCAGGGGGCCCCGAAGGACCGACAATTTCTCTAACACATTTATTCTCAAAACATTTTTGTCGGGCACATTTACATTTTTTTCACAATACAAGTCATATACTACGCCATTATATCCTACTGTATTTGATTACCTATAATAAATGGTTATACTTAGTAAAAAATGTTATTATAATTAGCTTTTATTACTTTCCAAAAGGGCCCAAAATTCTTGTGTGCCCAAGGGCCCCAGCCTAGTTTAAGACGGCCTTGATTATATGTGTTTTGACGTTGACTTACAGAGGACTCCGGTCCGGAACTGAACTGTTAGTTTGTCCTCGTTGTATTTCAGATCATTGACGTAATTAGATGTCCATAGCTTGCGTGGCTCTTGCCACTGGCAGACCACGGGTGGCTCGCTCCACATCAAGTCTTGCGGAAGTCTGGAATCACAAAATCATTATTATTAGACTGGCCTCTCAGCTCAGTTGGTAGTAGATCTGCCTTCTGAGCCGTAGGTCGTGGGTTCGATCCCCACCGGGAACAAATATTTGTGTGGTGAACGCAGATGTTTGTTCTCTGTCTGGGTGTTATATTGTATTCTAAGTATGTATTTACAAAAAAAGCAGCCAAGTGCGAGTCGGACTCGCCCATGAAGGGTTCCGTAGCATCAATTAACATAATATGTATAAAGGTTTTTGTAGTTCGTCGAAAAGTAAATTGCGGTTGACGATTTATGACGTATAAAAAAAAAACTACTGACTAGATCTCGTTCAAACCAAATATCGTTGGAAGTTTGCATAGTAATGTACAACATATATTTTTTTTTAATTTATCATTCTCTTATGTCAACTGAAATGGCCATTAGGAAAACAGTATACTTCATATTAGAAGCTATGGACTCATTGCAAAAGGTTTCCAGTATTTTTTGCGACTTGTCTAAAGCATTCGACTGCTTACGACACGACATTTTAATGCACAAACTTAGTTTTTATGGGTTTGAAGGAATGGAACTTTGTATATTGCGATCATATCTTAGTGACAGAGTTCAAATTGTAAAGTTAGATAATATAAAATCAAATGCGGAACATAGTAACATAGGCGTACCACAAGGTTCCATATTAGGACCACTACTATTCTTGATCTACATCAATGACCTGGGCAACTGCCTACCAGACTGGGCAATGATAACTTTGTTTGCGGATGACACGCACATAGGAATAAAAAATAAAAACTTAGACATTGTTGATGAACAAAAAAATATCGTGTTACAAAAATTAAAAGTTTGGTTTGAAACAAATGGGATTATACTAAATGCTGACAAAAGTTCTGTTTTAAATTACTCTTGTAAAAGAAAAAGTAAAAATGACACTATTGAAGAAGTAAAATTTTTGGGATGTACTTTAGACTCCACCTTATGTTTTGATAGCCATATAGACAAAATATGCAAGAGATTAGCCAGTGCAAATTATGCACTGTTTAAACTGAAACCCACAGTTGATAGGAAAACTCTCATATCTGTCTACTATGCCTACTGCCATTCAACTATGAATTATGCTTTAACAGTATGGGGAAATGCTACCCAAATTGAAAAAGTTCTCATTTGTCAAAAGAGATCTATTAGAATAATATATGGCCTACATAGATTAACTTCAGTCAGGGCTTATTTTAAAAAATCTAAGATTTTAACAGTTATATCTCTTTTCATAATTAACTCGCTAATAGAAGTACATTTACAAAAACATAATTTGCCCATGAAAATGGATAAACACCAATATAACACTCGGAATAAAGAAAAATTGCATGTCCCAAGAACCAGACTTGTTAAGACGTATAAACAAGGTCTCTGTCTAAAACTTGCTATGTATAATAAGTTACCTTTAGAAGTGACAAAACTGTCTTTAAACGAATTTAAAAACAAACTTAGAACATTTTTCGAATGTCACCCGTTTTACCATTTAAATGAATATTTAAGCTGCTCATTCTCTGATTTGCAAACGTAACGTAATACATATTAAGTAAGTGTGTATTGAAATTATAATATTAATATTAAGACTTATTTGTGAAAATTGACTTACCAATGTTATATTACTGTAACGCAATGGTTCAATAAATAAATATCAAATATCAAATATCAAATATTTTAGAAGTTAGAGGGGGGGGGACCAACTTTTTTCCACTTTGGAAGTGTCTCTCGCGCAAACTATTCAGTTTAGAAAAAAATGATATTAGAAACTTCAATATCATTTTTGAAGACCTATCCATAGATACCCCACACGTATGGGTTCGATGAAAAAAAAAATTTTGAGTTTCAGTTTCATGTATGGGGACCCCCAAAATTAATAGTTTTTTTTCTATTTTTGTGTAAAAACCTTAATGCGGTTCACAAAATACATCTACTCACCAAGTTTCATCAGTCTAGCTCTTATGGTTTCGGAGAAAAATGGCTGTGACACGGCCGGACAGACAGACAGACAGACATGACGAATCTATAAGGGTTCCGTTTTTGCCATTTGGCTACGGAACCCTAAAAAAATGTATATTAAGTATTAATATCAGATATCTGTTTCCCATAGTACAAGTTCTGCTTAGTTTGGGGCTTTAGTGTTGTGTGGATTGTCTATGATATATATATTGTATGATATATATATTATTTAATAAAATAAATAATTTTTTGGACAATCCACACAACACTATCTAGCCCCAAGCTAAGCAGAGCTCGTACTATTGGAACCAGATGGGATATAATACTAAATTACTTACTTTTATTTTAATGTAAATACATACTTAGAATACGATACGACCCAGACAGAGAACAAATATTTGCGATCTCCACAAAAATATTTGTTCTCAGTGGGAATCGAACCCACGACCTACGGCGCAGTAGGCAGAGCTACTACCAACTAAGCTGAAGAGGCCAGTCAAGAATACAATTTATGAAGAAAGAAAGAGACACGACAAAAATAAGATAGAAAATACTTTATTGGACTCCACATAAAATTTACAAAGGAATACAGAAAAACATCAAAGTGGAATACAATGGGCGGTCTTATCAGTCCGCTCGTCGCTTGCATGCGCGCCGCACGCGTAATGACACCTCCTATACGGTGCGATTTCCAAGCTCTAACGTAGTTTCTCGCGATAACATAATCATGTGCGAATCGCGTTGTGCCGAGTGCAAAGTAATTATTAACGAGTTGCTGGCTTTTGTTAGTAACAAAGTGGACACCCTACCTGAGACTGGCATTATCCAGATATGTCTAAGTGCGTATTCTACCGACGAAATTGAAACCGCAAGATCAATTGCCAATAAGCTAATGGCACCTACTAAAAAGTTTATGCGAAGAAAAGAAGGATCAGAGCAAAAGAGCGTACAGGACATCATCAAGCTCATAAAAGAATTTGAGCCCGACTGCCTACCGTCATTTGTGGCGAAGAACCTGAATAAATTACCAGCCGTCTCTTTTGATCATATCGATATTACCTCTTTTCTTAAGGATATGGCCTTACTAAAGAAGGATGTAGCATGTTTGAAAGCCAAACCGACGATCATTCAAAACGAAAGTATGCCATCATCATCATCATCCGATATGAAGTCGATAAAAAATGAGATCGAGGACGTTAAGAATATGTTGATGAAACTTCAGAAAGCTCACAATCTTAGCCGTACTCAAGACGATCTGTTTCGTAAATCTTATCATGAGGATAAGAACACTCGAAACAACTTTAACGAAAGTTTAACAAATACTAGTGCGGGTATTGTTGAGCAAAAACTGGATGATCTGTGCACGGCTGTTAGCTGTGTGAGCGAGCGCGAGCGGGAGGTGCGCGGACCGCGGCGTGAGGCGGTACCGCGCCCGCGCCCTTTACCTGCCCCTCCAGCTCCGTCATCGGTACCTACGCGCGCTCGAGTGGACAAAACGTTGCCTCAGCAAGAGCTGAGCGATTTGAATGACACGCCCTATATACCTAGTTATAGGGATATTGCAGACACGGTTCGGAATGAATCACGCAAAGATAAGGAAGGTTTTACGATGGTAACAAGAAAGAAAGTTGTCTACAGATATAGAAACGCAAGAGGTGTTTTACAAAATACCAGCAAATTACAGGCGGCGGACTCTATTGCGTATGTTTATTTGTCGCGTACGAAGAAAAGTATAATGGTAAACGATATTAAAGACCACATAAAAGAAATGAAGAAGGAATGTCTAAATGTAGAAATGTTGACTCAGATAAAGGATACCAACTTTAACTCCTTCAAAATAGCCGTTCCGACTTCAAAACTAACTAAATTTTTACAAAAAGAATTTTGGCCTGAGGGATTGGTATTTCGGCGATACCGACAACCGCGTTCCACTGGGAACGATACCGTGGTACCTAATAACTAAATTATGGTTGTACAACCTAAAGAGAACATACAATTTGTGTCTTTTAACTGCCAAGGAGTTAAAAGATCTATTCAGCATGTAAAGGATTTGTGTAAGAATGCAGACGTCATTGCTCTTCAAGAGACTTGGCTGATGCCGTATGCCTTGAATTTCGTGAGTGAAATTGATAAGGAGTTTGGCTGCTGGGCTAAGTCCTCCATCGACACGTCTGCGGGGGTGCTGCGGGGTCGACCCTATGGAGGGGTAGCGCTGATGTGGCGCTCGAGCCTATTTACCAGCGCTGATGTTGTGCAGTGTGACAGTGACCGGGTAGTGGCAGTGCGCTTAGCTCAAAGTGATCGGAGTCTCCTAGTATTTAGTGTCTATATGCCTACTAACGATGAGGATAATCTGCCAGAATTTATCCAGTGTCTTGCGCAAATTAGCACTGTGATCGAAAGCTGTGAGACTGAAAGTGTTTTGATCTTAGGAGATTTCAACGCGCATCCGGATACTCTTTTTGGAAAAGAGCTGGCTGATTATTGTAGTGAACAGTCATTATGGTGTGTGGACTTAGAGAGACTCGATCCGGATACATATACATATGTGAGTGACATGAACGGAGCTTGTCGGTGGCTTGATCACTGCATTGTAACTGCCGCGGCGGCCAATCTGGTGACGGATACCTATATAAAATATGGCACATATTGGTCTGACCATTTTCCTCTAGTCATAAACTGTAATTTTAATTTGATTAGACCTAAAGTAACGTATGATCAGAGTCAAGTGCATAATAATAAGTTACAATATGTATGGGGTAATAGGGAACAGGAACAAATAACTAAATACTCGTTACTATGTGATGACAAGCTCTCTGAAATTTATAGTAGATATAACTTGGATAATGTAGAACTATTTTTAAATGAATTTAATGATTATAAATGTATTGATAAACTTTACTGTGATATTGTTACAGCGTTGCAGTCGGCAGCCGAACAAAGTTATGAAATAAAATATAATGGAAAAAGACAGAAAATTGTTGGATGGAATTTTTACGTTCAGCAAGTACATGGCAAGGCGAGAGAGCATTTTACTTGGTGGGTCCACTATGGTAGGCCTCGCTCGGGTTATTATTATGAAAATATGACTGCCTCACGTAGGGCCTTTAAAGCCGCGCTTAAGTATGTACAATCTAATCAAGAAAAAATTAAAATGGATATGCTGGCTCGACATCGTGGTGCTGGTAATTTTGTTGATTTTTGGAAAGAAACAAAAAAAATGGAGTGCAAGAGTTCTTTACCTTTAAGTGTGGAGGGGGAGCAAAACCATAAGAACATAGCAAATTTATTTCGAAATCACTTTGACGTAAAAAAAAGTTTGCAGGACAATAGTAATAATGGAATTAGCGAAAGTAATGTTACGTTTAGTCAAGCGTTGGATACCCATAATGTTACAGTTACCCCGAAACAGTTAGAAACTATCTTGAAAAAAATGAAGCGTGGCAAGTCACCGGGCCACGATGGCCTCAGCATAGAGCATTTGATTTATGCGGGTCAGTATGTCTGTAAGGTTTTGGCGTGGTTTTATAGTTTGTGTGTGCGGCATTGTTACCTACCTGAAGAGCTCATTAGAACTCTTGTTGTACCTATCGCGAAAAACAAAACTGGTGATATATCGAGCATGGCCAACTATAGACCCATTTCATTAGCCACAATAATGGCCAAGGTACTTGAACGAGTCATTAGTTACCATCTATGTAACTTGAGTAATGATGATGGACAGTTTGGTTTCCGACCTCAGGTTTCAACTGATATGGCAATATTCTCTCTGAAACAGGTTGTCAGTTACTACAAGCAGCGTAATACCACTGTCTATGGTTGTTTCCTGGATCTGAGCCGTGCCTTTGATACTATAAGCCATGAGAAACTGTGGAAAAAGCTGCGTGCAGATGCAAGCGTCCCGGCTGATGTTGTTGATCTTCTCGCGTACTGGTACCGAAATCAAACCAACAACGTCAGGTGGGGATCTCAGCTATCAGATAGCTACCAGCTTTCTTGTGGTGTGCGGCAAGGAGGACTCACCTCTCCTGATCTTTTTAATATCTACGTAAATGGGTTGATCGCGGAGCTGAGCGGCACCGCAGTTGGGCTCGGGCTGGATGACAGATATGTCAACAACCTGAGCTATGCTGACGACATGGTGCTGCTCAGCCCCACGATCAAAGGCTTGAGGAAACTGTTAAAAATCTGTGAGTTGTTTGCAAATGAACATGGCTTGTCTTACAATGTTGGTAAAACAGAAATGGTGATTTTCAGATCAGGAAAGGGACCAGAAAACGTACCGGAAGTACGCCTTAACGGACAGCCTGTAAAAATTGTGGATCAGTTTAAGTACCTTGGCCATATTGTTACTTCTAGCCTTAAGGACGACGCGGATATAGAGCGGCAACGTAGGGCACTCTGTATAGTGGGCAACATGATTGCACGAAAGTTCAACAAGGCCTCGCCTGACGTAAAAAAGACACTGTTTGCTTCCTTTTGCCAGACGTTTTACACGTGTCAACTCTGGATAAATTATACCAAGAAGTCACATGATGGTATAAGGGTGGCCTACAATAACATCTTTAGGCACCTTATGGGGCTGAGGCGTTACTGCAGCGCCTCAGGCATGTTTGCAGAAGCCAGAGTTGACACGTTTAATGCCATCCAGCGAAAGCGAATTGCGTGGACAGAGTTAATAGTTGTCCCAACTCTATCATCAAAAGTTTGGCAGACAGACTGATGCTGACGGCAATGTACCGACGGTGGGTGGAAATTGCCACCTAGACTAGCAGTAATATATTTTTATATTCTGCACTTATTTTACTGTATTTTTTTTTTTTGTGTATTGTGTACCAAATTTGTATTTTTATATTGTTTTTATATTGTTTTACACTGTGTTTGTATAAATGTGTCAACCTATGGACCACGTGTCTGCAATAAAGAAATATTATTATTATTATTATTATTATTATTATCACTAAGAGGGAATCACACAGGCGACTCTCCATACAAACGTAGTCCCCTATTTCCTCCCTGGATAATGCCTCTATAGAGTAACCATTTTGTCTCATACGTAAAATCTAGATCTGCTATATACGTGCTCGTATGTTTTCCTTTTATAACCGACTTCCAATCAAAAAGGAGGAGGTTCTCAATTCGGTTGTATTTTTTTTTTTTTTTTTTTTTTTTTATTATGTTTGTTACCGCATAACTTCGTCATTTGTGAGCCGATTTGAAAAAATATTTTTTTATCTGAAAGGTACTGCTTCCAGATTGGTCCCATTTTAATTTTTATTAAAATCGGTGTTGCCATTTTTTTTTAAATATTTTTTTAAAGTTTGTAACTGCATGCCTCCGTCATATAAGAACCGATTTAGAAAATTATTTTTTTACTTGGAAGGTTATTTTTACGTCCAGATTGTCCCAAACAAATTTCATTAAAATCGGTTTAGCCGTTTGGCAATGAAGTCGGTTTCTCAAGTTTTTTAAACTTATAATTATTTCAGAAACTTATTGATAAAGATCATAAGATCTGGATTTTATGAGACAAAATGGTTACTCTAGAGGCATTATCCAGGGAGGAAATAGGGGACTACGTTTGTATGGAGAGTCGCTTGTGTGATTCCCTCTTAAAGCGATCTCTTCCAGACAACCTTGCCAATAAGCTACTTACTCGATGAAGACCAGAGCGAGTTTCTCATACTCCGCCTCAGTTCGCTTCATGCTGGCTTCGATCTCCTCAGGGGTGCGGGTGACCCCTGGCGGCGGGGGGGAGGGGGCGCGGTACTGCACCTGATACTTCATTGGCTGAAGGGTCTTCGGAAGCTGGACTGGAAGATATACACTAAATTAAAGGGGGAAGGGGAAGACCTATATTGGCGCATGTATCTCGATCAGATCGCAGACGTTTTAGAGAAAGGCCAGGTTAGGAGTACCCTAAACCGACGAGCATGTATGAAGAATGTTATGAGAGTGAATGAAGCGAAAGAGGTGTGCAAGGAGAAATCCGTGATCTCTGCCTACCCCTACACTTCATACTTGACGAAAACATGTAAATGTATTATTGTATAGCAGCTGTCCACGCGGACGCATCGCTCATTCAAGTAGGAGAGAGACAGATGTCGAACGCTGCCGAACGCGGAGGCCGTGCGTGCCTCTTTGTCACTCGTTCCGCGCTCTCGCTTGCACTTCAAGCCTTAAATGGAACTTCTCAGAGCGAGGCAACGCCGCATGAGTCATGTTTTTTCGTGCGTACAGCCGGCTCCATCGAATTATATAACGTTGTCACGTCAAAATGTAGGACGCCCTCAGACTAGATGGAGTGCCAAATTGCGCAGGCTGGCGGGCAGCAACAGGATTGGAAGTTGGGAAGGGCCAAAGACCAGGCTCAGTGCCACGCCCATAGAAGAAAGTATAATGGCCATGTGGTTGGAAAAGTGTCGCCAAAATACATGAGTATATACCATCCAAATCAACACAAATTCCATACAAATTCAACAGTTTTTTTGGGAGTCGTAAAGTGATAAATGCCTTGCAGCAGCGCAAGAATTACTTTCCGAAGTTATGCGACAATATACAGGGTTATTCATTATTAGCTGCAAATACTCAGGAATTAGGTTCAACAAATAAAATAAAAAATATTTATGAAATGATTTTTTTTAAGTTTTGTTATGAAAATCCCGAGAAAATCGATAAAGGAATCATTGGCGCCTGACCTATTTTGACCTTTGATGCGCGCCCGCGCGCCGTGAGTGACACTCTGCGTTCAGTTACCGCCTGGGTGGGTCATCGTCCTGTTCTCCGTGGCAATCATTATGCAATAGCCGTAAAGAAATTAATAAAAATAAAATTTTGATACAAAAACTTGAAAAATTTTTTGATCAAATTTAAAAAAAATAATTTCATAAATATTTTTTAATCTATTTGTTGAACCTAATTCCTGAGTATTTGCAGTTAATAATGAATAACCCTGTATAATTGTAAGTTTAAAAAACTTGAGAAACCGACTTCATTGTCAAACGGCTAAACCGATTTTAATCATAATTTTTTATTAATTTTATAGTGTTTACTACACTTAAGGAAATCACAAAGATTTTTATAATGTCCCAAAAGTCCACGGTCGCGTTAGTGCCGAACAGTCCCTAAAGAGTTATTCGTCGAGTGTGATTAGGATCCGATGGCGCAGTGGTCAGCGCAGCCCCGTACCGAGGGGAAGGTCGCGGGTTCAAATCCCACTCGGCTCTTAACTTTTGGGACATTATAAAAATCTTTGCGATTTTAATCAATTTTGTTTGGGACAATCTGGACGTAAAAATAATCTTCCAAATAAAAAAATAATTTTCTAAATCGGTTCATAAATGACGGAGGCATGCAGTTACAAACATTTAAAAAAATATTTAAAAAAAATGGCAACACCGATTTTAATAAAATTAAAATGGGACCAATCTGGAAGTAGTACCTTTCAGATAAAAAAATATTTTTTCAAATCGGCTCACAAATGACGAAGTTATGCGGTAACAAACATAAAAATAAAAAATAAAAAAATACAACCGAATTGAGAACCTCCTCCTTTTTGATTGGAAGTCGGTTAAAAACAAAGAAATACTTTCTTAACGCCTTCTTCCCTTCCTTTTTCTTAGAATCCTCATATTTAGTGATATTTTAAATATAATATTTGAAATGTAAAAGTGGCGACATCAGCTCCCATACAAACGGCGCATGATCGCATTTCTACGTATTCAGTATTCTGTGGCCGCGCCATTAGAACAGGGGGGGTACGCTTAAAAAAACATTACATTTTGAAGACGACAGCGCCAACTGGTGCCAAGGTGACAAGCTAAACAGCAGCCATTTTGTGACGTCATGATAGAACGGAGCCCCTCCATAACTATACTCTTTGCATTAGAAGACCTAATATGTTCAGCAGTGGACTAGGTTGATGATGATGATGATACACAGGTAGAGAACAAACATCTACGTTGATCATAAAATATTTGTCCTCGGTGGGATCGAACCCACGGCCTACAGCGCAGAAGTCAACTACTACCAACTGAGCTGTCAACATGATAATGATGCGGTTTTCAGTGTCCATAGATTTTAAGAACAATATCAATGTCTGCAATCAATGAACGATAGGTTACGTCGATAAGATAAGGCTATCTTCAGATAGGACAGTACGATTATCCCATTATTCATAAATAATACGCAGAGATATTAAATAAAAATGAAAACTAACGCAGTGGATTATTATAATCGGTGAAGTGCACACTAAAACCAATTAGTTACCTGCTTAAAGTATTTTTTTATAAGAAACGAGTGTTGTTTTGAATTTTCTTTTACAAAAACGCAATTTAAAAGTATAAACTAATATGCTGAAACTAATCGAATAAAAAGTTCCATTAATCATGACATCTCACTCTAAACAGCAACGTGCGAGTGAGGAGCAATGATTAGAGCGGCCATTTTAGATTTTGTTTCTCTAATTGCGCAAATTTCAAAAATATTCGATTTGTTTAGTGTAGTCTTTTTACAAACGTGGGGAGGTAACTAATTGGTGTAAGTGACTGTTACTCACTAATAGTGCCAAAAAGTGACTAAAAAAGTGAATAGTGCTTGTCTGTCAAGAAGTTACACTATTTGTTTTAATTCGATTTGCGATTATTTTTCGACTAACGTCATAGAGTGTTGAAACGTCACAAAAATAGCAAAATGCGAGATTTTTTGTTTTTAAAACTCTGGTGTCCAATATGATTATAAGAATTATGTAAGTTTTTTATTTATTATTTATTTTACAAAATTAAATACAACGTAACATAAAATATGTTTATTTGTTCTCATACAAACAAAAACTGTCGTCATCATCTTTCAGCCCTTATCCCAGTTTATGTGGGGTTGGCACGTTCCTATAGTACAAGCTCTGCTTAGTTTGGGACTAGATAGTGTTGTGTGGTTTGTGCGCAATATTTATTTATTTATTATTTATTTATCTTTTATTTGTCCCACATATCCATCAATTTTTAATATACAACGTGTATCAAAATATGTGTACTATCCTGAAGGGGGGTGAATTTCCACCCCCCGGGGAACAACTTTTGTTCAACGACTTTTCGAACTTCGATTGGTATCTCTGAAAAAAACTGCAACGAAGTTTCAACATGAACAGCTGACTTTATGCAAAGTGACAACCCTAAACTCAGCTACAGAGGTAGTAGGTAGTAGTAGTAGACCTACAGAGGTAGTAGGTCAAGGGGTCAAGGGGTTACAAGGATAGGGTTGTCAATTTATTTAGGCATTATGAAATTAAATATTTTTGTATGGGAAACTGAAAATAGGAATTTTTAATTATCTCCCCCCCACAACTGATCACCATTGTGGTCTGAAACCCCCCACCTTCGCATAGTACACATATTTAGATACACCTTGTAGATTATGTATATCTTCCAGTGTATACTTCAGCCTACTGTTCTCATTCCAATGCAACTCACTACCACCAAAGCGACGGTGTGTGACAGGTTATATGACAGAGGTGCAGTCATGGGTGGACGACAAAGGAGTCTTGACCATCGGAGCCGAAGGTAGCTATAACACATCACACCACAAGTAAAATAAATGTTTCATAATGGGCTAGGTCTATGTACACTTGTAAAAAAACAAAGATTACATGTGTACCTGTGTACCTATAAACAAGTACGTTATACAAAAATGTTCATTAGTGGTTGATTTTTTGTAGTGGTGAAAAATTTAAACAAATAAGCATAAAAGGCGCCACCGTGACAGTTTTTAGTGTCTGACACAATAATAATATGTTATAGTTTTTGGTACGTTGTGTTCTCCAAGGTCAAGAAAATCTATATGTATAAGTAAACGAAGTAAAATTCTAGAACTATCTACATTTAAAAGATTTACTATAACAAGATGATCTAAGTTGATTATTTGTCATGAAATACAAATTGATCAAGTGAAAGTAATTAAAAATAAGACTGTATGTTCTTTGGTAAATAAATCATTTTGTATTTGTATTTGTATCAAACGTTTTTTACAGACCACGATCACGCAATAGACTTATCATCAAATCCTAATCCAGTGCAAGTATTGGAGCAAAAGATCACGTCTAAGAGACTCTCCTCTGAAGGTGGGAAGACAGGCGATGTTGACATCCGGTATCTGAGCTTAGCTCGCTGTCGACTGTCCGTGGTGCCGACGGTACGTAGCTGTTAATTCTAGCTATAGCAGCTGTTAAGCCATGACGAAGTTGTTAAGCCATGACGACGTTATAAGCCATGACGAAGTTTTTAAGCCATGACGAAGTTTTTAAGCCATGACGAAGATGTTAAGCCATGACATAAGTTATGCCAACGGATGCCTCTTAGCAGGTCTTGGCTGTCTTTAAGTGATCAGGGAGCAGTCCGGCTGGTCATCCGGTTCGTTCACGAGTTTTATTGTTTATACTCGATAAAAATATGTACTAACTGCTAGTGTTCTTAATCGGTGAAGGAAAACATCGTTAGGAAACCCGCACGTAATAACTGCTACATTGTGAAACACCTAAGTCTTATTCAGGGCTAATATCAACCTACAGATTTTATCCTTCAGATAAAAATAAACACCCCCCCTCTTTTTGCTTGTCTAAAAACAAGGACTGTCGTTTTTATCGACAAATAGCGTTATTCCGTAGATGAAAAAATGTGCACTTATGCGAATAAATATCGAAATCTTGATAGAAGTATTAGTTTACAAAAAAAAACAATATTTTTCAGGTCTTCCGATTCGAAGTTTCCGGAGAGCGTAATTTGGCAGAAACGTTAGAATACATAACATTCTATGGCAATGATTTTTCCGAGATAAGTTCACCTGGTGAAATGTATGATGCCTCCATAAACGCCACTGGTGCAAAGGTCAGAATTGTCAACCCACCATTTGCGAGAAAATGTGAGTGGTCATCCGCCAGCTAATTTGAAAGATAATGTGAAGAATCTGTCAAACATTGAATAGATACTTTTATGAATTTGTTGAGTAGCTTAAATATTCTTCATTCATATCACTCACATGCACATTGTTTAAATTTGAATACTTTAATTTTACAGTGGATGTTACTTGGTCCAGAGGATTTGAGCAAACTGATTTTCTCCGTCTTAAAGAATTGGATCTAAGAGCATGCTCCATACAGATCATAAGCGACAAGGTTTTTAGAAGAATGCCAAATCTGGAAGCGTTGTACATTGGAGAAAATGAAGTCATGATTATTGATGACAACGCGTTTGCTGGCTTAATAAACTTGAAACATCTTGACTTCAGTAAAAATGCTGCTTACGATGAAAACGGGAATATACAGACTGTAGGCACTGAGTTTTCAAACGTCTTTGAAGCGTTGGAAAATCTGTTATCATTAGACTTGTCATTTACAAAACTACCCCGAAGAAGCACCAGCTTACTGCAAAGCATAGGACCGAAACTAAAAAGACTATCACTGTGTGAAACAGGGCTAACGAATCTAAGAGATGGTATATTTAGGAGAATGTCGCTGAAAATTTTAGACTTATCGGGAAATAATGGAATCTTGAGAGGAAGGGAGACTTTGAGTGGATTGGAAGATACTTTAGAAGTGTTTTACGCGAAAGATACTGGCTTAAAAACTATAGATCACTTTAATAACTTCCACAAACTAGAAGTTCTAGATCTTTCGGTAAATGAAATATCATCCGTCGGTCCGCATGTAATGAGTACGTTGACAAATCTACAGATTCTAGATTTGGATGCAAATCGCTTAACGTCGTGGTTCAAACCAGTATTTTCTTTAATTACAAATCTAAAATTACTTTCCGTAAGAGATAACAATATAAATTTAATATCAGAATATATGATTGAAGATCTAAGCGAAGTACACTACCTAGCTATGTCTGGTAATTTCATAGTTTGCAACTGCCATACAAGAGACTTTTTCGACGTGGCTTTGCTAAACGAGCAACGATACAGCTCCAATAACATCACAGAGAGACGCACAAATCTAAGAAAACCAAACGTATACGAATATCATAGAGGCTTTATAGATTTTAACGAACAACTATCCCAAAGAAACGTCGTGACTATCGAATGCAGTGAAGACAAATGCAACGATTTTGACGAGGAAATACAAGATGGTAACTTCTTACTGCTAGATTTTATGCCAGGCACTTACATGTGTTTATTAGCGGCAGAAAGTAAGCCAGTAAAATTCGCTCACATGGACGGATGCAACAAAAGCTTTAGAGATATTGACTATGATAGTGTAATGGAAGACAATGTGAGGACACTGTACTTTATGCTGGTAATACCATGTTTTCTACTACTACTGATCGTCATATTCATTTTTAGAAGAAACTTCAGGTACTGTTTCATCACGTTAAGGAACTCTGCAATGCTGAGTCTGATCCACAAGAATGAGTTTATTGATGGTAAGTTTATTTGTAGACCTATTTAAAAAAGCAGCCAAGTGCGAATCGGACTCGCCCAGGAAGGGTTCCGTAGCATCAAGTTACATAATATAAAGGTTCTTGTAGTTCGTCGAAGGAAAGAGTCGGGACAATGTGAACGCCGAAAAGAAATGGCAGGATTGAGAGAATTGGAAGTCTTTTCCCAGCAGTGAGATGATAATATAGGCTAGTAAAAAACTACAGTCGTTTTGTAGTTTATCAAAGAGCCTTTCCGAAGAGAAAATAAATAAATTGTCCATCTTACTTCCAGACAACACAATATTTCACTACGACGTCTTCGTATCCTACTGCAATGAGGATCGAAACTGGGTGTTGGATCAGCTCCTGCCTCATCTGGAGTCTGACTGCAGCGTCAGCGCGTGTCTCCATGAAAGAGACTTTCAGGTATTAATTGGCAAATTCATCAATCCGCACTTGATGTGCGGACTGGTTTCCGCAAGTAGGCCGCTGGCGGGCTCTTTTTGCGTGACGTTTGGGCGTTTGGGAAGTACTGGCACATACATTTTTCGGCAGGAAAACTCATACCCGTACACGACTGGATTTGAACCCAAGACCTTAGAATCAGAAGGCGGGTCAGTTACCACTCGACCACCAGTACTCTTAATGACCTGAAATCTCAGACTTTCAGGTAGGAAAAATAAAAATACTTTTGCCCCTGACGCTGTATCATCTATATTAGATGCAAACGCCTAGTCAGCTCCACATATTGACCATGTCTTTCCTGTGGATTAGGCCGACTAAGCTATCAGGATGGTATAGGTGCTAGGCAAGCCTATTTCATCTAAAATCCTGTCCCAGGCACTATTGCATCCCGCAAGTGGCGGCATGAGTAAACCTGGCCCCTGACGCTATATAAATCATCTACAGTAGATGCAAAGGCCTGTTTACTTTAGATGCAAAAGTATGTTTACTTTACGTCTGAGGTAGAACTACCATCATTTATTTCTGCTTTCAGGTGGGTCACTCGATTTTGGAGAACATAGCGTCCTGCATGGATCGCTCAAGGTCTATTATGCTGATCATCTCCCAAAGGTTCCTGCTGAGTCAATGGTGCCAGTTCGAGATGCATCTCGCACAACACAGGTACTCGTGATCTATGTCTATCTATCTTGCCTTTCAGCTCAGTTGGTAGTAGCTCTGCCTTCTGCGCCGTAAGGTGGGTTCGATCTTCACTAAGAACAAATATTTGTGTGGTGAACACAGATGTTTGTTCTCTGTCTGGGTGTTATACTGGAATCTAAGTATGTATTTAAAAAAAATACGTATAGGTATAATAGTTATTTGTTATACATGAGTGCAAAGCTGCTTTTTAACCGCATGCTCAATTTTGATGACCGAGCAAGCGAAGGATTCTAAAATTTAACCACGAGCATAGCGAGTGGTTTAAAAGTTAGAATCCTAAGCGTTCACGAAGGAATCAAAAGAGCACAAGGTGGAAAATCTTTGCACTCGAGTGCAACACGTAACTTTTCATCCCACATCAGCGAAGAAATGACTAAAATGCAAAACATAACAAGGCGCGACTAAAAGTAACACACCAAGAAGGTTCCGAGTATGAGTTTTTAACAAATTTAAAAAAGGTTGTATGATAAATTCGGCACCATGGAGGTAGAAGTAAATAGGTTGTGTATTCATAAACTTAGTGAATACGATATTCTAAATTTAAATTTACTTTATCCTCTAGCGTATAAAAACGGCTTTTGCACTTAGAGAAGACAGAAAAGTAATATTATCACCTATCTGGTTCTCGCAGTACCAGATTTGGGGCTAGATAGTGTTGTGTGGACTATCCACAATATTTATTTATTTGTTTTTTTGGGAAATGGGCTGTAATAAGTTTAAGGTTTTGGTGTGGTCTGATTGTCTGTCTTTCTTTCGGTTCCATGTTTTTGCTCGACTCGGCGCATTGCCGTTCCCACAGAAAGTCCAGGAAACAAATAAAAACCCAGGCAAATATTTGCAGGCTACTAGAAACTCGGCGTGAGGACCTAACTCTGGTCCTTTTAGAGGAGATCCCACGTCGGCTCCGCCCCAACACCCTCCATTACCTGATGCTGACCAAGACATACATAGTGTGGCCGAGCGAGAGCTCAGAACGAGAACTGTTTTGGAGACGTGTGAAGAAGAGTTTAGTTAGTATGAAGATGAGACATACTTCTATTGAGGGAGTGTCTTTGGCCTAGAAATACAGGGTGTCCCATAAGTCAACGTCCAACCGAAAACAGGTGATGCGCCAAGTCATGACAGTTATCAGAAAAATATAAAAAAAAAATTTGTTACGTAACTTTCGAGTTATGAGTATTTAAAAAAAAACAGAAAAAACTGACACCCTGTGATGATCTTTTAAGCCCTGTGACTACAAATATTAACTTTTCATGAAACTTTTTTCTGCAACGTAAGCATGAATAACCCTTCTGTAAATTACAATTCAAAATTAAGCCATAACTGCCTCAGTTTTCAATGAAATCGTGGAGTTTAGGCCAACGTTTCATTTCAGATAATTACATCACCCAACTTTAACCGTCTGTACCGCATTTTTTATGTACTACATTATCATGGCATGTAACTTTAAAAGTTGGCGCATTTATCCAGGATTCCAAAATGGTATAATACTTGCTAGAGTACTTCTTAGTTTTGGAAATAAAAAATGTTTTTTCAACTAAACCGGATTTCCAATCAATTTTATTTCATGAGATAAAATGTTTGTACCCTTTAAATTATGGACTTAAAATGCCTACGCTGTGTTTTTAAGTGACTCACAATTCATAGGTATAAGTAATACCATTTCGACAATGCAAGTAAACAGATAGATCCACCATCTTGTCGAAAGAGTAATAACCATGGGTTTTCAAGTAATTTGATAGTTTAAGGTAAAAGTTTGAAATAAAATTCAATCATAGGATTACTTCAATCGTGGTTTTAATCTAAAGTTTGCCTTCGCCCGTCGCCGGTCTTATTACATGGTTTTTGACGTGACAACGTCTTATAATTCGATGAAGCCGGCTGCTCGTACGAAAAAACATGACTCATGTGGCGTTACCTCGCTCTGAGGCGTTCCATTTAATACTTGAAGTGCAAGTGAGAGCGCGGAACGAGCGACAAAGAGGCACAATCGGCCTCCGCGTTCGGCAGCGTTCGACATCGGTCTCTCTCCAATCCGGTTTTTCACTCAAGTGAGTGAGCGATGCGTCCGCGTGGACAGCTGTATGACGTTGTCACGTTCAACTGTCGTCAATTAACTGTTTTTACAGACAGCTGATTTTTTTTAAGGAAATGTAGAGCTTGCATTACTGCTGAAGGCTAACAGTTTGAACATTTGCTGTAAATCCTTGATGTAGTTAAATTAAAATCATGATTGAAGAAATATTATGAATGAATTTTATTTCAAACTTTCACCTAAAACTAACAAATTACTTGAACACCCATAGTTATTACTCTTTCGACAAGATGGTGGCTCTATCTGTTTACTTGCATTGTCGAAATGGTATTTACTTGTACCTGTAAATTGTGAGTCACTTAAAAACACAGCGTAGGCATTTTAAGTCCATAATTTAAAGGGTACAAACATTTTATCTCATGAAATAAAATTGATTGGAAATCCGGTTTAGTTGAAAAAACATTTTTTATTTCCAAAACTAAGGAGTACTCTAGCAAGTATTATACCATTTTGGAATCCTGGATAAATGCGCCAACTTTTAAAATTACATGCCATGATAGTGTAGTACATAAAAAATGCGGTACAGACGGTTAAAGTTGGGTGATGTAATTATCTGAAATGAAACGTTGGCCTAAACTCCACGATTTCATTGAAAACTGAGGCAGTTATGGCTTAATTTTGAATTGTAATTTACAGAAGGGTTATTCATGCTTACGTTGCTGAAAAAAGTTTCATGAAAAGTTAATATTTGTAGTCACAGGACTTAAAAGATCATCGAAGGGTGTCAATTTTTCCTGTTTTTTTAAAATACTCATAACTCGAAAGGTACTTAGCAAATATTTTTTTATATATTTTTCTGATAACTGTCATGACTTGGCGCATCACCCGTTTTCGGCTGGACGTTGACTTATGGGACACCCTGTATACCATGCCTATTTCTGCCGTGAAGGACTGGCACGTGAGGCTGAATATCTGTATGCCTCCAGTTGATGGAAGCAGGGCAGTGCATCGTAATGCAAGTTCCTGACGTGCGTGACCTACAAGGCATTGCTCTGATAGGCGATTTATCGAAACATTTTATCCCGAAACTGATAGAGTCTGTTCAGAAAGAGAGCCGTCGTGGGATTTGAGGGCGCTGCTGTGCTTAACTACCTTTTTTGTTTAGTGGGCAATACAATAGCGCGTCTGTTGCGTTTTGATCCTATCACAACACTATTCCTTTATTTAATTTTTATAATGCAAAATGCTGACAGAAAAAAAGGGATGAGCTACCATATAAAAATCGAAACGCTAGTTCACAATTTGGCCACGACGGCTCTCTTTCTGAACAGACTCTACAAATTGTTGATTTTATTATAGCACATAAAAATGGTTCTTAAAATTCCTATACACATGCATAGGTAAATGATTTTTTTAGGTGTTAATAGATCTTGTAATAAAATATTGGATATGAAATAAGTGTTTTTTTTAATAGAATCCAATGAAACATTCCCGAGATAAAGGGTCCGACAGGCCGACAGACGGAGAAACAAATAGATGTTCCGTTTTTTCCTTTTTAGGTATAAATAAAAAATAGCAATAGTTAAGAAATTTGCAAAACTCACATGTTGTTAGCGTGATATCGCCTCTCATCCTCTTGGGCTGGGGAGGAGTCATCAGCAGATCCAGGTTCAAAACGCCTCCACAAATCCTAGAAGAAGACTTCAATTTTAGTACCTGGTGGCCTAAGGGTCGTTTTCAGAAACAGTATCCAAAGTCCGAGTTTTGCAACCACATTTCGTTACCAAATTGTTGTTTTCGTTTCGCCTAATACCTACGTGTCTCTGTCTTTTGTATGGAAAAAAGATGATACAGCAAAAATACGTTACGTAGTTAGAGTTGTTGTCTCATCATTTTTCCATACAAAAGAGATAGACACGTAGGCGAAACGAAAAAACATTTGGTAACAAAATGTTGTAAATGCACTGGGACTTTGAGTACAGTGCCTGAGACTCCCCTACTTCATATAAGACATTTCGTCTACGAAATGTTGTTTTCGTTTTGCCTATTTGTCTCTCTCTATTGTATGGTGACAGCAAAAATACGTGACGTGGAAACGATCGAAATAAGTTGTTGTCTCATAAATTTTGCATACAAAAGAGAGAGGCATGTGGTCTCACGAAATAGTAGGTATATGCGAGTAACATACCTACAATAAGAAATGTCTCAGATCACATGTAATTATTGTTTACCGATGCGAAGCCGAGGTTGACAAACAGATAATCTGAGGCTTTCTTTTTTACTTCCCGTGGTGTGTATACGATTTTTCTGCTCAACGACGGCGGAAAGGGGCAACTTTGGTTCGTGTAGTGGGCCGAAAGTTGCCACTTTCCATCTGGTGAGCTGAAAACAACATTTTGAAGACGAAATGTGGTACAATTACTCCGACTTGGGGTGCAGGACCTATGTTTTGAATGTTCACCTGTATTTCCTGAGGTTTATTTCACCAGCTCGTGTTCTTGTCAGGCATGTCTTGAGGTACTTTGCAAATGCTAGCTCTGGAATACCAGAAAGAATAAGAAATTTTCTGCAGAATTTTGTCTTTCATCAGATTTTTTAAATGCTTGCTGATGGAACATGCATATATTATGACCCACCTGATGTTAAGTGGTAGCCATCGCTTCGTAACAAAGCATTGTCACGCACGTCAGAAACGTGCCCTACGATGTACTGCCCTGCGTCCATCAACTTGAGGCACACAGATGTTCAGCCTCACGTGCCAGTAATTTCACCCACACCCTTCCAACCGAAACACAGTGATGCTGCTTCACGGCAGGAATAGGCATGGTGGGTAGTACGCACCCCCACGAGACACACACAAAGAGCTTTACTACTAGTCGTGGTCGTGGTTAATAGTAGTTTTTTTTAATTATGTTTGCTTTTTTTTGGAATCGATTTGATCATATTATTTACCATTTTGTTCACCAATAAAAGTCCTTGGATCTGGAAGAAATGGTGGTTCCATCATGTTCAGATTGTCCAAATCGTCTTTTTCCTTTTCATTTTTTGTGTAGCTGAAAATAATAAGCTTTGCTTTATTTTGTTTTGGGCTAGTGCTGTTTGGAATGTCCAGCAGTATTTATTCAAATTTACTTATATTGAGAAAGTTTTTATAGTTAGTCTTTCAAATCGATGCATGACTCAGAAACGACTCGAAAACAAATCAGAAATGACTCAATAGTGTCTCGGCAATGACTCAAACATGACTCAGGACTTATTATATTATATTATATATTATATATATATATTATGTGCTCTAGCATTAAGTTCGCCTATGACAAGGAAAGATATGTCAGAGGAAAGATTGGTGGGAGACCGCTAAGAATCGGGCGAGTGGAAGGTTTTGGGGAAGACCTTTGCCCAGCAGTGGGACAAACAGGTTAGATAAAAAAAATATACAAGGTGTATCTAAATATGTGTACTATGCGAAGGTGGGGGGTTTCAGACCACAATGGTGATCAGTTGTGGAGGGGAGATAATTAAAAATTCCTATTTTCAGTTTCCCATACAAAAATATTTAAATTCATAATGCCTAAATAAATTGACAACCCTATCCTTGTAACCCCTTGACCCCTTGACCTACTACCTCTGTAGGTCTACTACTACTACCTACTACCTCTGTAGCTGAATTTAGGGTTGTCACTTTGTATAAAGTCAGCTGTTAATGTTGAAACTTCGTTGCAGTTTTTTTCAGAGATACCAATCGAAGTTCGAAAAGTCGTTGAACAAAAGTTGTTCCCCGGGGGGTGGAAATTCACCCCCCTTCAGGATAGTACACATATTTTGATACAAGTTGTATATACAAAGATACACATCAGACTATACACTGCTCGCTCTTTATGTCCTTGTGGTAAGCGTCATTTTTATTAGTTTTTATATAACTTAAGCTGTATCCTTCTGTACGATACAATTTTAGTTTTCGTGCAATAAAAAAAATTCTATCATCTATCTATCTATGTTTTAAACTCTATTTAACTACGGTAGTATAAGACATATGTATACCTAACAGAATAGTTGCAAAAAATGTTTTGAATTTGACTCAGAAATGGCTCAACAATGGCTCAGAAGTAACTCACGGGTTCGCCTTCAAGAAGTTCTCAAGCTCTCGAATCTTTTCTCTGATCTCCTTGAAGAACTTGTTACGTATCTCGTCGTACTCTTTCTTCAGCTTGTACGCCTCTATGTGCTCTTTCACGTTGAATATAAACAGATCTGGGAACATAAATAGTCTAAAGTTACTGAACAGCTTGGTCTCAAGTTTGGAGGGTAAAAAAGGAGGATAAAATAAGCAAAAGACCGGAGTTGATACTTGAGTTTAAGGTTTATTCTCTCAACAGTCTGTTAATCTTTTTGACTAAAACTTAACTCAATAATGAAACGCTGCGAATTTTCGTCAACGCAATCCAGCACTGCTACATTTTACTAGCGTCCTCTACTTCTGACACTAGTAAGTTTAACAGTCACACTCACAACCACACAAGTCAGTGACTCACTCACGGATAGTGTCTAGGATCTACTGGGATACTTTCCGCAATTAGTATTCGATGACACGCACATAAAACGGTGAGACAACGATCTCGGAAGACGGAGCTTCAACCACTGGGCCGCCAGTGCTCAAATATTCTGATGTATTAGTCGGTATGAAAATGTTCGTCACCTTAGAGTCGGTTTTCGCTTGCACCAGTGCCTGCCACAGTGCCAGGTGCACAACACCCAGACAGAGAACAGACATCTGCGTTCTCCTCACAAATTTTTGTTCTCAGTGGGGATCGAAACCACGACCTACGGCGCAGAAGGCAGAGCTAAACAACTGAGCTGAGAGGCCAGTCAACAAGACTTTGAAAGCTAGGTATGTCATTCTAGGCACCAGCTGCGAAGTAAGAGTAAGTTGTGGAATGAGCTGCCTTCTGCGGTTTTCCCTCGGAGCTTCGACATGGAGTCCTTTAAAAGGCGGTCCTATCAGTTCTTTAAAGGCCGGCAGCGTATCAGCACCACCTCTGGTGTTGCGGGTGTCTATCGGCGACGGTGACTACTTTCCATCAGGTGGCCCGTCTGCTCGTCTGCCTGCTATGACATAAAAAAAAAAGCTCAACGCCACCAAGCCTAGAAGAAAAGGCAATACCTTCATAGCGGTTATGCCGGTCAGCAACCAGGGCGTAACTCCTGGAGCTCTCACTCAGCAGATCTATCATGGACCGAGCCGCACGCACACACACACAGGTTCCGTCTATGGTCTTCGGTAGCTTCACTGCCACTTTCATCGCTGGAAAGGCCAGTTCTACTGGCTCGCTGAAAATATATAATTTTTCACACCACCTGGGCCATGTTTATTAAAGCTGACAATTCGACATATATGTCAAGTTTTTGGCAAGTTTTATCATGCGCACTTGATGTGCGGCTGGTTTTTCCGCATGTAGGCCGCTGGTGGGCCCTTTTTGCGTGACCCTCGACACGTGTTGCTCGAACTTTTTTAGGTTCTACAACACGCCGGTTTCCTCACGATGTTTTCCTTCCCTCGCTCCACTCGGAAGTTAACGCTAGAATCCTTTATTTTGTTTCAATTCAATAACCGCTACATAAGAAATGAAATGAAAAAGTTAATTGATTAAACACAAACACAAAATAAAACAAACTATATCCTTAAATACAAACAGGGGGTACAGGGTGAAAGGTTAAAAAAATTAAGACAACTTTATTCCCTTACTGCATAATCTACTATTAGATTTTTTGACGTGATAACGTCTTATAATTCGATGGAGCCGGGGCTGCACGCACGAAAAAACATGACTCATGCGGCGTTACCTCGCTTTGAGGCGTTCCATTTAAGGCTTGAAGTGCAAGCGATAGCGCGGAACGAGCAACCAAGAGGCATCGGCCTCCGCGTTTGGCAGCGTTCGACATCAGCTGTCTCTCTCCTACTTGAGTGAGCGATGCGTCCGCGTGGACAGCTGTATGACGTTGTCACATTCAACTATCGTCAGTAAACCGACTTTACAGACAACCGATTTTCTTATAACGTCTGTTCTCTCAATTTTATTCCTCCCATAAAATACCTACGGCTCTGGTTCTATCGGTTTCCGTTTCCTGGTCGGCAACCTCACAGCCACCCACAGGTTCAGCCTGAGACCCTTGAACTCCCTCTGGTAGATGGCCAGCTTTATAGACTCGAACTTCAGATGCTTTTCCAGGTCTCGGAGCAGCGTGTACGATGCTATTTGAATGGCGAAGGATAGTTGGGCTCTGAGGGCCAGACGCACCTGTTGAGAATCAGAATCATTTATTGTTAAACTATGTAAGTACAGAGGTCTTAAAAATTTAAATAAACTATGGAAACAACAGTCAATAATAGGTTATTAGCATAACATAAGTAAATTAGCTAAGTACTAACTATCTTAGAGAACCAGACAGTTTTGATTTTAAAGATAAATAAATAAATAAATATAAATTTAGTTTAAAGACAATCCACACAACACTATCTAGCCCCAAACAAAGCAGAGCTTGTACTATGGGAACCAGATAGATGATATAATAATACTTATTATACATTTTTTTTGTAAATATGTACATTCAATATAACACCCAAACAGAGAACAAACATTTGTGTTCACCACACAAATAATTGTTCTCGGTGGGGATCGAACCCACGCCCAGAAGGCAGAGCTACTACCAATTGAGCTGAGAGGCCAGATCACACCCATGAGACCCTGGACGACCCCTTCTACATATAAGAGCTCTATCAAGCATCCGGGGAAGTGCTTATTTCTTCCGTGAAGCAGTGTTGTGAGTGATCTATTGTGTGGGGCCCGATTACAAATATGCCTAAGTTGATAGACGCACGGCAGTGCATTTTAGGGCACGTTCGTGCCATGCGTGACCTACGAGGCATCACTTATGCTCGGTCCATCACCTAGTTGTATAAAAAAATGTTTATCATCATCAGCCTGAGAAATCCATTGCTGGACATAGGCCTCCCCAATACATTTCTAGGAAGCATGATTCTGAGCCCTCTCCACCCACCGACCTCTGTGATCTTAACAAATATCGTTGGTACATGGGTGTCCTACGCTAGCTAAATCAAAATGTTAAATTTCATAACGTAACTTTTTCGGCTCACAGCTTTTTTGACGTGATAACGTCTTATAATTTGATGGAGCAGCCGCGGCTGCACGCATGAAAAAACATGACTCATGCGGCGTTACCTCGCTCTGAGGTGTTCCATTTAAGGCTTGAAGTGCACGCGAGAGCGCGGAACGAGCGACAAAGAGGCACGCACGGTCTCCGCGTTCGGCAGCGTTCGACATAATGTCTCTCTCCTATTTAGCGATGCGTCCGCGTGGACAGCTGTATGACGTTGTTACGTTCAACTATCGTCAGTAAACCGACTTTACAGACAACCAATTTTTTTAGTTTGCATCTAGTGTCCATCTACCAGTTTGAACTGAACCTGCTGCGGTTCAGATCATGACTCAAGCTCTTGATGAACTCTTGATTGAGCCATAATATGAATGCATAAGGCCTAGTTAGCCTTACATACCTCGTTATAACTTTGTGCTTGGAGCGGTGTGTACTGCCTTGAGTTGGCAACAAACTCTTCCAGCATTTCTAACATCTGCAAGGAAAACGTATTCCTATTAACTTTTTTGCGAACATAAAATATGTGGGGATACAGACGTCAGGGTTTTGTGTATTATCTACCATATTGAACTAAGGATAGCATGGAATAACTTATAGATTGGTACAATTAAAATAGTACGGAATTTCAACAAATAAAAATTAAACGTTACGTACTTTTTAGATAATGTCATGAGCGATGAAAGTCATGTAACTAGGAGAGTGATGAGTGTGGATGTGGATGTGTGGATGTGAGCAGAGGTAGACCAAAGAAAACATGGATGAACTGTGTGAAAGATGACATGGATAAGAGAGGAGTGAATACAGAAATGACGGCTGACAAAGGGGAATGGAGACAGGTCGTGCCAACCCCACATAAAGTGGGATAAAGGCAGAAAAAAGAGTACTTCTTAGATGACAATACAAAATAAATAAAGTATTTTCTATCTATCTATGTAATCTTATCGAAGAACCTATAAAGTTTCTTCGAGGTGCACTTAAAATCCTTTCACCACACTTGGTTCGAAAGACTCAGTGACACGTTAAGAAGAAGAAGTATAAAGAAAACTCTATTACCGGTAAGGTTTCAATGCAGCGTTTGTCCAGCTCGTTATCATCAGTGCAAGTCTCTTTCTCCCAAAGATGCAGATAGGTGTTCATCTGAGTGACCACCCGTGGGTCCGGCAGGCCGTCGCATCGTAAGTATTGTTGCCACTAGAAAAATAATCGGTTGTCTGTAAAGTCGGTTTACTGACGATAGTTGAACGTGACAACGTCATACAGCTGTCCACGCGGACGCATCGCTCACTCAAGTAGGAGAGAGACAGATGTCGAACGCTTCCGAACGCGGAGGCCGTGCGTGCCTCTTTGTCGCTCGTTCCGCGCTCTCACTTGCACTTCAAGCCTTAAATGGCACGCCTCAGAGCGAGATAACGCCGCATGAGTCATGTTTTTTCGTGCGTTCAGCCGGCTCCATCGAATTATAAGACGTTGTCACATTAAAAACTTGTTGTTAGTTGTAATCATTGACTGCATGGCATCTCAGCTCAGTTGGTAGTAGCTCTGCATTTTGAGCCGTACGTCGTGGGTCCTCGATCCCCACCGAGAACAAATATTTGTGTGCTTCATACAGAAATTTGTTTTCTGTCTGGGTGATAAATTGTATTATAAATATGTGTTCTTCTTCTTCTTCCTGCCCTTAAGCCACTTTATGTGGGGCACAACATGTCTTCCTCTTCCATTCCCCTCTCAGTCGTCATCTCTGCATTCACTCCTCCCTTAACCATGTCATCTTTCACACCCTTCTGTCAGTCGTCATCTCTGCATTCACTCCTCTCTTAACCATGTCATCTTTCACACCCTTCTGTCAGTCGTCATCTCTGCATTCACTCCTCTCTTAACCATGTCATCTTTCACACCCTTCTGTCAGTCGTCATCTCTGCATTCACTCCTCTCTTAACCATGTCATCTTTCACACCCTTCTGTCAGTCGTCATCTCTGCATTCACTCCTCTCTTTCACACAGTTCATTCATGCTTTCTTTGGTTTACCTCTGCTGTATGCTGGTCTGCACATATCACAAACCTTCTTTAGCATTTCTAAAGTGCACATTTTATTAGTTTGGATAAAAAACTCACCTCTGCGTCCATCTGTTTCTTGTTTTCAAAATCGATCTTTTGCTTCTCGAACTCTGTAAAAAAGTTTATTCCCAACACCTTATCAACTCGTCAATCATTTTAAAAGAAGTGCAGGCCAAAGAAAAGATGGATGAACTGTTTAAAAGATGAATCGCCTCAATTCTTATCCAGAAAAATTAGTTTTTACAAAGATGATGTATGACAAAGGGGAGAGATGAAAATTTTGTCGGACTCACATATAGTGCGATAAGAGCGGAAGGTGATTAGTACTAACTTTGAAACAAGTTGACAGTCTTCTGCAGTAAGTCTCTCCTGACCTCCTGCTCCAAGTTATCCCTGGCCATCAGCTCTGCCCGTTCCCGGGCGAGTGTGGCTCGCTTCTCCTTCGCACCCGCCAGGATTGCTTGCCTGGAAGAGAGATAGCAAGCATACCATTAGATAATTAGCTTTTTTGGGTAAATCTCAACGTCCGTCAATCAAGTCATGCCCGTAGCACAACTCTGCGGAACCGTTACAACGGAACCGAAGTAATTTCGTCATATCTTGTCCCGTGTAGGAGATGCGGAACACTACAAAACTGCTTGTTTATAGTTGAGTTTTAGTCATTGTGGTAAAGAGATTAGTCAGCCTAGATCCTGCGTTACCGGGTCTAGCTGCTTCCAGAGTGCGCCACGTGGAGGATCTCTTCATGCAGCTATTGAGGTGGCGACATATTGGTCGAGAAGGGTTTAGGGTCTTGACTCGATAAGAAGAAACACATAGATGTGACTATGTTCCATAACTTTCTCCGGGTGATTTCCTCGGTCTGCTCCGACCCCAGCCACACTTCCGCGCTCTGGCCACCGTTTTTTTTCACGGGCTTGATCGCAAAGGAATTCACCTAGTGGTTTCGCTTTAACGGTTCCGCAGCGGAGTTGTGCTATGGGCTAGTGTCAAAGTCCATTGGTTATCCCACGTTTGATATCTTTGAAAGAAATTGTATGAAGTCACGATTGTCAATCTCATGCATGGTCAAGATATCCATTCAGATTTTGAGGTCTTTGGCCTTGAAATCTGGGATGCCTCAAGAGGTTAGCTAGTCGTACATCCAACTTCTTATTGACAAAAGAAAATGGAAGAAATAAGGCGATGAAGGAGAGTAGGAAAATTATGATGATATATAAAAGAGCGTCATGGCTTAACGTATGGGGGAACGAGGATAGGAACCAATTTCTCTACTCTAAACTCCTAGTCAAAAAGTGGCATGGCTTAATGTCTGGAAGATAATGGAGGAACTAACTTCTGAACCCTCAACTCTTCGGAGATTTTTAGCTCCTCGAAGTGTCATGGCTTAACGTCTGGAAGGACTGGTATAAATAGGATAGGAACTAACTTCTGAACCCTCAACTCTTCGGAGATTTTTAGCTGCTTGAAGTGTCATGGCCTAACGTCTGGAAGATGATGATGGAACAAGGATAGGAACTTACTTCTATACCCTCAACTCCTCGGATATTTTTAGCTCCTTGAAGTGTCATAGCTTGACGTTTGGAAGGACTGGTAGAAATAGGATAGTAACTAACTTCTGCACCCTCAACTCTTCGGAGATTTTTAGCTGCTCGAAGTGTCATGGCTTAACGTCTGGAAGGACTGGTAGAAATAGGATAGGAACTAACTTCTGCACCCTCAACTCCTTGGAGTTTTGAAGTTATCTAAGCCTTCGTCATGGCTTAACGTCTGCAGGTCTGGTGAAAATTGGATAAGAACTAACTTCTCCGCTTCCTTCTCCGCTCTCCACTCCTCGATCCTCTGCGCCATCCATGCTTCTCTTTCTTTCTTATTCATCTTCTTCCAAGTCTTCGGCTGTTCGAAATCACTAACGGTTTTTATTAGAGGGGGGTTTTGTATAAAAAGTTATAAAATATTTTATTTATTAAAAATCATAATTTTAAAATAAAAATAAGATTGATTAATTACGGCATCGGCCAGTTGAACATCTTGAATTTTTTTTTGCTTTTTTATATTTGTATTTTTGTTATTTAGATCGTATTTTGTTATCAGCTTTTTGTTTTGTTTGTGAGTGTTTTTACTTTGTTGTTTTATTAGGCTAGGTAGGGAAGTTTTTGAATTTTTATATGATTTATTTGCAGATTTGTTTTTAGGTGTTTTTATTAGGTTTATGACGATTTTGGTACAAGGAAAGGTAATCCCTTTTTTTCTTAAATTTGAAGTTGCCGTAACCGCGCTCAGCGAATGATTGACAGAATCTACACATTCCAAACTATTCAAAGTGTATTCACAGGACAATAAAATTTTATGGCTTTTTTATTTGACCAAGAAACGGCAACTTCAAATAAGAATTTTAGATTTTTTTATAGTAAGCGTCACGATCACAACAACTTTTGCAATAAAAGAACAGTTTTCGTGTCAAAAAGTTGTAAAAATTTTATCGTGCGTGTCTAAGGGCATGTAAGTCGGGTTACCTTGCGATTCACGTAAAAACACACTTTTCAGGAGTTCGACGAACGGAACAGACAGGTAAAGAGTGAATTTTGTAATGAAAATAAGTAATTTATTGTTTCTTATGGCCTTTTTCTATGAATGCCATCCAGTTATAAGACGGAACTGAAAGAAGAACTTAGAAGACTTTATCAAAACTGCTGGGGACCCATTTCTCGGCTGCACAGCAAACACGTTGATAAAGTCTAACACAAAGAGTTTTGAAGCTAGAGACTTGAAATTGTTTATTCCGAGTGGTCTAATTATGATTTAAAATCTTGCGTTTACTGGATAGCTCTATCGTTAAAGATTTGACACCTCTATGTCTTTAAGAAATGGACGGAATGCAAGGTCACTTTGGCGCGTCCTCAATCGACATCATACTCTTTCTATTAGCTAGTTAATGGAATCGTTGTATGCAGAAGTCAAGGCTCGAACACACCTAGTTCGCTGGCGGGCGCGATGGCGAACCGTTCAGTTTCAACATAGGGAATTGTATACATCCGCACACACTGCCGCGTCTTTTGACAGTTGCACGCTGCGATCACTACTAATAAAAACGAAAGTTCCCAGATCGTGACAGACAAAGCATCCCCTATTTAATGTTTTACTACCCCCTACTTGCTTATTTACACAAAGAAACTTACAATTAAACAAATATTTACAAAATGTACAAAATACACAAGAAACAGTTGAGCTATCTGCAGATCGTTACAAACGATCTAGAGATAGCTCAACTGATCCAAATCAGTGCCAGACGGAAGCGTCCCCAAGACGCTGGCGGCATTGCCACGCTGAATAGCAATGCTTATACGCTGCGCCAGATACCCACCAGCTCTTGGGTCACGCGTCGCCTCGATCAGTCGCCTAGACAAAATACCCCCTACTTAATTTTTCTTAATTTTGTGTATTAAACAATCGTCAAATATTTGATCTACTGATTAGTCATCGGTGAAAACGACCCGTAGAGTCTAAAATTTGGAAAAAGAGAACTATTGAGGATTCGTTCTAATATTATTGAACTCTGGAAATTGTTTTTCCTATTAGTTTTAATAGAAAAAAAATATATTACTTCTAAAAATATTTGTTTAACTACGTTAAAAGCAAAAAAAGATGTTGTGTAAGATAATAATAGGATAGAATCTTATTTGAAACTATTTAAAAATATAGTAATGCATAATGGGCGGTTATATCGCTGCAAATCAGTATTTTCCAATCAAATTTTGGATGGAGAGAAGCTTAGAATAAGATCAAATATCAATAAAAAATAAAATAAGGGCATTTACATACCTAGAATGAACCGTCATAATCAAAGTAAATCAATAAATACAAAAAACAAATACAATCATAAGGCTAAGTTTATGGTATTCGATATGAATGTTTAACAGCGTGTAATATTTTGATTGATGGAGAAAAAACAGAACAAGTGAATGTATTTATAATATTTGGGGACTTTTTTATAAGAGATGGAATGCATAAATATAATATCGAAACAAGGAAGTGTATAATCACCACCCGTGGAGACAGTCGATGAAGTCGCGGGCATCAATTAGTTCAGCCACCCATCAGTTTCCTATCTGACATTACGTCCTGACTAGGGCGTGCAAACCCGGTTTTCCGGTTTTGCGAAAAGCCGGACAGCTAAGCAAAATTTATCAATAGTACTTTTTTAAACTTTTGCGATCATAACACACATTAAACTGTTACACGGGTATTTTTACCGCGTTTAGGTAAGCGTAGTGTAGGACGCCCTCCGGCAAGGTGGGGCGACGATCTGCGAAATGTAGCTGGCAAGCACTGGAGAAGAAGAGCCGAAGACCGGGCTCAGTGGCGCGTCTTGCGAGAGACCTACGTCCAGCAGTGGACTAATATAGGTTGATGATGATGATAATGATGATGATGGGTGTTTACCGCGTATAATTTTCCCCGACGCTTCGGCTATGTTGTAATAACTGTGGTCGTGGGCAGACTGGAGCATTGACATGAGTGCTATCGTCGTTGAGAGGTGGAGGTATAATAACTACCCTCACTTCAGGACGCAATGATAGATAGGCGTATGCCTATACAGTGAGGGAAGTTTTACGTATTCCGATTTTCCTTAGTATCAGAAACATAAATCTTACTGATTGAGCCTCAAAAATATTGTTTTGTTTTTAATCCCCGTGAACAAAAACTACATAGGTACCCCGGACTAGCGGGTGAATGAATTAAGCTTAGAAAAGATTGCGGCGAACAGTTTCAAGCGTAGGGTTTTGCATTCATCCCCACACAGCGCCGCGAACTGTCATTGTACGCAGCGAGCTAGTATTAGTGTTAGATACTGTCTTGAAACTGCGCTAAATCTTGTTCCTCAAAAGTCATAACAGTGGCAATAATATATGGAGGCAATGGTGTGGGTGTTGTTTGCACAAGGTTCGCGCGTTCAGTTCACCATCACTTTATTCTTAGCCCTAATATGTCCAGGTAATTGAAACATTACTAAAAAGATGCATTATTTTTATAAATGGATTTTTTTTGTCTAAAAGCATACATAGCTAAAAACCGATAAAACATAATAAAACCAATACTTTGTTTTTCTATTATTGCACTGCGTCTTTTTTTTTAATACATCTAGCTGATGGAACAAGTATATGGTCCACCTGATGTTAAGTGGTAACTATAAAAAAAAAAAAAAGCCCATTCATTCCATAACTACATTAAGTTACATTTCATGCATATTATGACTTATTATTTCGATTATTATTATATCATCATTATTATTTACATTCATACATTATAGTCATTATTTAGTTTAAATTTAATTTTAAACTTTATTTTTAATACATATATTTTGATGTTAGATTTATTTTTATTAGTTTTTTTTTCAGTTTTACTTTTTGTTCATTTGTGTTCTTATTTTTCTTTAGCTAGGAGCCCACTCGGGTATAGGCCTGTAAGTGGTAACAGTGGTACCTATAGCCTGTAACAAAGCATTGCCTCGTAAGTCACACACGCCAGGAATTGTCCATCAGCTTCACGCGTACAGATGTTCAGCCTCAAGTGCCAGTAATTTCACCGGCACCCACACCCTTCAAACAGAAACACAGCAATGCTGCTTCACGGCAGAAACAGATATGGTGGTAGTACTTCCCTGGATGAGCACTTCACAAAAAGCTCCACTACTACTACTAATCTACTCAACAATAAACTACTCAATAATAAAGTAAGTAATATTAAACTTCACTAGATACTAATTCCTATTTCGTACAATTTTTTAATAGTTGATTTTGTAGGTATCTTAGAATATTGTTTTCTTGTTAAAATTCTACTATATGAAAAAATATTACGTTGACCAAACCTGGAAACGGTTTTTGGCCGGAAGCCGGAGATAATCCGGTTTTTAATACTTTCCTGTTTTGCAAGCGCTATAGTTTTGACGTTTTTTCAAATTGACAATTGATTTCGAGCAATTCAAAGAGTTATCAAATGGAGATTACAATAGAGTAGCAGTATTCAAAGTGAAAGTCAAAGTAAAGTAAAAATGTTTAATTTTATTCATTGTACCTTTAAAATAACATAATATCAATGATCACTTTGAGAAGTCTTAGAGCTAGGTTTATCTTGTCGATAAACCTACAGCTACAGTATATCTATTTATATAATAAGAGAGGTGATGAACTGACAGAATAGTATACATTGGTGGTGCACGACCAAATTTTAACCCACGATCTTTATAAAATAAATTAATAATGTAGACAATCCACAAAACACTGTCTATCCCCGAGCTTGTCTTGTACTATAGGAATCAGATAGTTGATGTATTACATACAATCAACTATCTCATTCCTATAGTACATACATTTTACTGCACATCATTTTGTTAACACATAGTTAGAATACAATATAACACTCAGACAGAGAACAAACATCTGCATTCACCAAAGAAATATTTGTTCTCGGTGGGAATTGAACCCACGACCTAAATACTTTTCAGTCCTAGATAGAATCGCTTTCTACTGACAGCTGTCATATAATTAAAATAAACTAGTTCTATTTTTATATTTATTTGATACTAGCTGTGCCCGCGACTTCGTCCGCCTGGAATAGTGATTGGGTAGCATTTATAACTTCCAACGAAAAAAATCTGTATTCGAGTGCATGTGGCACAGTCAGGGTCGGGCAGACGCCGGGTAAGCACAGTTAGGCATATTTCCCCCCATTTTTTTCTTGTCGCAAGCTTAAATAAAACATTTAGGTACATAAACCTTACATATTTCCATGCAAACTTTCAAGAATAGTCTTATTGTTATTTTACACCCTTTGTAATACATTAATTTGTGGGGAAGTAGAAGAGAAGATAAGGAAAAACAGAATAATAACTTTAAAAAAAATTATATTTGTTTAATAATTGTGTCGGCCAAGATTTTACAAAATTTACTGCTAAGGGTCCGGAGGCTTTGTTTGGCTGGTTTTGATTACAGTTGCTAATCTAAGAACAGTAATACAACTAAATTTTAAGTCAGACTCGGTCGTACTTACATTCAAGTAGTTTTTATTTAGATTATGCTCATAAATTAAAACTTAAACTTGGTCTCACTCAGTTTTACCAACACACTCGATTCAACCAAAGTTTACCGCTGTTGCTTCTAGGAACTTCAGGATCAATGATAGGTATATCATGTACTTGAATACAGGCCCAGATAACAGACTGACCACACCAGAACTGGTCAAGCTTGGTACCCAATCGGAACGGATGAGATGAAACTCCACCAGGTTAAACACTGGACTGGTGAAATATTCTTTTAACCAGAGTACAACAGACACTTTCACACCTTTTTATCTACTATAATGCTCTGACACTTACTTCTGCAAATACAATAAAATCAAATATGTAAGTAAGAAAGTGATTGAGTAGATCTGAATAACAACATTTTTCATTGAGATTTCATGAGAAAAATCTTTAATGTAATTTACTTAGAACAAAAAAAACATCCACATGAGCTGAATCTTGAGATCATTAATAAAAATTATAGGGCTCTCATTTAGTCTGCCTACTGGGCTACGTAAGTAAATAAATAGTTTATCTGAAATATAATGGTCAGATTTCACCGTTTTCCAACTCATGAGTTACGATCTTTCCACAGAGAAAAAGAATTAAACTGGTCAAAGTTGAGGTTTTATGAAATTAACTGCTTACAATCGATTCGATATTTTTCTATTTAAAACCGAAAAAGCATCAATACATCGAGTATATCGAAAGCATTTCAAAACATCGGGTCGGTTCGATGTATCGCATTGTAAAGCTGGGAACAAATTAGCGGACGCGGCTTAAGCTGGGAACATTTAGGCGGACGCGTCCGACAGACGCGGCTGACAGCCGCGACTGAAGATATCTTAGCTAATGAATGTCCACTGAAGTGTGCAAACTATCGGATGTAAGCCGCGGACGTCGGACGCGTCCGATAGTTTGCACACTTCAGTGTACATTCATTAGCTAGATATCTATCAGTCGCGGCTGTCAGCCGCGTCCGCCGGACGCGTCCGCCTCATATGTTCCCTGCTTTACAGCCGCGACTGATAGTGTGCACAGTAGACCGGGACCTGGCTTGCCAGATTGCTGTCGGACGTCCGAACGCTCAAGGTTACGTCCGCGGCTTACATCCGATAGTTTGCACACTTCAGTGTACATTCATTAGCTAGATATCTATCAGTCGCGGCTGTCAGCCGCGTCCGCCTAATATGTTCCCAGCTTAAATATCGATCTTTTCAATCCATCGACGCTTATGACTATCTGCCACTGGCAACACTGGTCGGCAATCAGTCAGTCATAAGGACTTGGCGAAAAGACTTTGCATCCCCGCCAGCACAAAAAAAAAGTCAGTCAGTCACTTAACACAAACAGAAATTTCTCGATCGAAAGCCGTCGCAATTGTACAAAAAAGTGTAATTTTCATGAAAAATGGTGTTTTCAATAAGTGTTTTGCAATAATAAGTTGCACAAATGTCCTTTCTAATGATTTAACCTATCTGTGTACCAATTTTCATTGCAATTGGTGATTGGTGATCGTCGGAGTGTTTTGGTGTCAGAGTGAGACGGAAACATCAATGTGATGCTCTTTATAACGTTTTAAAAGGTTTGTAAACCTTTTTTCACAATAAAAAGTAGCCTATGTCCTTCCTCAGACCCTGAACTATCTGTGTACCAAATTTCATTTCAATAGGTTTAGTAGTTTTGGCGTGAAAGCCAGACAGGAAGACAGACAGACAGACAGACAGACAGAGTTACAAACGCATTTATAATATTAGTATGGATAGGGGAACAGATGAGCAATCATAAAATACTTATACACACACATAGTGGTCAATATCATAACATTCCTGTTTGCATCAGCATGTTGGGTAAAAGCAATACCTACGAAGCCGTTTGACTTTGTCAAAAACAATGCTGCTGCTCTATGGGTTTAACAAGTTTTATATTTCCTACTTCTTTGGTCGTGGCGGCGGCGTAGCCACGCCCACCTCTTGTGTCAAAGTTTGGTAAAGTGATATGGTCGAAGACAGAAGGAGTCATTATTATCTACGTTTTGTGCAGCTCAGTGTAGCTCACACCAAAATTGAATCAAACCAAAACTTTTTATTTCAGCTCTCACTTAGAAAGCATTGCAGCCTTAAGATACTTAATACTATGGTGACAAAAGTTTATTCAAAAGTAATGTGGTGAAAGAATTATAAACGCACCTCAATGAGGCTCTTTTCGTGCACTTGACAATGTTTTACGGTTTATGTAGGTTCTACGACATGCCATTTCTCTCACTATGTATTCCATGTACATAACTAGCCAATCGCCTTAGCTTTGCACAGGTGTGTAGAAAAAAGGAGGGCAAAATGTGCTTTTGTATTTTGCACCCATGCAAAGCCTTAAATTTAAATCTGCAAATTATGAGTTGAAAAACGAGCCTTGTGGTCGGCTGGCAACCGTTGTCAACAACGATATGAAGGCCTGTGTACACCTAGGTCACTGGCAATGGCTATCAATGAAACGATGTCAAATATCGCTTTCAAATTTGACAGCGTTTCACTGATCGCCATGGCCAGCGACATATATAGGTATTTTTTATTATTGTTGATAGCTAAACGTTTGACTGCCATCAAACCTGATGGAAAGTGAAAATGCAGCCTAAGGTGGAGCACGCTTAGCTATTATTCACTTGTTCACTCTTGACTTGAAAATTCCAAGGTTGTAATGCTTCGAAAATACTGACGACGGTAAAGAGCACATAGGTGTGCGCAGGCCTTGAATTGAAGACGATAGTAGAAGTGGTGAAAAAGTTGGACCGAAGAATTGGAACCCCGCGGCAAGCTTAGCCGTGATGGAGTTAGACCAACTAATTATACGGCTGAGCTTGCTGTGGGGTTTGGAGCCTTACGCCTATCTAATTTTAATGGCATAAAAAATATTCAAATGTACAATTTCATAGGTAAAGACCTAGATTAAGACCAGCTATGGAGCCTGGCGTTGCTCGCCCTGATCAAATTGGAAGTCGTTCTGGAAGAAGCACAAAGAGATATAAGGTTTACGGTATGCATAGCCAATAATAGAAACTATGTTGAAAATTTGCTTCTGCAATAAATACGTAAGGGCCAAAACCGCACATCATAGCATTTTATACTTTAGCATAGCTAGCAGTTTAATTTTAATAAATAACGGCTCAAAACAAACAGTGGCGATAATAGTTTAAACAGACTTTATTTTATTCAGTTTATTTGCTGCTTGCTACTTTGGTAGGTAGGTTAGGTATTTCAGTGAAAAAAATTAAAGTAGGTAACTATATTAACTGAATGATTCCGAAGTGAAGCCAGAAGGTCTGTAAGCGGCTTAACTTCTGCACTCGCACTTCCACACTTCTACAACAACTACATGATGTTTGAGCCGCTGAGTTGTTTGAGCTGAACAAGCTCAAGGTTGTAAATGAGCCGATTAACTGCAGGTAATTATTTCCCATGCCTAGCAGTAGTTAAGTGTTTTGATTGGGCTAAATATCTTTCATATCTTGACAGTCTAAATTGCGGCCAGTGCTGCCAGGTCCATTCCAGGGTTTGGCTATTTTTACTAATGTATTTTTATTTTTTTTAAATTAAGCATTGTAGTCATAAACCTAGACACTTTAAATGCTTCTAGATACTTTGAATAGACACAAGTTGTCCGATAAAATAGGTGCGCATGTCACAGTGCTCAATAAATATCTTTTTTTTTTGAAAACTCAATAGAAATGTAATTTTTTTTTAACTTGGCAATTTATATGAACTACAAACTGCGACACGTATTTAAAATCCAAGGTTAATCCAAGATTAGCCTACAAAATAATAGCAGTTAAATGCTTTGAAATTGCGCTAGACCTAGCGCCAAAAGCGCCATTGTGATGGCAATGTACATTTCGGAGACTTCAAATTATTTGGGGGCTAGTTCGCCATCGCTAGCGAACTAGTTCGCTGGCGGTGTGTTCAAGCCTTCAAGGCTCGAACACACCTAGTTCGCTGGCGCTAGCGATCAGAGAAACGCTGTCAAATATCGCTGTCAGATTTGAGATTTGACAGCGATATTTGACAGCGTTTCACTGTTCGCTACCGCCAGCGAACTAGGTGTGCGCAGGCGTTTACCGTTCAACGTCACTTGATTTTAGTTCCCTCACTTTCACCCAAGAAACCGCAAAATAATTAAGACTTTTCGACAAACCTTCTCAAAGTCGGGTATTTCCTCTTTTTCTTTCTCTTTCTTCCCCTTCTTGCCTTTTCCCTTCTTCTTCTCTACCACCTGTTCTTCTTCCACTTTAACTTGCTCCTCTGTAAAATTATATTGTGTCAGGTCTAGGTATGACGTAACGTCTTTTATAGCCAGAACCATCGATATATAAAACCTAGATTGATCGTTCCGGTCCTAAAAAAAACCAGAGAAATAAGACCACAAATTAGTTACGAATTTCATTCGATAGAAATGCTTACGGAAACTCATGTCATTGTGTTTGTTTTCAACGCTGTCATACATTTCGCAGATTAATGAATTATTAATGAAATAAATGAATTGAATTGTCATCATCATCAAAATGTATTTATTCAGTTGTATCACAAGGATCACTTTAAAACGTCGCAAAGCTAGGTGAGTCTAGGTGCCAGTTCCACGTGACCAAGCCTAGAAGAACAGGCAACAAACTACGGCTCGGTTCTTAAATCTCGGTCAAAAATAGAGCCGATGTCGATTACGAGTTGACTTAGACAATAAGGCCTCAGAACCGCCGGTTGATATACAGGGTTATTCATTATTAACTGCAAATACTCAGGAATTAGGTTCAAGAAATAGAATAAAAAATATTTATGAAATTATTTTTTTTAAATTTGATCAAAATTTTTTTCCTGTTTTTGTATCAAAATTTTATTTTTATTAATTTCTTTACGGCTATTGCATAATGATTGCCATGGAGAACAGGACAATGACCCACCCAGGCGGTGACTGAACGCAGAGTGTCACTCACGGCGCGCGGGCGCGGATCAAAGGTCAAAATAGGTCAGGCGCCAATGATTCCTTTATCGATTTTCTCGGGATTTTCATAACAAAACTTAAAAAAAATCATTTCATAAATATTTTTTATTTTATTTGTTGAATCTAATTCCTGAGTATTTGCAGCTAATAATGAATAACCCTGTAGAGGTGTAATTACCAGCGGGTAGTGATTCTTCAGACCATTGGAACATATCACTCCCAGTCTTCTCTGCAACTTCTTCTACCACCTCTGCCTTCTTCTTTCCCTTCTTCTTTTTGGGCTTGACCTCTGGAAAAAAACGCATTCACTTTGTCAAGATGGAGAAGGTTTGATCAGCACCTATAACCATCCTCTCATTATAATGAGCCTTGGAAGTAGTACCTATAATACTAAAAATGTGCAATATTTGTTAGTAACAAATATTGCAAATCGGCTAATTTCGGCTTCTAGAGCGTATTAGTGTGCGTCAGAAAGAGATAGCGCTCTACGAAAGCAGAAAAGTCGATGTGCAATATTTATTGCCTACCACCGTAGTAGGTATTATAGTTAGGTACTTTTAAGAGCGCATCGTGCGAAAATTTGAGATTTAAAAAAAAAATTCGTAACTAAATAACTAAGTGACATTTTAAAAATCGCAAAAGGACTAATTGTAGACTATACATTTGAGATTAATTCGAATTTAAGTGTGTTAAAAAAATATACTATTTAACATGACATTCTATTAAACGTTAATGAAAATCGTATGTCAGCGTTAAATAGTATATTTTTTTAACACAAAAAATTAATCTCAAATGTATAGTCTACAATTAGTCCTTTTGCGATTTTTAAAATGTCACTTAGTTATTTAGTTATGAATTTTTTTTTAAATCTCAAATTTTCATACGATGCGCTCTTAAGGTACATACAATATATTTTTCACTGCTACCTATTATGGCTAATTTCGGCTTCTTATTTGATGCCTATACTATTAGGCAGATGTATTTTATTGGTAGCCACTATACTATATAGATAGGTAATGTTTTGTCCTTTTTACAACCACGTTGTCGGGGGGCCTCCCGCGAGCCGCAACTCCGCGCCCGCCCTGCAGGGCGTTCACGGAGATTTAAGCGGCCCTCACTATGGGGATAGACCGCACCCACCCGCACCCCTCACGGTCGCGTCGCTCGACGACGGCGGCGAGGGGTGCCTCCCCCGCTGGCGGGTGGACCGAGCTAGGCTCGAGGTCAGCCGTGCACCCGCAGGCGTCAGCGGGGGGGGTTGCCGGGATCAGTTCGCGGCCCGGGAGGCAGCAGGCGGGCTGTAGCTTGTGGCACCGAAGCACCGATGAGCGGGGGGGGTGCAGCCGTCGTGCAATGAAAGACTTGGTTGTACAGGCGGTGGAACGGGGCGCGGGGAGCCTGGCCTCTCGATGGGAGATGTTCGGATCCTAGCTTCTAGCTTCCTATATGCTTCTAGCTTCCTATATGCTCTCAGCTAAATGATTCTTGAAAGGCTTCCTGACTACTTCTTTCTTGATTAAAAGGCTTCCTGACTACTTCTTTCTTGATGAATCGATCTCGAACAAACTCGTTTTTACTTTGAAACTGTCTCGCTTACCTACCTCAAAGTCTTACCTTACAGAGAGCGGTATAATTTCGCCTAAATCTCAGTACTAATTTTCATCTCCTACCAGGCTTACCGTTCCCGTTTTTCTTTATTAAAAGGCATAAAAATAACAAACAAACACTACCTAAGTGTGGCCTATATACCCATTTATCTACTCGCTCTACTAGAGGCGGCACCATGGCCTTTATTTATTACATAATTAAACAGTTACACTTAACTACTTGGGTATGGCCTTATCGTTACATTTTCTATAATTTTTCCTTCCTATAATAAAGTTCTTTTACAATGTCTCCTTATGCTATCTTATTCTACGTTATGTTAATGTATTTATTCAAGCTTATGAAAGGTATTTCGACTAATATTATTTTCAATAAAATGACTTCAACATAATCTTAAAAGGACATTGCGTTACTCTATAAGTTAGAGCGAGACGGCACTAGCCTATCCCGCTTTTACATCTCAATGAACCTCATCTTAAAAATCTCATCTTAAAATTATCTTAGTGTCTCTATTATCTGGCGCCGACATCCTCCCCCTCGTGCATCGCACCGACTCCCTGTTTGGCGCCATCCAAGTCTCGTGTCGACTCTGCGCCATCCTGGAGTTTCCTGGTCAACCCTGCGCCATCCGGACGTCCTTGACTACCCTGCGCCCTCCTGAAGTCGCCTGTCGGCTCCTTGGCCTGACAGACGTTAGGGTCGTCTGCGGAGACCAGGAGCACGGCCTTTGAGCAAGGCCGCCTGAAGGTGCCGTGCGGGGTGCGCACGTCTATGATGCGAGTGCGGTGGTCGGGCCCGGGATACGTCCGGACCACGACACCACGGGGCCACACGTTGCGTGGCAGTGTGGAGTCCACTATCAGGACTGAGTCGCCACACTGCAAATCCCTCGATGTGGTTGACCCGTCGATTCGTCGGGGTAGGAGAGTTGGTAAGTACTCCCGTACCCATCTGGCCCAGAAGTGATCGGCCAGCCGCTGCGCCGTCCTCCACGATCGTCGTCCAGAGAGATCCTCCTCCGTGAACACCCCCAGCCTGGGAGCGCCGCATGACCGCCCGATGAGGAAGTGGTTCGGTGTTAGGCCTTCCTCGTCGCTGTCCTGTGTCCTGGTCAGCGGTCGCGAGTTCACGATGTGTTCTGCCTCAAGCAGAAGTGTGTGCAGCACCTCTTCTCTGGGACTTCGCTCCTTCAAGATCACGCCGAGGACGTTCTTCACTGTCTTTACCAATCTCTCCCATGCTCCCCCCATGTTTGGTGCGCCGGGTGCTATGAACTTCCATCTCACCCCCATTTCTCGTGCTTGCTCGACGACTCCCTCGGTGTCAAGGGTCTCGATGGCGGCTCTCAACTCTTTGTTCGCACTCACGAAGTTAGTGCCGTTATCGCTGAACATGGTAGTTGGCATGCCTCTTCTCGCCGCCATCCGTCTTAGCGCCATGATCATGGAGTCTGCTGTTAACGACGCTGCCAGTTCCAAATGCACTGCCCTGGTGGTGAGGCACGTGAATAGGGCACCCCACCTCTTCTCATGTCGTCTTCCCACGGTCACGGTCATCGGGCCGAAGTAATCGACCGCCGTGCTCGAGAAAGGTGGCTTCCCCACTTGCAGGCGTTCCCTGGGCAGGTCCCCCGTCGGTAGCCGCTGTGGTGTTCCTCTGTAGACTCTACACCATTGACATCCATGTCTTGTCGCTCTGACCGCCGATCTCAAGCCGAGTATCCAGTAGCGCTGTCGAATCTCATTCATTACCGTTTCATGGTTTCCGTGGTTGAACGCTTCATGATAGTGAGCTATTATCAGTCTCGCTATCCCATTTTTGCTATCCAAGATGATAGGTTGCTTGTAGTCGCTCGACATGCTGGCGGCGCCTATCCTGCCGCGCAGCCTCAAAAGACCATCTTCCATTATCGTGTCGAGCTTCTTGAGCTTCCCCGCTTCTTCTAAGCGGCTATCAGCTTGGCTCCTTATTAGAAGCGCTCTCTCGGCTCTCTTCAAGTAGCCGATCTCAAGCGGTAAGAACTCTGAATTTCTTACTTTCGTGGCAGGCCGCCTGTAGGCTTGCTTCTTCGTTTTATTGACCTTTCTCCATGTGGGGTCATCCTTGACGCCCCGTACCGCACCAACCATTTCCTTCTTCCTGCATAGGTCGATGAACTGGAAGACTCTCGCCGTCGCTCTTAGTAGTCTCGTCCATCTTGAGAATCTAGTGGGATCGGGAGTACCTAACTTGTACTCGCATATCCGGACGGTGGCCGTATGTTGAGTCTCCTTGTCCTCCCCCGTCGAGCTACGCTTGAAGGTGCGGTCTTCAGGCCACTCTTCTTCTTCCCTCTCGAGGAACTTTGGCCCCGTGTACCAACGGTGGCCCCCATCAAAGTTCCTGGGGACTTCTCTTGTAGCGTCGTCCGCTGGGTTCTCCGCTGTAGGAACCCAGCGCCATTGATGCGGCCGCGTCGTGTCTTCTATCTCAGCCAGACGATGTGCGACAAAAGGTTTGAAGGTCCTGGGATCAGCCTTTATCCAGGAGAGCACCGTGCTAGAGTCTGTCCAATAAGTCTTCCTTGTGGCCCTCACATCCATCTCCTCCTCGATGGACTGCGCTAAACGAGCTCCGAGTAGCGCGGCCTGCAGCTCTAACCTTGGCACGGATACTGGCTTCAATGGTGTGACCCTCGCCTTGCCAGCCAGCAAGGTCACGTCGTATTTACCCTCTTGGTTTTGTTGCCTCCAATACACTGCGCATGCGTAGGCCTTTTCACTGGCGTCCGTGAAAACGTGTAGATCTCCTCCTGCTTGAGATCGTGAGATGCACCGGGGAATCCTCAGATGATGCAACAGCTGGAGATCTTGGAGATAGCTTTTCCACGACGTCTCGTCCGTGTCTGTCACCTTCTCGTCCCAACCAATTCCGCTCCGCCATACATCCTGCATCAGTTTCTTCCCCTGGATCAGCACAGGAGAAGCTAGACCCAGGGGGTCGAATGTGCTCATGACTGCACTCGTCACTTGGCGCTTGGTTGGGGTCATCTCTAGGTCAACGACCTCAGACACGTTCCGCAATTGAGTCCGGAATCCCATCTCGTCTTCTTCCGTGAACCAGCGCAGCCCCAGAGTCCGTTCCTCCTTGGACCCGAGCTCTATCTCTGTGTTCACCTTATCAGTGAGATTCTTAAGGACTTTCCGACTGTTTGATGCCCATCCTCGCAACCGGAACCCGGCTCTTTGATGGATGGCATCCACTTGCTTTGCCACCCTTAGCGCGTCATCCTCTGTGTCGAAACAATGTAGGTAGTCATCCATATAATGGTTCCTGACCACCGCCCTCGCTGCCTCTGGAAACTCGTTCTTTGCTTCTTCTGCGTTTAGATTCTTTACATAGATCGCCAGGCTTGGTGAGCAAGCGGCCCCAAATATCACCGATGACATTCTATACTCTGTGGGTGCGCCTTTTCTTCTTGCTCTCCTCCATAGGAAGCGGAGACTATCCCTGTCCGCTTCTCTTATCTTCACTTGGAGGAACATCTCTTGGATATCAGATACCACAGCGATCGGCTTTTCCCTGAAGCGTAGTAGTACCCCGAACAGTGACTGGAGTAAGTCTGGTCCTGGCAGTAGGGCGTCATTCAGACTCTTGCCTCTACATTTGGCTGCAGCGTCGAAAACCAACCGCATCTTCTTCTTGGTAGGATGTGTCACCGCAAAGTGAGGAAGATACCACTTCCTTGTCGACGTCGACTCGTGCGTGACCTCCTCGGCATACCCGCTGGTTAAGAGGTTATCGACCTGCCGCTCGTACTCTATCTTCAGGTCTTCATTCTTGTCTATCTTACGTTCGATGTTTCTTAATCTGTTAAGCGCAGAATCATAGTTGTCCGGCATGGACTCTTCATCAGTTTTCCATAGCAGGCCCGTTTCGAAACGCCCGTCCTTCATACGACGTGTGGTCTTACTTAGTAGTTGCACGGCCCTTTCTTCGGCGTCCGTGCTTGGTCGACGCGGCTGCACCCCCAGCGACTCTATTGCGAAGTGCTCCCTTATGAGTTCATCCATGTCTTCGTCGCGCGTCGAGACGTGAGCACAGGTAAGGTGGTTCACCCTCGAAGCTGCTCCCCCGTCTATCCCATGCAGCACCCATCCTAGGTGTGTGAGAGAAGCAGCTGGTTGGCCACGTTTACCCCTCCTTGTTGCCCGTGACACGATGAGCTCCCAGTTATCTTGCCCGATGAGCAACTTCGGCGCTTCCTCTTCATAGTGAAGCCTGTTCGCTATCCTCTTGAGGTGATTGCATTCATCCAGCCGTGCCTTGTTGATCACTTGAGGCGATAGTCTTAGCTTGTCTATCGTTCTCGCCCCGATGATCTTCCTTCTTTGGTTCGAGTGGAGACCCCTCAGACTGATGTTGACCCGCATGGAGTCATCCTTCCCGATGACTCGTCCTCCAACTGTCTCTATTGAGAGAGCTTCCCTGGGTCCTTCCAGTCCGATTTTGTCCGCCACTGCAGCGTCGATGAGAGTCACCGTAGACCCTTCATCCAATAAGGCCAAAATCGTGGCCTTTCCCTTTGGCCCGTATACCTCCACGGGCACCATCTTCAGATACGCTCTCGCGTTCTTCGCGGCGTTCGTCAGATGAACATTGTTGGCGACCTCCCTCGCTGAACTCTCCCGAGCATCCGATATCTTGTCCGATGATGGCCTCTCTTCCCCATGCAGCAGTGCATGATGCCATCTTCCGCAGTGCTTGCACGGAGGTCTTCTGCACGTCTCCTTCCTGTGCCTGTAGCGAAGACACTTGAAGCAGCATCCTGTCTTCCTTGCTATGGCCCACCTATCTGTCACTGAAGCTTGTAGAAATTTCTTGCATTCGTCCAGGTGGTGACTTCCTTCACAGTGTGCACATGAAGTTTGCTGCATCCCCTGCGACTCTGTCGCTGCATGTGCAGCCTGGCGCGGTAGGTGGTGAGCCACCTTCCTTGGGGCAGCGGCTTCCTGGCTGGCGTAAGGTCCACACCTTTCGGCCTCTCTGTTCAGGAACATTGCTATCAGTGCTAGGTCCGGGTCCACATGTTCCGCAGCAAAATCATACCATCGATATCGGAGCACCATTGGTAACTTCTCTATGATCACCTTTATCATCTCTGGAGAGTTGAGGTACGCTGGCTTCCTTAGCCCCTTTATTGTCGCGACGGTGTTGCTTATCGATCCAGCAAATAAACACACATCCCGCGCACTATCACTTGGTTTAGCAAGGTTTTTCACTTTATCTAATTCCGCTAGTACTAACGCCTCCGGCCGTCCATAGCGCCGGCGTAAGGACTCTATCACTTCACTAGGTTCACACTCAGAATATAACACACTTTTCACTGCATCCCTTGCGCCTCCTTTGACGGCCTTCCTTAGCCGTGCCATGTTCTGCACCGGAGTAAACAGCGCCGCCGTATCTTCATACACGGACTTGAAGGCCAGCCACTCTCCACTGTTTCCATCAAACACCGGAAGCTCGTACATGTACGCTGGCTGGTGCACGTGTCCCGTGGTTCTTGGTGCGGCGCTGATGGCACTGATGATCGCCTGGGCCAATGCCCCCATGTCGCGGTCTCCTCTGGAGTCCTCTGGCTTCACGGCGGTGACAGTGGGATCCTGGAGTTTTAAGGAGTCGATGACCCCACCTGGTCGCCCCTCTGCGGACGTCCCCCCGGCCCCTTGATGTCCTCCACCAGACATCCTGTCAACCGTGTCGTTCACCCACTCTGCGACTTCATTGGCTCTACCATCAGGCTCTTCTTCAGCAGAGTCCTCGGCCCTCTCTTCTGGATTGTCCTTTCCCAACTTCAACAGTTCCATCTCAGCTCTCGCCAGCGCAGCGGCAGCCTGTGCTTCTTGCATCTCTTGTCGGCTTATCTCCGCACGCAATTCCATCTCACGTCGTGTCCGTGCCTTCTCCGCCGCTGACGAGAGTTTGTTGGGGCTAGGACGGGCCTGGGGCTCCCCCGTGTTCTTCACTCTTGATTCCTTTGCCGGTCCGCCGGAAACTCTCACGGTCTCCGGCGCGCTCCCGGCAGCATCCTCTTCTGTTGTCGTCTCGGTCGTCGGTGCCCCGGAGACCTCCGTGGCCTCGGGGCTCAGCTCCTCGGAGCTGGACCGGCGGGCGACACCCTTGTGACTCCGTGTCACAGGCATCGAGAAGTCGTGTGGTCGTCTGCTTCACTGGTATATACAGCCCACTTGCCAAGGGCTGCACTTGCCAGACTCTCCGTCAGCACTCGACGATCGGCTCCTGCCGACTGGAAGCGCGACCTCTCCGCGCGCACACAGACCACCACCACCAAAGTCTAGTTCAAAGCAAATGACAGCTGCAAGCTGTCCCCAGGTTACGCGATGATCCGGCTCGAAGGACCAGCTGTCGGGGGGCCTCCCGCGAGCCGCAACTCCGCGCCCGCCCTGCAGGGCGTTCACGGAGATTTAAGCGGCCCTCACTATGGGGATAGACCGCACCCACCCGCACCCCTCACGGTCGCGTCGCTCGACGACGGCGGCGAGGGGTGCCTCCCCCGCTGGCGGGTGGACCGAGCTAGGCTCGAGGTCAGCCGTGCACCCGCAGGCGTCAGCGGGGGGGGTTGCCGGGATCAGTTCGCGGCCCGGGAGGCAGCAGGCGGGCTGTAGCTTGTGGCACCGAAGCACCGATGAGCGGGGGGGGTGCAGCCGTCGTGCAATGAAAGACTTGGTTGTACAGGCGGTGGAACGGGGCGCGGGGAGCCTGGCCTCTCGATGGGAGATGTTCGGATCCTAGCTTCTAGCTTCCTATATGCTTCTAGCTTCCTATATGCTCTCAGCTAAATGATTCTTGAAAGGCTTCCTGACTACTTCTTTCTTGATGAATCGATCTCGAACAAACTCGTTTTTACTTTGAAACTGTCTCGCTTACCTACCTCAAAGTCTTACCTTACAGAGAGCGGTATAATTTCGCCTAAATCTCAGTACTAATTTTCATCTCCTACCAGGCTTACCGTTCCCGTTTTTCTTTATTAAAAGGCATAAAAATAACAAACAAACACTACCTAAGTGTGGCCTATATACCCATTTATCTACTCGCTCTACTAGAGGCGGCACCATGGCCTTTATTTATTACATAATTAAACAGTTACACTTAACTACTTGGGTATGGCCTTATCGTTACATTTTCTATAATTTTTCCTTCCTATAATAAAGTTCTTTTACAATGTCTCCTTATGCTATCTTATTCTACGTTATGTTAATGTATTTATTCAAGCTTATGAAAGGTATTTCGACTAATATTATTTTCAATAAAATGACTTCAACATAATCTTAAAAGGACATTGCGTTACTCTATAAGTTAGAGCGAGACGGCACTAGCCTATCCCGCTTTTACATCTCAATGAACCTCATCTTAAAAATCTCATCTTAAAATTATCTTAGTGTCTCTATTATCTGGCGCCGACACACGTTTATAAATACAACCACGTTTATAAATTCATTTTAATGAATGCGAACGCTAGATGACGGATGGGAAAACCGAAGCTAAACCACACAAATAACATCAAATAGATGCGCAGTTGCATAAATTATCGTATCATTGAAAGTCAAATAAAAATATCTACAATTCTACATACCGATCTTCCAATTCAAAACGATAAACTCCTTGTTTTACGGTTTTTTCACACCCACAATAAAAACCCTTTGGTTACCGTAACGTAGCAACATCATATTATTGATAAAATATAATACATAGTGTGGCCGCACACGGGTTGACGGCCTCAACCACAGAACACCGCCACTGGCATATTTCCTGTAGTTTTCATACATTATAAATGGAATGAAATGAAAAAAGTTTATTGAATAAACACGAGCACAAAGAAAAGAACTAAAATAAAAACAGGGTATAGGTAAGTATAGTATATAGGTAGGTAGATGACACAATGTAAAGATACAAAAATTTGCCGGAGTAGTTGGGCAGCAATGGCGGAGACTGGCACAGGACCGAAGAGAGTGGCGTATTAGGGAGGAGGCTTATACCCAGCAGTGGGTGCATAAAGGCTGAATAGATAGATAGATAACTACTAGGTTGAAGAGCTCCACGCACCCACCCATCCACCTATCAGAGCTACATTCATCAACATCATCATTTCAGCCCGGTATCACCCACTGCTGGGTATAGGCCTTCATATTTTGCCAGCCTCCCCTGTTCTGCGCGTCTCTTGTCCAGCCTGGCTAGCACACGGGGAGGACAAGTTATCCCCGGGAAAGGATAAAAACTTTTTCCCCGCTGTCAGTTTTATCCGACCTCCGAGCTGGGCGTTATATTATTGTTGTTGTTTTAATTCACTTGAAAAATTATGGTGCTGTTCACCGCAGTGGCTGCCTTTGTTTGTACTCCGGCGTCACGAACCAGCGTTTTACCTAGTAGGTACCTAGTGCACCTAGTAAGATTACTAGCATCTCTTTATTTTTTATTTATTTATTTACCATTTTATACATATTACATTAGTTTGTTAAAAATAGCATCTAAAAAACCACTAAGGTTTGTCTTAAAGCCCTCCTATGTAATTTTCTTTGATGTTTTTCCATTTGTTGGGACAAACGAAAATTATAAAATGCTCGCGACATATTGTAAACGAGGAAATAGACTTTATACCCACCCTCAAAGTTAGGTGATAGTTATCTCTGTCTTACGTCAAACGGAGAGGATTTTATCCACGTTTTCCCTAGTCCATGCTATGAAGCGGGAATAGCGATACATAATGTCCACAATAAAAGTCAAGTGGAAACATTTTATCCCTGTTGCCGTGCTATGTAAGGTGGATAAGAGAATTATTTCTACTGTCAAGTAGATAAAAAAGGTGGAAAGACAACTTATCCTCCCCGTGTGCTAGCGCTGCTAGTGTGTCAGAGCTACATTGGTCAGTGTTTAATCAATAGGTTTCAGCTCAGCATAATGTTGAATAGGACGGCTATATGCGACGATTTGTAGCGTGTGGCGACTACCAGCGTCAACAGTGTGTGGAGAGTCTATACACCACTATTTTGTAACTACCAAAAAAAAATAGGGTAATGTAGTAGGGGTAGAACATTATGAATGAGCAATCAGAATTTTTAGTTTCGATAAAATGACTAAGTTATTAAATGTAAAATTTTCAGAAATCCTGCATAAAATTATGGTCATATTAGTTACGTAGTACTAGAGAGAAACAAATTTACGCTGTTCGGTTCCGCTTGGTATTTAGCGTTTATGAATGAAATGATTTTTGCTTGTTGAATCATTTCTTAATATTTGAATAAAAATTGTGGTTATTTAAGGACATTTTTTCAGTAACAGCAGCCAATATCGGCTTTTTTTTTGGTTATTTCAAAATAGTAGTGTATAAAATGTATGAAAACCCAGGAAATATGCCGGTGGCGGTATTTTGTGGTTTGGCCAGAAGCCCGTGTGCGGCGACACTAACTTGCATACAGTCGGTCGGTAAGTTCTGTTTGCGGTGATGGGCTTATAGTTATATTGACTGGCCTCTCAGCTCAGTTGGTAGTAGCTCTGACTTCTGCGCCGTAGGTCGTGGGTTCGATCTCTTTTGTCTCTAGGCTTGGTCGCGTGGAAATAGCATCTAGATTCATCTAGCTTTAAGACTTTTTTTCACTGTTTTAATTCGGATTCATTTGTACAGTCGCGGTATGAAAATGTTCGTCACCTTAGAGTCGGTTTTCGCTTGCACCAGTGCCTTGATCATGAACACATTTTGGCATAATTTGACGTTAATTTATCGGTGTATTCTGTCTATTTAGTTTCAAAAAAGGTAGTATGTGATCGTGATACGTTGAACAAATCAAGTTGAAAATCGACGAACATTTTCATTCCGCCACTAATACATACGCATATAAATCCGAATTAAAACATTGAAAAAAAAGTCTTCATTCACCACTACATACAAAGTATATTATTCTTTCTTTATTTCCACAAAACTAAGTAATGTCAGTATGTCGTGACGCGTCCTAATTTTAATTAACTAGTTTGAATAGAATGACTATGCAGCCATTGCCATTGTATGTAATTAATATATTTGTATTATGTTTATTTAATACAGATAGATGATTTTGCATGTATGAAGAATGTTATGAGAGTGAATGAAGCGAAAGAGGTGTGTCAGGATCGTAGCAAGTGGAAATCCATGATCTCTGCCTACCCCCATGGGAATAAGGCGTGATTTTATGTATGTATGTTTATTTAATTGATATTAATGTACAAAAACAATTCATGTAAATAGAACCGGTGTCAGAAAAACTGAGGAGGGATGAAAGTCATGAGACTAGGAGAGTGATGAGTATGGATGTGGATGGATATGTGAGTAGAGGTAGACCAAAGAGAACATGGATGAACTGTGTGAAAGATGACATAGATAAGAGAGGAGTGAATGCAGAGATGACGGCTGATAGACGGGAATGGAGGAGGAATACATGTTGTGCCGACCACTCATGAAGGATAAGGGCAGGAAGAATAAGAAGGTACGAAAACATTTATGCATCATCATTATTAACATTGTTGCAGAACCTATAGTGATGTTGACTGTAAATTAACTGTTTGACATTTGTAGCCGACTTCTGCAATATGTACCATACTTCAAGCAAATAAATTATTTCACTTCATTTCATTTCTACATAGCTTCGTCTTTGGTTGTCTTTGTTCAGTTGTATGATATTGTTTGACCGTCTTAAAGCTAGGTGAGTCTAATCGTCATTTCCAGGCGACCAAGCCTAGAAGAATAGCCAACAAACTATTGCTTGGTTCCTATCGTTTGTCGTTTGTTAAGACCCTTTATCAAAATATAAATAGCAGTGAAGTTCCAGTGTGGTGTCACTCCAACTTATTGAGACGTACGTAACTCGATGCCAACGGCACGTTTTTATGAACTCTTAAAACTAGCGGTTCTCACCTTCAATGACAGGAGGCAAGGACTCGAAGGAGGCGCTCGTGTATGAAGTGTCAGTAAACTGTATTTCCTCAGGTTCTGGCTCCAGATCTGTGGTGGCCACCAGGATCTCTTCCTGGACTTCAGACTCTGAAAGAATTATTTCGAATCTGTATTTTTAGAGGAGAGCTCACAGTTCAGTTGGTGTAGCTCTGTTCTGCGCTGGAGGCTGTGGGTTAGCTACGTTGAAATTCCGACAGAGTTTTGTTTTATTTTTGAAGAAATGAATATGAATATTATTATTATTATTATGAGCCTTCAATGTCCCACGCTGGGCAAAGGCCTCCCCCAATCCCCTCCACTCTGTGCGGTCCTGTGTTAAGATGTTCCATTGTGGCCTGTATTTGTCGAGCTCGAAAAAAAATATGAATATTATGAATAAATATTTATGTTACTAGAATAGAACATTTATTAGAATAATGTATGTAGAAAAATATAAATTTTAGTAGAATATTAATGGTTGAAGAAAAATAAATTACCTGGTGGCTCATTGTCCTGTAAAATACAATAATAATTATTAAAGTGAAGAAATTATCTTGATCATTATGTAGTCTCGTATTTATTAGTAGTAGTAGAGCTCTTTGTTTGAGCTCGCGGAAATATTACTTTTTTTTATCTAACCTACATTGTCCTACTGCTGGGCAAAGGTCTCCCCCAAAACCTTCCACTCGTCCGTCCCGATCCTTAGCGGTCTCCCTCCAATCTTTCCTCTGACCGTCGAGATCATCCCGCCAACGTCTTCTCGGCTGGCCCCGTCCTCGTCTCCCGTCCTCAGGCACCCAAGGAGTTACGATATTTGCCCACTTTTCGGGTTGCATTCTGCTTACATGACCTGCCCACTGCCATTTGAGCTTAGCTGTTTTGCTCCCAACGTCGGCGATGCCAGTCATCGAACGCAGCATTGTGTTCCGCACACGGTCGATGCGTTTAAGGCCGAGAATACTGCGTTCCATTGCCCTCTGGCAAATCTTAAGTTTGGACTTCTGTGACTCAGTCAATGACCAAGTCTGAGCACCGTAGGTTAGGACGGGCAAGATACACATGTCGATGAGTTTGCGCTTGAGTGATAGTGGAAGTTCGCCTTTCATGTGTTCTTTCATGGACCAGTAGCTCTTCCAGGCGTTCTGGATGTGGCGATCGATTTCCTTATCCTGCCTGTTCTCGAAGCTCGCTAACTGGCTCAAATAGATGTACTCATCGACATACTGTATTACGCCCATCCACCTCTACCCTACGTTTCGTGCTATTAGTCATGACTTGAGTCTTTGATCGGTTCATTTGAAGTCCAACCTTAAGACTTGCCGTACTCAGATCTTGGAGCATATGTTGCAGTTCTTGTGATGTTGGTGCAAAAAGTACAATATCATCCGCAAAACGCAAATTGGTCAGGCGTTTACCTCCGACGACAATTCCCTTCAAAATATTACTAGCATGCTGAAAATAAGCTAAAAAAATGATATGAGCACCATGTCGAACAATTCTTTAGTACATTCCCCATTATGCAGAAGGTCTAAATGGAAGTATGGTGTAGAAGTAATAGAGCTCTTTGTAAGTGGTTCTTCCGACAAAGTTCAAAAGCTTCCGCCTATGAACAAAGGAAGTCATGCATCGGGCTAAGGAGACGAAGAATTTATCAGTTATTACCAATGCTATTGATCAATTTACAAAAAGATGGACGTGGTCCCCGAAAAATATCTCAGTAGAGTCTGTTCAGAAAGAGAACCGCCGTGGGATTGGAGGGCGCTGCTGTGCTTAATCACCTTTTTTGTTTAGTGGGCAATACAATAACGCGTCTGTTGCGCTTTGATCCTATCACAAATATTGTACTATTCCTTTATTTAGTTTTTATGATGCAAAATGCTGACAGAAAGTAAGGGATGAGCTGCCATATAAAAATCGAAACGTTAGTTCACAATTTGGCCACGACGGTTCTCTTTCTGAACAGACTCTAGTAGTAGAGCTCTTTAGGTGTCTCGTGCGTACTACCACAATGCCATTTCTGCCGTGAAGCAACATCGCTGTGTACAGGTTTGAAGGATGTGCGTACCGTTGATACAGGCACATGAGGCGATCTGTGCGCCTAAGTTGATGGACACAGGGCACGCTCGTAACGTGACCTACGAGGCGGTGGTTTGTTGTGTAAAGTAGGCGATGGTGACCGAATAAGTGACTTATTTTGATTATTTAATCGTGGGTTATTTGTTTTTCCATCAAGCATAAAGTCATCTAGATCTCCGAAAGTAATAAGTAATACGACTAACTTTTTTCCCTTTCTTCTCTTTCTTTGCCATTTTGGTAAACTAATAAAAAAATCGGTAAATTGAATCTAAAACTATAAAATTTTATTAGAAAATTTCGAGTAAAATGTAAATAAATAATGATGGATTTGCTGTCAAAATAACATAGTGTTTTGACATTTAAGAGGACGGAAGTCTTCTTCTTCTTCTTTATTAATGGCATCTGTCATAAATAAAATAGTTTTTAGTCAAGTCAGTCAAAAGCGAAGCATGTAGATTCATGGTCAAAAGACAAGTCGGCTGTCACTATAATTATGGTCTAAGGTCACTATAGCTTTAAAAAAAAGGCAGTTTTCTTCAAAACCATCCTAAATATTTTCGTTTATATACCTACCACTTAATGCCTGGCTTTACGTAACTTATTTTCTCGGCCTTCCTCTTCTCCGTTTTCCTTCAACCTTTCCTTCAATGACGTTCCTTCAATGAGGAATAGGTATCATCATTTTTTTATGCAATATCTGGCAGACGAGCAGACGGGCCACCTGATGGAAAGTAGTCACCGTCGCCCATAGACACCTGCAACACTAGATGTGGTGCTGATACGCTGCCGGCCTTTTTGGAATTGATAGACCCGCCTTTTAAAAGACCCCATGTCGTAGCTCCGAGGGAAGACCGCAGAAGGCAGTTCATTCCACAACTTACTCGTGTTAGTGAAACATACTTTATTAAACAATAATCATATTTATTAACCATTAATAAGCACTGATACAACTGAATACTTAATTTAATCACAATTGGTGGGTACTTAGCTTTTATATGCAGGTTTTGCATAACAGGGTAACATCATGGATCCATAACTAAAACTTGTCAGGACGACGGGTAGAACAAGACTGTCGCTGGGACAGCCGCCATTTACCTTTATACCAACGAACATTCGTAAACAACAAGATGGCGGCTGCCAGCCAAAAGCAACTGTTTTCATATTTTACAAATTAAAGTGTTTACTAATTAATGATAACATTCTTGTAATTATAATATTAATTTATAAAAGTTATTACAAGTACCTGCATCAAACCATTTCCATAAATCACGTGTTTACAAAGTAAAGTCCACGTGGTTTATGGATAATCATAATAGCACTTCATAACGCGTAAGCGTTGATTAATCGTATTTCAATAAATAATCGCTAACAGTTCGGCCATCCGTTATGGAATGTGTCCTCACAGATTTTATAATAAGAGTAAATTATGTAATTATATCTACCATCACAGTTATGAAGCATATAGACTTTCTTCTAGTTATGATTATGTGTGATTATATTATGTCTACAATGGTAATGGTGCGTATAGAGCATTTTCGCTTTTCACCATTATTACTTCATTAATTTTTCCTTAGCAAAAATCAACGCCTACAGAACACGTTTGTTCCGCAAGCCATGCAAGCTTACGCTAATGATAGCAACAGGACATGTTTATTCTACAAGTTATTCAGTCTTTCATTAGTGATACCTACAGATCACATTTGCTCTGCAAGTTACCATATACCTACAGAACACGTTTGCTCTGCAAGCTATTACCATATATCTATAGAACACGTTTGATCTGCAAGTAATTCAATCTTACACTAATTATACCTACAGAGCACGTTTGCTCTGCAAGTTACCATATATCTATAGAACACGTTTGTTCTGCAAGTTATTTAATCTTAGCTAATTATACCTACAGAGCACGTTTGCTCTGCAAGTTAGCATATATCTATAGAACACGTTTGTTCTGCAAGTTATTTAATCTTAGCTAATTATACCTACAGAACACGTTTGATCTGCAAGTAATTCAATCTTACACTAATTATACCTACAGAGCACGTTTGATCTGCAAGTTACCATAATTATATCTATAGAACACGTTTGTTCTGCAAGTTATTGAATCTTACGCTGGTGATAACTACAGAACACGTTTGTCCTGAAAATTGTTACGATCTATGCTTTTATTTTATTTCTATACTTATGTGTCCTATTTTGTTGCTGTCGTTATTTCAATCATTTACAATGTTTCTTCTACCTTATTATCTTAGATACATTTATATTATTATCATAAATAAACAAACAAGTTATTCAATCTTATGCTAATAATTAAGAGCACGTTTGCTCATACAGAACACGTTTGTTCTGCAAGTTATTCTATCTTACGCTGATGATAACTACAGAGCACGTTTGCTCATACAGAACACGTTTGTTCTGCAAGTTATTCTATATTACGCTGATGATAACTACAGAGCACGTTTGCTCATACAGAACACGTTTGTTCTGCAAGTTATTCTATCTAACGCTGATGATAACTACAGAGCACGTTTGCTCATACAGAACACGTTTGTTCTGCAAGTTATTCGTAGTAGCACATTTGCTATGTCATTCTAATTTATCTTCAGTCAGTATCAGTATCGACAAAGTTTTATACTTTGGCAGTCAGTATCGTTTACACTTGTTTTGTATAACTTTTTACCTTGTTTCCAAATAAATATATTTGATTTGATATAAAAGTATGTTTTCATGGGTCAAATTCAAGCATGGTTTTATTTTATCGACTTCAACAACAGCATTATTTTGGTTAGATCGGTTCAGACTCACCTAGAAATACGCTTTTGTTCAATAAAGTATAGGCAAAAGACTTTCTTTAGTCGAGCAGTAATTGCGTTCAACGGCTTGGTTGACGACCCCAAACTATATCTTTTTACTTTAAAACTACCAAGACTCAAAAACAATTTGTTCAACTACGGTTCTGGGAAACCTCCCAATACTTCTTGTTTTTCTGTTTCAACATTCTATATTTCATTTTATAGTTTGTCTACCTTAATCTCTCGTTACTTATAATCTCATTGTTTCATTTTTTTTTTCATGTAAATTATTAAGTCTCACTATGTTGAAAACGGTTTAATTAATCGTTGTTTTATTAGAATATAAGTACTGTTTGTTTTCCTAAGAAATAAAAACAGCATGAATATATTATTTAACCAAAAGAAGCTGACTCCCAGTCAGCTGCTCAGTTGAAGGTACACCCAGACAACCACTTTTGTCAAAATTTAGAGATAACAACAGATTCTTAGGATCTCATCATTAAACATATTTTAGCGCAGAAGGTGGACCCAGAGATTCAGAAGGACTGGAAAGACCAATCATAAAATGATAAAATCGAAGCTCCTACATGGTTTGAATTCAAGACATTTCTAAAATCAAGTTTCCGTACATTAGAGTTAATTACAACCAGCATTGCCAAACAGGTTAAGTCTGTGAATCAAAGATTTTATTGCCTCACACTTACAACAAGAAAGTTCATTAAGTGCAATGATAACCATACACTAGGCCACTGCCATGAATTCACCAAGATGGAGAGAGTACGTAACAATATAACAACTATGTTTCAACTGTCTAGTATCAGGGCACCCAGCACACTAATGTAGATTGCCTGTGTTTTGTAGAATACGCCGACTATACCATAATTCAATACCACATGGGTTCAATACAACAAGTACTTTCATAATCACTACCGATAGATGTAGTAAAATGAAGAAAAACTAGTAAACACATACCAACGTATACGAATCATAAATAAAGTCACAGTGAACCACTACTGGACAAAGAAAAGTGCTATCAGCAACAGCGATTTCTGAAGCATCGAGCAAACAAGGACACAACTTTCAACCGGGCAAATAAATAGATCAATATTCTCAAGCAACATTCATCAGTGAAAAACAACACAATTACTGAAGCTCTAGAAACAACTCGTGAAGGAAAGTGTAAAATCACGCTTGTGGTACAGCTACAAATCAGATCACAATGGGACTCAAAACTATAACAACACACAACAACTAACCATAAAATTGTATTGTGTGTGCATGTAATAAGGTTCCAAATGTTTCGAAATAAGTGAATAGAATTGAGAAAAGATATCTACCAAAACAGTCAATCTAGCGGACAACATATTTCACACCAGGGTCAGTTCATCTGCTCCTCGGGAGAATTAGCTCAAATCCTACAGAAGAACTCTTTTTAGGGTTAAGCTCACCTTTGTACATGTCTTTACTTTAAGTTTTCTAAATGTTGTCTATGTGTGTGCAATAAAGAATAAAGAAGAACCAAGTCATAAAGTTCACCAGGCTCACCCTATGCTTAGAAATCTAGCCTCGGTTGGAAACTGTTTGGAGTGATCTATTCATACCACAAGTAAAGTATTTAGGCATCATCAAGTTGTAGGAAACATGTTAAAAACAAGATCATAAAAGCCAAGTAACAATTAGAGAAAAATATTGTCATAATAATTATATGACCACATGACGAATCAAAATGTGGTAAAATTACCATAGAAACTTCAAAATCTCCTGTCATAAAAGATATAAAAGATATTGCAACCAAGATTTTATTTAAATAAGGAAGAAAATTCAAGAAATAATATAAAGACTCTTTCTTTACACAAAGGTATTCTTCCTATTTGGAAGTTTAAAACCTATATCAGTTAACAGTATAAAACAAAGTTATCTACTGTCTGTCTGTTTCTATGTACGCTTAGATCTTTTAAACTTCGCAACAGATTTTGCTGTTGTTTTAAATATAATATAGTGATGCAAGAGGAAGGTTTATTTGTATAATAAATGCATATGTACAGTAGAGATAAAACACCCTTTTTTTTTCTCGCTTACATTGCAAACACTAGACCACTAAACCTTACGAAATAGATCAATACTCAGACTACTAGTATATTTAGTATCAGCATTGCACTCGTGCAAAGCCGGGGCGGGTCGCTAGTTAAAAATATTCCAACAAAGAAACATTTTAGATAGCTACGATTTACGAGTATAATATACATATACCAATGACAAAACGTCGATGACTCCCCCAAAGAAACTTCGATGACATAATACAAGAATATGCAACTCAAACTACAAACATCAAAAGCGGCGGGAAAAAAACACCAGGCTCTGGTTGCACAAACAATGATAGAATATTTTTATATGGGCGATCTGTTATCTGGAGTAGTTCCCACAGAAGACACCATGGCAACAGCTAGAGGAACTTCAGCTATTCTACACAATCAGGCTTGGAGCTTACAAAATAGTCTTGAAACAACATTCCATTCCTAAAGTCCATTGAAGAACACAAAAGATATATCTACAAATAGAGATGAACCCTGATGGAACAATTAAAGCACAAGCAATCGATTAGAATCCAAACAAAGACAACTTCCGATCCAAACTGAAGTTAGAACAAGTTGCCAGTAATCTGGTCATTAATTGTTATGTAGGTATAGTAGTATCTTATAATAAATAGCCTTTGAATAATGGAGGTATTTTGAAATTATATTCCTTTGTTTTTTTTTTTTTCTTTTGAATTGTGTAGGTACCTATGTAGTATAAGCTACGCATCAATATTTTGTGATTTTCTTTTATTTTTCCAATCACCCCTCGTAAGTAACATCAGTCCTATCCATCCAACGGTTGACTGGTAGAGACCGCTGCTCAGCGATAAGACCGCCCATTGATCTTACAAATAGATTTTAAGTTTAAGGAGGTATTATTGTTTATTTATAAGTTTTGGTGATCAATAAAGTATTTTTCTACTTATCTATTTTCTTTGTTTTTTTTTTGCAATAAAGAGTTAACTAAATTAAGATTGTATTTTGTGGTTGAAATGTCAAAGTTGGTTATCTGACTGCCATCGAATAAAAACCTGTGATGGGTATGTTGTCGTAGTGCTCGCTGCGTGTAGAGCTGTAGACTGTGTGACCGATGTTCACGATGCCGGCGTTGCAGGCTGAGATGATGATGCTGGTCGTCTCGGGGCTGGCCACCAGGTGAACGTGGCAGGATGCGGAGACTTCGCGCTGTTGTAGGCTGAACATCCCAGGAACGCCGGTGTTGCAGGCTGAGATGATGATGCTGGTCGTCGCGGGGCTGGCCACCAGGCGAACGTAGCAGGCTGCGGAGACTTCGTGATGCACACCACGGGGTCGACTGTTGAGCCGCTGTGACGCCGTGAAGTGAAGCTTGCTCGCTCGATGATCCATCCCGGAGTTCCGCACATGATGCAGGAGTGACACATTCTCGTGTGAACCATGTCGCGACAGACTGCGTGGCTGGTGACTGCAGCGCCGACGTTCCAGCCAGCTCAGCTGCGGGAGTGCCGTCGCTCGGGAGAGGCGATCACACGGTGAGACTCGCGGGTGACTGCAAAGCCGCTCTGGCTGCCTGACTGGCGATCCTCTTGTTGCCGCAACGCGATGGCAGCACAGGAGAGCTCTGGTTTCTGGCCATGGATGTCCTGTAAATGAAAAGGGAAAAGCACAAGATACTGTTGCAACGTAGAAAAAAAATACATGGCCAAAAGTCAAATAACAAAAGAAACTAAATAGTGGGCATGCTTTTCTTTATCCCATTTTCTGATATGTTAGTGAAACATACTTTATTAAACAATAATCATATTTATTAACCATTAATAAGCACTGATACAACTGAATACTTAATTTAATCACAATTGGTGGGTACTTAGCTTTTATATGCAGGTTTTGCATAACAGGGTAACATCATGGATCCATAACTAAAACTTGTCAGGACGACGGGTAGAACAAGACTGTCGCTGGGACAGCCGCCATTTACCTTTATACCAACGAACATTCGTAAACAACAAGATGGCGGCTGCCAGCCAAAAGCAACTGTTTTCATATTTTACAAATTAAAGTGTTTACTAATTAATGATAACATTCTTGTAATTATAATATTAATTTATAAAAGTTATTACAAGTACCTGCATCAAACCATTTCCATAAATCACGTGTTTACAAAGTAAAGTCCACGTGGTTTATGGATAATCATAATAGCACTTCATAACGCGTAAGCGTTGATTAATCGTATTTCAATAAATAATCGCTAACACTCGTGCACAGCAAATAGCATACACAGTACAATTATAATGCCGTTGACGTCATCAATTGCACTTCTACCGGCACTGCTATCCATGCACTTTTTAGTGTACAGGTAAGCGAAAAAGTATTTGATTTTGCAAGATTTTTGTTTTCTAAATAAGTTTTGTTTGAATGACCTGAATTTACAACCGTTTCATAATTTTTTTAATAGTAATAAATATTGTAGACAATCCACACAACACTATCTAGCCTCAAATTAAGCAGAGCTTGTACTATGGACCAGATAGCTGATATAGGTAATACATATTAAGTACCTATATAATTGTTTTTTGTAAATACATAGGTTATAATACAATATTACACCCATTAGCCTGAGTAGTCCACTATTGAACATAGAACTCCATTTTGAGCATTCGCTCTAGCATTCACGACGGTTGTGGGTTCGATCCCTACCGAGAACAAATATTTTTGTGGTGAACGTAGATTTTTTTTCGCTGTATTTGTTTTTTGAAAAATCGTTCGGATCCAGTTCGGATTAACATACTAAGGACCACTTTTTATCCCGAAAAAATAAAAACCAAGACACCTTAAAACATGATATGTGTTAGAGATTATACCGACCACGCGAGCAAAGCCGCGAGCGTTCACTAGTTATACCTCGATCTGAGCTCCCATAAAGTTTTAACTTTTAAGTGTTTTTCTATTTTTATAACGCTTTTATTAGCTTCACCTGTATGTATGTATGTATGTAACCGACCCCTTTGAGCTCGATTTTGTCCTACTTTGAACGATCAGATTTGATTCAAACTTTGCACACCTGTCAAAGGTCGATGACAATGCAATAATATGAAAAAAAAAATAAAAAAAAATGAAAAAAAATGAAAAAAAAAAAAAAAAAAAAAACCTACTTTGAACGATCAGATTTGATTCAAACTTTGCACACCTGTCAAAGGTCGATGACAATGCAATAACATGAAAAAAAAATATGAAAAAAAAAAAAAAAACTAAAAAGTAAAAAAAAAATTATAGTTTAAAAAACTAAAAAAAAACGCTTTTATAACTAATTGAACTAAAAAGTTAAAAATAAAACTGTAATAATCAATTGAAAAATTTATATTATTGTACAAAAAGCGTGGGGGGCTTGATTTTGATTGTTGTAAATATTTTATCAATAGTTAATTATATCTGAAGTTATTATAAAAAGCACCCCACGCTTTTTGTACAATAATATAAATTTTTCAATTGATTATTACAGTTTTATTTTTAACTTTTTAGTTCAATTAGTTATAAAAGCGTTTTTTTTAAGTTTTTTAAACTATAATTTTTTACACCTTGTAACTAGGTACTTACTTTTACACCAACAAAGTATGACCTACTAAGCAAATGAATTTGACCCCGCTATTTATTTCATCATACCTACTACATTTGCATCAAATGCCTATTGTTCTGAAACAAATTACTGAGCAATCGAATTTCAAACTGTATTGAGGAAAAAGTTGAGATTCTTTTTTCAAAACTATTGACTCAGTGAACTGAATTAGACGTTCTTTTTTTTAAATTAAATAGATTGGTATTTTTTAGGTTGCTTACACTTTTGTAATTTATTGTACTTTAAATATCTATGGACTCTGTGTGATAGAGAATCAACCAATAAAGATGGGGTTTTTAGAAGATGATAGAGACTTTTCCAGTGTGGCATCGATTCCGGATTATTATAAAAAGAAAACTATATTTATAACTGGTGGTTCTGGTGAGTTTTTTTCCGTTATTTTCCCAAAACAAACTTTAAATTTCGATATTTCCTAGCAAACCAGCATGTTCTAAATAGCCCAGTTGAATAGCAAATTTCCTTCAGAACTCGTTTGCGGTCTTTTCGTTCTGTATTGTATATTCTGTATTCCATTACGCCATCTTGATTTTAAGACAACATTTTTGTTTATTACTCGTTTATTTTCAATTTTACACGAAAAATTGCAACTACAAAACTTGTTTGGAATGAAATTCCCTACAACTTTGGTTCTCATTATTTTTTCTGATTTATTCCCCAAACATGAGAGTATTTTTTTTTAACAACTCGCTTTTTTTCTCAAATTTGAGATCTAAATAAGATGTCTCTGATTCATATCAAACACACAGAAAAATGAGAACATTCCTGGTTCGACTTCCCAACCCGAAAACTAGGCCCACCTACGAGCTACGTATGGTCTACGTGGCTCATATTTCGTAGGCCGCGTAGCTAATTCGTAGCACCTGTTTTTTGAAAGACGTAGACGCGATACAATAAAAGCTGTACAATTCAGTCTCCTTCTTCTTCTTATCCTACTTTATGTGGGGTCCGCACAATATGTTTTTCTCCTCCGTTCTGTACAATATGTCAAAGTCAAAGTCAATAATTTTTTATTCAGTACGATGCAAGAATCACTTTGAAACGTCTTAAAGCTAGGTGAGTCTACAAAAGATATAGAGAATATTATAGAGTATTAATTATATTAATTGCCTTAGTATGTATATAAGTTTAACATTGTTTATTTATTTAGTATTGTTTATTTATTATATATTATGTATATATTTATTCAATACCCTGTTAGAGTGGGTTATTTTAAAATATTGTTGGGGGGCAAATGGATAGATTATATTGAAGTATTTATCAATATATTAGTTTTAACTTGTTTATGAATTGTTCGTTTGTAAGGTGTGCAATCAATAATAAAATTCAAAATAAATATTTGATTTGATATTATTATGTAAGAATTTAAAAAAAACCGTCGCAATACTTATTTAAAATAATCTGACTTCACTGGACATCGAACCCACAACCTACTGAGCTGTACAGTCTGTTAAACAAATACACTTTTCAGGTTTCATGGGCAAAGTCCTGGTTGAAAAACTTCTATATTCTTGCACTGATCTGGAGAGGATCTATCTTCTATTGAGATGTAAGAAAGGAGTGGAACCAGAAGAACGGATCAAGGATCTGTACTCCTCAGCAGTAAGTACAAATTTAGTTATTTTGACGTGACAACGTCTTATAATTCGATGGAGCCGGCTGCACGAACGAAAAAACATGACGCATGAGGTTCACGCACCTCGCTCTGAGGCGTTCCATTTAAGGCTTGAATTGCAAGCGAGGGCGCGGAACGAGCGACAAAGAGGCACAATCGGCCTCCGCGTTTGGCAGCGTTCGACATCTGTCTCTCTCTTACTTGAGTGAGCGATGCGTCCGCGTGGACAGCTGTATGACGTTGTCACGTTCAACTATCGTCAGTAAATCGACTTTTCAGACAACCGATTTTTTTGAAATGAAATGTAATGTTTAGGAAATGAAATGAATGAAAGTCATTTTAAAATTGGTTGGATCATGGTCAAAGGTTAATTAACGAGGTAAAAGGTCAGCAAGATCGAAATTGAAGCTTCGACGTCGTACTTTTAAAAATAATTGAATATTTTTTTTCATATTCTGAGAAAATGGTTGTAGTTTTTTGTTTATAAAGTGTTAAGTGCATAATAATATTTTTATATTTTATATTTTCAGTGTTTTGACAGACTTCGTGAAGAAAAACCTGAAGTTTTCGCTTCCAAAGTGTCGGTTATCCCTGGAGATGTTTTGGAACTAGGATTAGGTAAATATTATACGTTTTTTAATACTCAAACTCATACTCATGCTCATATTATTTATTGCAATTATTATGTTACATGGTGAGGTCTTAAAGTACTGCTTCATGTAAGCAAAAACTAGGCTAAATACACTAAATTCCCTGTTTATTGCTTTTTTTATAAACTGCCCAAAGTGACCTTTTCACTAAAAGGAAGAGGTAAATAGTTATTTGTTATAGAAGAGAGCAAAGTTGCTTTTTAACTGCGTGCTCAATTTTGATGACCGAGCTGATTCAGAAACCAGAATCCTGAGTATTAGCGAGGAAATTAAAACAGCAGGAGGAGAAAAATCTTAGCACTCGAGTGCATCACGTCACTTTTCACCCCATCTCAGCGAGGAAATACCTAAATAAATGCAAAAAAGAAAATAGCGTGCGCAAAGAAAATTAAATAAAAGTAACACACCAAAAAAGTTCTTAAAAAGGTTGTATGATAAATTCGGCACCACGGAGCTAGAAATAAATACGTTTACTAATGTTTTGAATTCAAAAAATTTGTACTAACGATGTTCTAAATTTAATTTAACTTTATCCTATAGCGGATAAAAATGGTTTTTGTACTCAGATTCTTAATCGAAGAGCAAATATACTCATTCCGAGATGGGAGGGATGAAAACCATGTCAACTTACATTCTAAATTGTACCCAGGTTTTTAGTAAAAACGTTCTTTTATATAAATAAATATTGTAGACAGTCCACACAACACTATCTAGCCCCAAATTAAGCAGAACTCGTGCTATGGGAACTAGATAGCTGATATAATACACATATATTGTTTTTTTGTAAATACATACTTAGAATACAATATAACACCCAGACAGGGAACAAACATCGGCATTCACCACACAAATATATATTCTCGGTAGGGATCAAACCCACGACCTACGGCGCAGAAGACAGAGCTACAACCAACTGAGCTGAGAGGCCAATCAAATATATTATGTAGGTATGTGTATTTTGTAAAATAAAATCAAATTTCAGGAATTTCTGAAGAAAACCGAAAAGTGCTGGTCAAGAATGTGAATATCATTTTCCATGTGGCTGCAAGTGTGAGGTGAGTAGGTATAACGTCAAAGTCAAAAAAGAAGATTCGATTACTAGTAGACTATAGTTTGACCGAAACCGCTGAGCCGCTCCCTAAGAAAGTGCGGCGAGGTATCGACCACCAGTAGACTATAGTTTGACCGAAACCACTGTGTCGCTCCCTAAGAAAGTGCGGCGAGGTATCGACCACCAGTAGACTATAGTTTGACCGAAACCGCTGAGCCGCTCCCTAAGAAAGTGCGGCGAGGTATCGACCACCAGTAGACTATAGTTTGACCGAAACCACTGTGTCGCTCCCTAAGAAAGTGCGGCGAGGTATCGACCACCAGTAGACTATAGTTTGACCGAAACCGCTGAGCCGCTCCCTAAGAAAGTGCGGCGAGGTATCGACCACCAGTAGACTATAGTTTGACCGAAACCACTGTGTCGCTCCCTAAGAAAGTGCGGCGAGGTATCGACCACCAGTAGACTATAGTTTGACCGAAACCGCTGAGCCGCTCCCTAAGAAAGTGCGGCGAGGTATCGACCACCAGTAGACTATAGTTTGACCGAAACCGCTGAGCCGCTCCCTAAGAAAGTGCGGCGAGGTATCGACCACCAGTAGACTATAGTTTGACCGAAACCGCTGAGCCGCTCCCTAAGAAAGTGCGGTGAGGTATCGACCACCAGTAGACTATAGTTTGACCGAAACCACTGTGTCGCTCCCTAAGAAAGTGCGGCGAGGTATCGACCACCAGTAGACTATAGTTTGACCGAAACCGCTGAGCCGCTCCCTAAGAAAGTGCGGCGAGGTATCGACCACCAGTAGACTATAGTTTGACCGAAACCACTGTGTCGCTCCCTAAGAAAGTGCGGCGAGGTATCGACCACCAGTAGACTATAGTTTGACCGAAACCGCTGAGCCGCTCCCTAAGAAAGTGCGGCGAGGTATCGACCACCAGTAGACTATAGTTTGACCGAAACCGCTGAGCCGCTCCCTAAGAAAGTGCGGCGAGGTATCGACCACCAGTAGACTATAGTTTGACCGAAACCGCTGAGCCGCTCCCTAAGAAAGTGCGGCGAGGTATCGACCACCAGTAGACTATAGTTTGACCGAAACCACTGTGTCGCTCCCTAAGAAAGTGCGGCGAGGTATCGACCACCAGTAGACTATAGTTTGACCGAAACCGCTGAGCCGCTCCCTAAGAAAGTGCGGTGAGGTATCGACCACCAGTAGACTATAGTTTGACCGAAACCACTGTGTCGCTCCCTAAGAAAGTGCAGCGAGGTATCGACCACCAGTAGACTATAGTTTGACCGAAACCGCTGAGCCGCTCCCTAAGAAAGTGCGGCGAGGTATCGACCACCAGTAGACTATAGTTTGACCGAAACCACTGTGTCGCTCCCTAAGAAAGTGCGGCGAGGTATCGACCACCAGTAGACTATAGTTTGACCAAAACCGCTGAGCCGCTCCCTAAGAAAGTGCGGCGAGGTATCGACCACCAGTAGACTATAGTTTGACCGAAACCACTGTGTCGCTCCCTAAGAAAGTGCGGCGAGGTATCGACCACCAGTAGACTATAGTTTGACCGAAACCGCTGAGCCGCTCCCTAAGAAAGTGCGGCGAGGTATCGACCACCAGTAGACTATAGTTTGACCGAAACCACTGTGTCGCTCCCTAAGAAAGTGCGGCGAGGTATCGACCACCAGTAGACTATAGTTTGACCGAAACCGCTGAGCCGCTCCCTAAGAAAGTGCGGCGAGGTATCGACCACCAGTAGACTATAGTTTGACCGAAACCGCTGAGCCGCTCCCTAAGAAAGTGCGGCGAGGTATCGACCACCAGTAGACTATAGTTTGACCGAAACCGCTGAGCCGCTCCCTAAGAAAGTGCGGCGAGGTATCGACCACCAGTAGACTATAGTTTGACCGAAACCACTGTGTCGCTCCCTAAGAAAGTGCGGCGAGGTATCGACCACCAGTAGACTATAGTTTGACCGAAACCGCTGAGCCGCTCCCTAAGAAAGTGCGGCGAGGTATCGACCACCAGTAGACTATAGTTTGACCGAAACCACTGTGTCGCTCCCTAAGAAAGTGCGGCGAGGTATCGACCACCAGCAGACTATAGTTTGACCGAAACCGCTGAGCCGCTCCCTAAGAAAGTGCGGCGAGGTATCGACCACCAGTAGACTATAGTTTGACCGAAACCGCTGAGCCGCTCCCTAAGAAAGTGCGGCGAGGTATCGACCACCAGTAGACTATAGTTTGACCGAAACCGCTGAGCCGCTCCCTAAGAAAGTGCGGCGAGGTATCGACCACCAGTAGACTATAGTTTGACCGAAACCACTGTGTCGCTCCCTAAGAAAGTGCGGCGAGGTATCGACCACCAGTAGACTATAGTTTGACCGAAACCGCTGAGCCGCTCCCTAAGAAAGTGCGGTGAGGTATCGACCACCAGTAGACTATAGTTTGACCGAAACCACTGTGTCGCTCCCTAAGAAAGTGCGGCGAGGTATCGACCACCAGTAGACTATAGTTTGACCGAAACCGCTGAGCCGCTCCCTAAGAAAGGGCGGCGAGGTATCGACCACCAGTAGACTATAGTTTGACCGAAACCACTGTGTCGCTCCCGAAGAAAGTGCGGCGAGGTATCGACCACCAGTAGACTATAGTTTGATCGAAACCGCTGAGCCGCTCCCTAAGAAAGTGCGGCGAGGTATCGACCACCAGTAGACTATAGTTTGACCGAAACCGCTGAGCCGCTCCCTAAGAAAGTGCGGCGAGGTATCGACCACCAGTAGACTATAGTTTGATCGAAACCGCTGAGCCGCTCCCTAAGAAAGTGCGGCGAGGTATCAACCACCAGTAGACTATAGTTTGACCGAAACCGCTGAGCCGCTCCCTAAGAAAGTGCGGCGAGGTATCGACCACCAGTAGACTATAGTTTGATCGAAACCGCTGTGCCGCTCCCTAAGGCCTAAAACATACACAAGCGACGTGGCGTGGAACAGGCGTGGCGCAGGTTTATTATAATAGAACGTTTTCAACAACAGGTGACCGCAGACACGCCGTTTCGTTGCCTGCGCCGCGTCGCTTCAGTATAATTCAAAAACGTCGACTGCATACATTTTGTATGAAATCGTTTTGAAGCGGCGCACGTCTGCGCCACATCTGTTCCACGCCTGCTGCCTTACGTCGCTTGTATGTGTTTTAGCCCTAAGAAGGTGGGGACCGAGGAAAAAAGAGCAAAAGTACACAAATGAGATCGATATTTTCAGATAGATCTTACGATATGTTATTTTATCTAGCGACTAGTGGAATTCCGCGTGACTTCGTTCGTGTTGAGTTTTATCCATGCAAACTTCAACCCCTGCTGCACCCCTTTTGGGGTTGAATTTACTAAAATCCCTTCTAGGGCCCGTATGCAGAAACAATACTTGAGTCTGAGTGAAGCCTCAAGCATAGATGTTTGACACTTTTCAATAGAGAACTGTCAAACAATATTCGGCCACTTTAAAAAAATGCTCTTGACATCCCGAGTTAACGCTCGTCCCATCTTTGTATATGTATCTCTTGTGCGTCTGACAGTCCGGTTCCCCCCCGTCATGCCGCGCGCTACCTTAGAGGCGGTACAGCGGTCACGGTCAAACTATAGTTTTTTTTAGCAATTTTGGAGTTTTAACCTTTTTAAGGCGCACTTAAAAATTGTTTGCACACTCAACAAGAGGAAAAGCATTTATTAATAAATATTGTAATAAATATTGTGGAAAATTCACACAACACTACCCAGCCCCAAACTAAGCGGAGCTTGTAATATGGGAACCGGATAGCTGATATAATACTTGAATACATTTTTTTTTTTTGTAAATACATACTTAGGCCCGTATTCCGAAACAGCGCTTGAGTCTGAGTCGAGCCTCAAGCATAGATTTTATGACAGTTCTCCATTGAAAAGTGTCAAAAATCTGTGCTTGAGGCTCGACTCAGACCTAAGCACTGTTTCAGAATACGGGCCTTAGAATACAATATAACACCCAGACAGAGAACAGACATTTATGTTCACCACACAAATATTTGTTCTCGGTGGGGATCGAACCCACGACCTACGGCGCAGAAGGCAGAGCTACTACCAACTGAGCTAGAGGCTAGTCGCAACACTTATTCTACTCCATCTGAAATCCTGTTCCAGGCACTATAGCGTCCCATAAGTAGGGGCATAAATAAGCACCAGTTGCCCCTGACGCTGTTTATATCATCTAATTAACATCCTTTTTTTTTAATTAATCTATTTTGTCCCACTGCTGGGCAAAGGTCTCCCCCAAAGACTTTCACTTATCTCGAGCTTCTCCCACCATCTCCTCTCAAATGTGTCTCACTTAACATCCAATGAGTTTTTTTAGGTTCGATGACCCCATGACTTTCGCCGTGAAGATGAACCTAAGGGGAACAAAGGAGGTCATGCATCTGGCTAAGGAGACGAAGAATTTATCAGTAAGATGTTACCAATTCATTCATAATTATTTATTTCGGTCAACATGGATCTATTGTTAGTAGTACTTACTTAACCTATACACATACATACATACTATACACATACATTTATATGGAGAGAACCCCGCAGCGTGTAACCTATCTAATTGTAGTTTTGCTTGTCATTAAATGAACCATATCGCAATGGTTCATGTAATGACAATCAAACCTACTGGCAAACACGCTCAGGATGGTGTTGGAGCTGGCCCGCACTCTGCGCACCAGGGACGTGCAGCGCTTGCGCATGCTCGCGTAGAAACAGTCTACTCGCGCTTCTGCAAACATCCCGGATGCGCTGCAGAAGCGAGGCAGCCCCACCAGCACCCTGAACGCGTTATTATATTGTACGCGAAGGGCACTGAACTGCTTTTGAGTATAGTTCGCCCACAGCTATATAGCAATGCTATTAATCTATTTTCAAAAACCTTGGACGTGGTCCTGGTAGAAGGGATGTTTTCTTTGTAGCCCACCAAGTTCAGTCCCAAATTCTTGATACGACACTGCGTCCCACATGCAAAACGTTATGACAATGTGTCCCGATTCGTAGTACTTACAAAGCAGACACAGAATATGTAATAATTATTATGGTATACTGAGAAAGGTACAGTCAGAGAAATAACTTCTAATATCTTAGCACTAAAGCTCTTTGCGTGTGTCTCGTCCGGGAAAGTACTACCACCATGCTCATTTCTGCCGTGAATCACGACGCTCTTTTTTGATTTGAAGGAGTTTTTTTATACAACCAGCTGATACAACATGGCTCCCCTGATGTTAAGTCCACCATCGCCTATAACAAAGCATTGCCTCGGTCACGTACGTCAGGAACGTGCCCTACGATGTACTTCCCTGCGCCCATCAACTTGAGCCGTACAGATGTGTCCTCACGTGCCAGTAATTTCACCCACACCCTTCAAACCGAATAGGCATGGTGGCATGCAGTACTTCCCCGGACGAGCCACACATAAAGAGTCTAGTGCTGAAATATTCTTCCAGGACCACGTCCAAGGTTTTTGTAGCACCTATAATTAGGGGGATTACGTTGAAGTGGCAATGGGCAGGTCATATTATATCTCGAAGAACCAACAGCCTTTCGGGAATATAGGTTCTTGAATGGCGACCACGAACCGGAGGATGAAACGTAGTAGGATGCCCACCTATCCGATGGACTGACGACATTGTTAGGATCGCGGGCAGTCGGGGGATGGAGAGAGCTTAGAATATCGCTTATTTGGCAGCAGTGGACTTCTACAGTCTTATGATGATTATCAGTAGGATCATTATCATGATCATCATCATCATCAGCCTGAAGAAATTCACTGCTGGACATAGGACTCCCCTACACAATCTTCCTTTCCAGGAAGAACGATTCTCAGCTCTTTCCATCCACCAACTTCTTGCGATCTTAAACATGTCGTCGGTCCATCTTGTGCCCTACGATGAATGAGTAGAACAGGGTAGGATTACAAAATACCTATGTTTTTATTACAGTCAGTAGTCCACGTGTCTACTTCCTACTCGAATACAAACCGGAATCCAATCGAAGAGGTGATGTATCCACCCCACGCCAACTGGCGAGACATGCTGCAGATCTGTGAGGAAATGGACGAGCATACCATCAGGATCTTGACTCGGAAGTAAGACCACACCTCAGTTACTCGACCAAATCCAATACATCTATATCTATATCTACCTATGCTAGTCTTTACTAATATTATAAAGAGGAAAGATTCGTATTTTTGTGTGTGTTGATGTCTGTAGTGAATAAACTCAAAAACTACTGTGCTGATTTCAAAAATTCTTTCACCATTGGAAAGTTACATTCACCCGTTTCAGATGGTTTTGGGAAAAAACGGCCATCTTTTGTTTCCAATTAGGGTGGGCCGACTTTGACTGAAGACTGACGACTTGACGAAAAAGTATTTTATCTATGTAATTTATCATCATTAAACTACTCGATACTGGCAAAATTGATCCGAAATGGACAGATGCCATTCATTAAGAAGAAGAAGACTTAGGCAATATAACTGCAGTATGATGTGTGTGTTGACTAAATAAGTGCCGTCTCACAATATAATGGACTGGTGAGCACTCACACAGACTCAAAACCAGAGCCAGAGACAGAGCCAGACAGAGCTCATGGTAGGCCTACTGATCGATACTAGAAAGATGAGCAGTTGTTTTATTTAGTTCATCATTGTCACCAGGATGTTAGGTGAACTTCCAAACACCTACACCTTCACGAAGCAGTTAGCTGAGCATGTGGTGTACGAGCATCGCGGACAACTTCCTGTGGTCATCTTCAGACCTTCCATCGGTAAGTTCTGCTAATCCTTCCGATATTATGACCTAGGGACTTAAGACTAAAGTTAACTGAACACATTTTAAAACGTCCAGATCCACCACATTTTGAAGAGCCAGCTGCATCTATATGGGGTCTGGCACTTAGATGCAGCTGGTTCATAAAATGTAAAAAAATGTATGCCACAGCATACCATACGACATGACAAATGTTGTAAATGCGAATTTTTGAATATGGTAAATAAAAAAAATATCCCTACGGCTGCGCCAAATAAAACGCGCTCATTGATTTTTCATATTCTTTTCAGTTTCTGAAGGAAGAAGAAAAAACTTCACGAATTGCTAATCGACTCAAATATTTGCTAGCATTTGAGATAAACCACTGTCGAATTTTAATGGCCGATTGGCAATCTCGAAACAAGCCTTAAGTTAAACTCGGATGTACCTTTGACTACTCACTGAGATATCTTGAAGGACATTGAGTATATAAAGAAAAATGTAAAAAACCATTTAGTTTTTTTTCTTAGCATAAAGAGTCCCACTGCTAGACAAAGGCCTCCCCCAAAGAAATCACTTTGATTAATTTATATTTAAGGAGCTAGGAACAATAGAAATTGAGTTTGGACTTCTTCTTCTTCTTCCTGCCCTTATCCCCGACTGGCCTCTAGCTCAGTTGGTAGTAGCTCTGCCTTCTGCGCCATAGGTCGTGGGTTCGATCCCCACCGAGAACAAATATTTGTGTGGTGAACATAAATGTTTGATCTCTGTCTGGGTGTTATATTGTATTCTAAGTATGTATTTACAAAAAAAAAGTATTCAAGTATTATATCAGCTATCTGGTTCCCATATTACAAGCTCTGCTTAGTTTGGGGCTGGGTAGTGTTGTGTGAATTGTCCACAATATTTATTTATATATTTATCCCACGTTTTTATCCTACCTGGCTGCGCCAACTAAAACTGGCAATATGTTTGTATTACAGTGATATCCAGTGTAGAAGAACCAGTGAAGGGATGGATAGAGAACTTCAACGGCCCGGTTGCTTTGCTTATTGCAAGTGGAAAAGGTAAAACTTCTTTTGGTTCCTACTCCACCACTTGCACCGATAAAGATCTACTTCTCAATGGACACTACACAATTCTTCAGTAGTATTTTGCCACCTCTACTGCATTGCCTGTGGTGTTGGCAAAGTCGCCCTGTGTTCAGATGTTGAGGCACAAGAGACAGGTCAGTAGATGCGACATGGACTGAATCTGAGCTCCACAGTTGCCAGTCAAGGAGGGATCCATCATTTCCCACTTGCAGAGGTTCTCTCTACAGCAGCCACCTTGGGTCCGCTAGAGATACATTAGAACAATTTTAAGACCCTGTCCATCCAACAACTTTCTACGATCTTAACAATGTCATGGATCCATCGAGTGAGTGGCATCTCTCTCTTTGTCTTCCGGTTTTTGGTCACCATTTGAGACATTTGTATCGACGGTGATTGGTTCTACTGCCCATTTAATTTGCTAATTGTGAGAGCCATGTAAGTGAGCTTGGCTCTGCTACGGATATCCTCATTCCTGATTCCTCTTTTCCTCTTTTCACCACACAGTATTATACTGTGCGTGTGACGTTTCGACGTAGGGTTTATTAAATCAACACTCACACATACTCAAAACCAGAGCCAGACAGAGCTTGTGGTAGTCCTACTGTATTCGTTGTTCTTCTTTTCCTGTTGTTTTGAGCCAAATAAAAGTAATCTATCAAAGACCTATAAAATATGTAAGGCAATAAAAATATATGAATAAATGAATAGATTTGGGGGTCCATTTAGTAAATGTACTAATGTTGACGGCAGGTATCATGAGAAGTTTCTACACGGACCCAGATTTAAGAGCTGATTACATGCCGGTAGACGTCTCCATCAAGGGTATGATCGCTGCTGCTTGGGTACGAGGAACCAAAAGGTTAGAAACTATTTATTTAAGTCTTAATTATACCTAAGCGTTCTGCAAAGCCAAAGTCTCGGGATGGAAATGGGTTAATCGGGCACAGGATTGAGGTAGATGATACAAACCAAGGGAGATTCACCCAGCAGCAGGTGAAGTCTTGATTATTTCGGGCTAGCCAGGAAACAGGGTGACAACCTGGAAAAACTTCTTATCACTGGCAAAACTTAAGGCAAGCAACCACGAGGCCTAAGCCCGATACATTGGTCCGACCAAATCCGCTCCACTCTCAATGTGAAGGTCCATGAAGCCATTCAGGTTGCCGGTGACAGATTCAGGTGGCGGAACATTGTCAAAGATAAATTGATCCATGGAGGGGGTCACGACCCTCAGCAGTAAGGAACACGACGCGAGGAGGAGGAGTCAGGCTGTGGATGAAGTGTTCTGCGCTGACAAACAGTAAAACGCTCTCAAATGTGACAGCGAGTAAGAAAACTGAGATGACGAGTGGTAGAAGAGAACCTAAAAATAAAACCTGTTGTCTACTTTACTTAGCGTGGGTTAAGGGTAAAAACATGAGGCTCTGTATGCTGATATTCTTTTGCTTGTGTGACTAGTTCTTCGACCAGTGTGGCAAAAGGACTTTTTGTAGGCCTTATAGAGGCTCCTTTTGTGCATTTGACACATGTTTTCAAACTTTTTTAGGATCTACGGCATTCTGGTTCTCTCACGATGTGTTCCTTCCCCGTTTGAGAGTGCACGGCTTATTAGCACACGACTGGATTCGAACCCACGACTTTTGGATTGGAATGTGAGGCTGCTGTTACCACCAGTGCTCTATATACTTTTGGTATAAAGCTTACACAGCGGTAAACTAATTAAATAGAATCCTGAAAAATCATGGCATCCATGTTGCTTTACCCTATACACAGGGTCCATGTGATACTGACTTACACCTAAGAACTATGTATGTACCTAAACTAAACCATGTTTATGCAATAAATGTATTGAGTATTGAGTATCACATGAGGTATGTCATGATGAGGAGGGATGAAAGTCATGTGACTAGGAGAGTAATGAGTATGGATGTAGATGGATATGTGAGCAGAGGTAGACCAAGGAAAACATGGATGAACTGTGGGAAAGATGACATGGATAGGAGAGGAGTGAATGCAGAGATGACGACTGACAGAGGGGAATGGAAGAAGACATGTTGTGCCGACCCCACATAAAGAAGAAGAGTAATGAGTATCACATTGATCGAATAACATCTCTTCCAGCTTGGAGCAAACAGACGATATTCCAATCTACAACTGTTGTTCTGGAAAACTGAACAACATCACCATGGGAGAGATGGTGGACCTTGGGAAAGAACTGGTGTCTTCCATACCCTTGAACGATATGTTATGGAACGTTGGGGGTAGTCTCACTACCTCGCCTGTTATCCACTATATCAAAGTAAGCCTACCACCAAGGTAAACTACCTCCACAAAAAAAATCGGCAAATTTGTCATCCGCACTTGGTGTGCGGACTGGTTTCCGCAAGTAGGCTGCTGGCGGGCCCCTTTTTGCGTGATGCTTGACACGCGTTGCTCGAACTTTTTTAGGTTCTACGATACGCCGGTTTCCTCACGATGTTTCCCTTCACCGTTTTGAGAGTACTGCCATAGTGCACATACATTTTTCAACAGAAAAATACATTGATGCACGACTGGATTTGAACTCATGACCTTTGGATCGGAAGGAGGGGCCGCTACCACTAGACCACAAGTGCTCTTTCTCATCCAGGGTTCCAGTTAACATATCACAGACTGCTGAATAGTAGGTATCATGTTGAAAAATGTATAAATTGATTTCAGGTTATTTTACTCCATCTACTTCCGGCCATTTTTGTGGACTTAGCCTTATGGCTTTCTGGTAGAAAACCCCTGTAAGTAATTCTGAAAAACACAGCTCAGTTGGTAGTAAAGCCCGGCCTTCTGCGCTGTAGGCCGTGGGTTCGATCCCCACACAAAACAAATATGTGTGTGGTGATCACAGATGTTTGTTCTCCGTCTGGATGTTTTATTGCACTTTTAGTTTAAGGCTTGTGCTGTGTAGATATTTATTTTATGATCCTTGTTGCCTGTTCTTCTAAGCTTGGTAGCGTGGAACTGGAACCTAGACTCACCTAGTTATAAGACGTTTCAAAGGGATTTTTGGAATTGAAATGAATAAATTTTTATTGAGTTTGAGTTTGCTCGGTAACCAAAATATAAGAACGTCTACCATGCCTCAGAATAACCGTAAACTAATTTTTCAGACTGACCAAAGTGCAACGCCGTATTTACATAGCAAACCTAGCACTGGTCTTCTACGTCACTACTCAATGGACCTTCGACAATAAGAACTTCATCTCTCTCCGATCCAGGATAAAAGAGCAGGACAAAAGATTGTTCTACTATGATATTGAGAATGTGGATAGACGAGAGTTCTTTATAAATGCTTGTTACGGCGCTAAGCGATATTTGCTGAACGAGAAAGAAGAGGATATTCCGAAAGCTAGGGCGCATTTTAATAGGTATGAAAATTACTGATTGGTCTCTCAGCTCAGTTGGTAGTAGCTCTGCCTTCTGCGCCGTAGGTCGTGGGTTCGATCCCCACCGAGAATAAATATTTGTGTGGTGAATGCAGATGTTTGTTCTCTGTCTGGGTGTTATATTGTATTCTAAGTTTGTATAAAAAAATGTATAGGTATAAGTATTATATCAGCTATCTGGTTCCCATAGTACAAGCTCTGCTTAATTTGGGGCTAGATAGTGTTGTGTGGATTTTCTACAATGTTTATGTATTATTATTAAATTTTTATAATTTAAATTTTTGGTAAATCCATTTAATTAATTAATTTTACTACTATTGGAAAACAGTTCATTATTAATATTTCTAGTCCATTGGCTTTTAAGAAGTTTTAGTTTTATTCAGATAAAATGCTTCATAGTACGTTTTTGTAAATAAAAATTACCTACTTATCAACAAAAATATTACACCTACATCAAAATTACATGATGCATGTTTTGGTGAATTCAATTTGTTAAATTTCTCAAATTGGTAAATTCAACTAGTTTTTGGTAAACCCACTTTAGTTTTACGTAAATTCAATTTAATATAAGTAGTACTCACTTTGTTTTCGGTAAATTTACTTTGTTTTTGGTTTTACTTACTACTTACTGATTTTTACATAAATAATTGAATTAATGTGTTTTTTATTCCAGAATGAACATATTGGACAAGGTGGTGCAATGTATATTCTACGGGTTTTTGACATGGTGGTTCATCAACTTGAACTTTGTGCAAAAGTTTCTTCAATTAATTATTGCTGGTTTTACTGTTTGATTTGGAAATAAAAGTACATTTTACAATTCATAATTTATTTCTACAAATTCCTTAACTACTAGCTCATAGTTAAACATTAATGTTTTGAATCAGTCCTGAGTTTTGCAAAATAAATAAAATAAGACTAACAAAATATTCAATCTTCTTCTTTTCGTGTCACTGATTCTTTTGAACTAAGTGTGGTGAAAGGATTTTAAGTGCACCTCTAAGAGGCTTTCGTGCACTTGACACATATTTTCGAACTTTTTAGTTTCTACAGTAGTTTCTTCAGTCTGTGTTATATATTTATATTTAAAAATAAAATGTTTATAGAAATACTCAAAGAGTGTACATCTTTTTCTTATTACTTTCAAACCACACAATGAACGTGCGTATTTGCGTTGGGCGGAGAGTGACCACATAATCGGGTTCTGCGGGCTCGGGTTCTGACGTGTTCATAGTTTCTGCGGGTTCTTCTTTAGGAGACATCCTGAAAAATGACCTAGATTATCACACTAATATTATAAACGCGAAAGTTTGTAAGTATGGATGGATGTATGGATGTTTGTTACTCAATAACCCTAGAACGCCTGAACAGATTTGGATAGAATTTGGCACAGATATAAATTTGGTCTGGAATAGCACATATTTTTATCCCGGTATAAGAGAAAGTCCAATTATAACTCAAGAACGGCTGAGCAGATTTGACTGCAAATTGGTAAGGAGGTACCTACTACCTAGCTTAAATCCAGGAGACGGACATTGGATACTTTTAATCCCGAAAAAATCAGGGGAACGGGGCGAGTGAAGCCGCGGGCGGCCGCTTGTAGCTAAATAAAATTTTAATTTAATAGCACTAGCAGTTGGTATTTTTTATTGTTAATTTGTATTTTTAAGAAATCTTATGAGTCATAATTATCTTTACTGGCTTACTCTTACTGAACAATGCCATCTGCTGGATATGCTTGCAGTTAGTTGCTCACAATCGTCAATAGATGGCAGGAGCAGTCACATATTCAGTTTATGTTTAATTATTAAATTCGGGGTGAAATAATCATTTTCTTAAAATGAATCCTAGCTAGATCAATTTATCAACCCCGAAAACCCCTGTATACTAAATTTCGTGAAAATCGTTGGCGCAGTTTCCGAGAATTTAAATATATACAGGGTGGAATTTTGTAATGCCACCTGGAAAGAAAGTACTCTTAATACTGCAGATAGAAAATTTTATTCAAAGGAAACATTCCTTTATTTTTCAATAGAAAGCAAACTGCATTCAAAGATTTTCGAAAATTCTCTTCTCCCACACCCGGGAATCGAACCGGCTAAAATCTGAAAAAAATAATTTCATTACAAAATTCCACCCTAATTTCATTACAATACAGGGTTATTCATTATTAGCTGCAAATACTCAGGAATTAGGTTCAACAAATAAAATAAAAAATATTTATGAAATGATTTTTTTAAGTTTTGTTATAAAAATCCCGAGAAAATCGATAAAGAAATCATTGGCGCCTGACCTATTTTGACCTTTGATCCGCGCCCGCGCGCCGTGAGTGACACTCTGCGTTCAGTCACCGCCTGGGTGGGTCATCGTCCTGTTCTCCGTGGCAATGATAATGCAATAGCCGTAAAGAAATTGATAAAAGTAAAATTTTGATACAAAAACTAGAAAAAATTTTTGATCAAATTAAAAAAAAATAATTTCATAAATATTTTTTATTCTATTTGTTGAACCTAATTCCTGAGTATTTGCAGTTAATAATGAATAACCCTGTATACAAGATTTTCTCGTTTAAAGGTATAAGATTTCAAAAGTTGTGGGTCCAATCTTGACCAACTACAAACATTACAAGTGATGAACGAAAATAAGATGTTTTAAAAGTATTCCAAAACACTGTTTGAATCGGAGTCGATTCCCAAGCATAGCTTTTTGTCATTTTTCAATGGAGAACTGACAGAAAATTTATGCTTGAGAGTGTTTGAGGCTTGACTCAGACTCAAGCAGTGTTTCTGAATACGAGCCTCGTTCTAAAGCTTTTTTGATACCTTTTCCATCTATTCTTGGAACGTTTTTGTGCTGCCATAACATGCATATCACTGAATCCATCATCGTCATCATCATCTTCATCATAATCATCATCATAGTCGCCATGGTCTATCACGCCTCTGCGTTTGATCACCTTTTTTGATGTCGCCCCAAAATCTGGAAATATGAATAGCTTCAAGAAAAACGTTAAAAAATTCCTTCAGGGTAGGCAACGCAACGACAGCACCCTTGGTGTTGTTGGTGTCTATGGGCGACGGTGACCGCTTACCATCAGGTGGGCCGTAAGCTCGTTTGTCTATCTTTTACATAAAAAAAAAATATCAAAATTATTTATTCAGTAGGATTGCAAGGATCACTTTAAAACGTCTTAAAGCTAGGTGTCAGTTCCACGCGACCAAGCCTAGAAGAACAGGCAACAAACTACGGCTCGGTTCCTATTGTTGTTTTATATGATCCTTTTACAAATCAAAAATAATCTATAATTTATAAAAGAATGTCGTGTTAGTTACACTATTTATAACTCAAGAACGGCGGAACCGATTTGGCAGAAAATTAGTGGGGAGGTAGCTTAGAACCGGGAGAAGGACATAGGATACTTTTTATCCCGAAAAAGCAACGGGAACGGGGGGTTAAGAGAACGGGCGAGCGAAGCCGCGGGCGGCCACTAGTCTGAAATAATAGCAGTGAAGTTCCAGTGTGGTGCCACTTCACTTAGTGAGACGTATTCAATAATACAAAAGCAAACATACATATTTCTATTCGTGACAAGCAGAAGAGACCGGACGGAATCCCGCAAGTTTTATTGAAATGAAATTAAGTAATATTTATTTGCAAAAAGTATGGTCCAATTTAGACAGGCCTCTCAGCTCAGTTGGTAGTAGCTCTGCCTTCTGCGCCGTAGGTCGTGGGTTCGATCCCCACCGAGAACAAATATTTGTTGAGTTTCGTTTTAAACTGTCAAAGTAAGTAGCTCTCGTATCACTTTTGTGATTTTTATTTATGTTGCCTGTACTTTCAGTAGGGCTACCACAAGTTCTGTCTGGCTCTGGTTTTGTGTGTGTACAATCAGTATAATACACTGGTGAGCACTCGCACAGACTCTAAACCAGAGCCAGAGACAGAGCCAGACAGAGCTTGTTGAGCTTGGCCTACTGGCTTGGTTACGTGAAACTGGCATCTAAGACGTAACAAAGAGAAATCTAAAACTTACTGCTATATTTTTCATCAAGTTCCACATTATCTCTTATCTTCTTCAATCGCCTATCCGTCATAAGGAATGGCATATCAGCGCTGAAACGTTTCTTCTTCCGCTTTCTAGAAGGTTCTGTGACGTCATCATACTCTCTCTCTGTCTTTTTAACCTTCTTTCTTCTGATGTCATGTTTTGACTGTTGTGGTTTGTAATACATTTCGTAGATTGATTTTGTAATACCATCGTCCGTATTATCTATTATTATTTCTGGAATTAACATATTCATATTCATTTATTCAATGCTCCATGTGTTATTCATTTCTCAAACGGTGAAGGAAAACATCGTGATGAAACCCGCGGCTTAGTCAGCTCCGCACGTATTGACCATGTCTTTCCTGTGGATTAGGCCGACTAAGCTGTCAGGATGGTATAGGTGCTAGGCAAGCCTATTCCATCTAAAAATCCATATCTCCATAATCTCAATCTCAAAAATCCATATTTTTAAAGTAAAAGTAAAAGATTATGAAAAAAATTAATACGCAGTTATTGTTTTCTTATTAATTGAAGGGATGACTCCTTTCACAACTTTTCCCTAACTGTTGTGGTTTCGAACTTGGCTATCACCCCCCTTCCTTAAAAACCACCCTGTATAATGCTTACCTTCTTTATTCTTCTTAAACTTCCCCTTCTTCTTCCTAGGGGACCTCTTCTTCAAATTCGAAGAGAAATCTTCTTCAGATGACCTTATCTCTTCATCCACCTCCCAAGGATTTGTCTGTTTAGGCCTCCAAAAACTTAACTTCTGGGATTTTTTGACCACTTGTCTAGTTTTACCAGTGGTTTTGTAACCTTTAGTAGTGGTCAGAGTTTCATTTATAGGTATTTTAAAATTTACTTTTATATCTAAGTTTAAATTATTGATAGAACTAATATTGCTTTGACTAACACTATCGTTTAAAGAACGTTTTTTTCTATCTAGTTCGATGTTCGGACTTTTGGTATTAACGCGACTTTTGTCGGTGAATTTTGGACGTTTTCTTGATTCCGGTTCTTCATCAGAGTAAGCTGCTGAAAATTTCAATTTATTTATTCAAGAACAATAATTTATCGTACTCGAATGTCTTATAATCTACTTAAAAATACACTGACAAATAATAATATAACAAACACAATAAGATAACAAACAAATTAATTCAAATTAAAATACTTAGACACTCAATAATAATAATAATATAAAAAAAAATAAAAAAAAAATGAGAAGATGATATTCTAAATTTAAAGAAATAGTAGTCGCAGTGGTCCTGATAAAGAGTTCACAGTAGGCCTACCATGAGCTCTGTCTGGCTTTGTCTCTGGCTCTGGTTTTGAGTCGGTATGAGTGCTCACCAGTGCATTATACTGTGTGTGTGACGTTTTGACGTAAGGTTTATTTAGTCAACACTCACACAGACCCAAAATCAGAACCAGAGACAGCCAGACAGAGCTCATGGTAGGCCTACAGTTCTCTTTGCTCGTATCTCAGGTTTTTTTTATACAACTAGCTAATGGGACAAGCATATGGCCCACCAGATGTTAAGTGGTAACAATCGCTAATAACAAAGCATTGCCTCGTATAGGTTACTCGAGTTAGGAACGTGTCCTACAATGCACTGCCCTGCGTCCATCAACTTGAGGCTGAACATCTGTAATGTTCAGCCTCACGTGCCAGTAATTTCCCCCACACCCTTCAAACCTGTACACAGCGATGTTGCTCCACGGCAGGAATAGGCATGGTGGTAGTACGCACCCCCACGAGACACACAATCGAAGCTTAAAACAATATCAAATCTGACGGATGCGACTAGGTTTTGATAGCAACAAGAGATACGCAATCATCCTACTGAAATCTGAAAGTTACCTGAATCTTTTTCAGCTCTTGTCGTAAGGTCTTCTTCAACATGGTCTTCTGCCAAAATACCATCCTCGCCTCCGTTGTAGACGTATCTACAAACCACAAATTATCGTTACAGATTTTTGTAAAAATACTGAAGAAATACAGAACTTTAAGACCTCACCATGTAACAAAATAATTGCAAAAATTATGGTTACTCATTTAACGCCAGAACAGTAGGCCACAGACTCAAAACCAGAGCCAGAGACAGAGCCAAACAGAGCTCATGATAGGCCTACAGGTTGACTGTTAGATACCTGGTACTCCAATCCATCTGCCTAGCATCGTCTAACCACTGGTTCGCAGCCAGGGTCGTCTCCCGCACCAGCTTGATCCGGAGCTGGAGGAATATCTTACGCAGTTCCACTGTTATATGCGACCTTGTGTCTTCTGGACCGTGGTATTCTGATCCGGATTTTCCTGCGTGGATTTGACAAAACTTTCATCTTTTGTAAAACCCATCCATTTATATCTATACTAATATTATAAAGAGGAAAGATTTGTACCTATTTTTGTTTGTTTGTATGTTTGTAATGAATAGGCTCAAAAAGGACTGGGTCGATTTAAACAATTCTTTCACCAATAGAATGCTACATTCTTCCAATTTGACATCGGCTACATTTCATTTTGAAAAAAAATTGGGATCCTTGATAAAATTTGAACAATGTAACCGAAGGTGTAGAAAAATGAGTCTTAAAATGTCTTTCGTCGAATGCGCTGCCGAAACTATTAGCGATAGAACAAAATAATGTACAACAATATTGGTCTACCCCGTGCAAAGCCGGGACGGGCTGCTAGTATTAAATAAATAAATATTGTGGACAATTCACACAAGACTATCTAGCCCCAAACTAAGCAGAGCTTGTATGATGGAACCAGATAGCTGATAATATAATACTTGAATACATGTTTTTTTTGTAAATACATACTTAGAATACAATATAACAACCAGACAGAGAACAAACATCTGTGTTAATCACACAAATATTTGTTCTCGGTGGGGATCGAACCCACGACCTACGGCGCAGAAGGCAGAGCTACTACCAACTGAGCTGAGAGGCCAGTTTTAATATTATAAAGAGGAAAAATTTGTATTTTAGTGTGTATGTTTGTAATGAATTAACTCAAAAACTACTGTACCGATTTCAAAAATTATTTCACCATTGGAAAGCTACTTTCACCCAGAGTAACATAGATTATATTAATGTGTTTAAAAATAAATGTCCACCCGTGCGAAGCCGGGACAGGCCGCTATATAATCTAGACTAGATAAACACACAATACATACAAACATAAAATCATACCTAATTCCCATGGGGGTAGGCAGAGATCACGGATTTCCACATGCTACGATCCTGACACACCTCTTTCACTTCATTCACTCTTATAACATTCTTCATACAAGCTCGTCGGTTTAGGGTACTCCTAACCTGCCTTTCTCTAAAACGTCTGCGATCTGATCGAGATACATGCGCCTAGGTCTTCTCCTTCCAGCAGTTTTATCCACACATAAAGATACATGTTTAAAAACTTGCTGCATGACCGGATCTGAACCCACGACCTCAGGATTGGAAAACCACTGCAACTCGATCCCCAGTTCTCCCTTTAGGCTAATGACAACTGTCTTACCTCTTTCACTTTTCTCAAGAGTGTTCTCAAGTCTGAGGAGTACAGAGCCAGACTTCCACGGCTCCAGAGTCAGGATATGAATGTGACGAGGCAGTTGGTGGAGCCTCAATGCTGAATACTAAAACATACAGCTATAATACTTAGTCTTGACAGAATACCAGCGCATAGCTTCCTCACAGAAGCTAGGCATTATGAGTCAAAGCCCTTTTGCTGCTGCAGCACACAGAAACACGACGCACTTCTCCAGTACCTATCGATGTATTGTTTGTATTTTTCTTCTTTTAGTGTCCTTGTATTTTATTGGGTTGTGTGTGCTTATGTAGTAAATAAATAAATGTCTATGTCTAGGTACATAATCACACTAATATAAATCGGCAAATTTTTATCATCCGCACTTGATGTGCGACTGGTTTTTCCGCAAGTAGGCCGCTGGTGGGCCCTTTTCGCGTGACCCTTGACACGTGTTGCTCTAATTTTTTTAGGTTCTACGACACGCCGGTTTCCTCACGATGTTTTCCTTCCCCGTTTTGAGAGTACTGGCATAGTGCACATAAATATTTCGACGGAAAAACTCATTGGTACACGAGTGGATTTGAACCCACGAGCTTCGGATCAGAAGGCGGGGCCGCTACCACTAGGCCACCAGTGCTCTCTTCTAAGATACGAAAATAGATTGTTATATAGATTACCCGCTTGTTCCTGACGTTCTGCCATTTCCTGCGGTTGACCTTGTCAGTGGCCATGAAGAAGAGCCACGGTTCCATTTCCCATCGCCTGGCAGCCACGGATACTCTTTCAGAGAACGTCACATCGTCCACTGGAAGACAGAAATCATTTTTTTAAACTTCTGATCGAAAAGAGGGAGTTTGAGGCAATCAAATATTTTTATGCCTTTGATTTCACCCTCTGAAAAGAGGGGAGTTAAAGTTGGAGGCCTTTGTTGCCTGCCTTTGGCCTCGCAGCTCCAAAACTAAAACTCCGGTTTGATTGCGGGATTTTACTAAAATAAATTTAACAGTTCTGTAGGCCTACCATGAGCTCTGTCTGGCTCGGTCACTGGTTCTGGTTTTGAGTCTGTGGAGTGCTCACCAGTGCATTATACTGTGCGTGTGACGTAGGATTTATTTAGTCATCACCACACAGACTCAAAACCAGAAATAGAGACAGAGCCAGACAGAGCTCAGGTTTTTGCCATGGGTATAGAACTTTAGCTTGAGCTATAAGCTATTTAAACAGAGGTTCTCAATGCCTGTATTGTTTATTTGTCAAAGGATCGTATAAAGAAACGGTAAGAACCGAGCCGTAGTTCGTTGCCTGTTCTTGCGTCGGCTTGGTCGCGTGGAACTGGCACCTAGACTCACCTAGCTTTAAGACGTTTCAAAGTGATTCTTGTAATTGAACTGAATAAAGAGAATTTTTATTTGATTTAACTTGTACAGAAGCCAGCCTACCTTCCTGCCTGTAGTTTCCAAAGATGATTCTATGCTTCCCTTTGACAACCAGTCCTATTCCATACGCCTCTTCGTTCAGAGCCTCTTCGAGTCCAAACCCATCATCGGTTAGCAATCTTCTGTGTACCTGGTTAAAAGAATAATAGCACATTACTTTGACTCGCCTCTCAGCTCAGTTTGTAGTAGCTCTGCCTCCTGCATCGTAGGTCGTGGGTTCGATCTTCGCCGAGAACAAATATTTGTGTGGTGAACACAGATGTTACGTATGACAGTAATGGATTTTCATACAACTTGTGCTGGCCGCTGCTCGCATTTATTAGCCAGTACAGCAATTTCGATTGATCTCGAAGAAAGTTGTCAAAAGAGCAATTAAAAAATTTTTATAACAAACTGCGTAAATTGCGGTTCACGCAACTTTTGACAGTGACCATTATCCATCAGTAACCCGGTCCTCTGTTACTGCTTATAAGGTGCGTACGAATAGCGCGTACACTGGTACGCGTGGTCAGTTTACGCGTGTCCGGAACGTCATGTAGGTACATACTTGCAGCGTACACTCTTGGGGAACGCATACCGCGTGAGCTAGCTTGCAGCGCGAGCCGCCGTCAGTCGGTCTTGGTTTGCCTTGGTCGGACGCACACGACCGTGTACACTATATTTGGACGGCAAAATGAATAGACACGCGATGACTCTGGATCGTTTGACCTCACGTACAGGTTCGCGGCGGTCCGTACAGGACCTACGCGTATCCAATGTACGCGTGGACAGTGTTTCCTAACTACGGGAAACACAGGAACGCGCTATCCGTACGCAGCTTAACATACCATGAGTTCAATATCTCCTTCGTTGTAAGAGGTCCCGCCCTGGGTCCTGTCAGTGAGGACACACATCTCAACGCTGGTGTTGGACGAACTGATGCAGATTCGTGAGCTAACCGGGTAGTAGCATGCAGCTACGGGCTTCTTAGCTTGAAGACCTGGAGAAGTTATACAAGTAGGGTTTCCAATTTGTAGTTTGTTGCCTGTTCTTCTGGGCTTAATCGCGTGGAAATCAATACTAGTACTCATACAATTTAAGAATTTTCAAGACAAGAGTAAACAGGTGGATTATGGCTAAGCATGCTCCATCTTAGTCTGCATCCTCACTTTCCATCAGGTGTGATGGCAGCCAAATTAATCACAAAGATTACTTTGGAACGTCTTATAGCTAGGTGAGTCTAGGAAAGCCTAGGTAGGCCTAGGTGGCTGCCTAGGCTACACAACCAGATATACACCAGAGGCTTCTTGTAATGTGAAAGAGATGGGTTGACGCCAAAAGAGTCATCGAGTCTTGTGATCAGGAAAGCGATAAATGTGGATGGATATGTTGGATCTGGGTAGGCCTAGAAAAGATGGATGAACTGTATGAAATTTGACATGGAACATGGATAAGAAAAGAGTGACTACAAAGATGACGGCTAACAGGGGAGAAAGGAAGAAAGAAAGAAGAATTTTATTGAGCTTACAAACTTATATAAAATTTATATTAGTGTAGATTTAATCTACACTAATATTATAAAGAGGAAAGATTTGTACCTATTTTTGTATGTTTGTAATGAATAGGCTCAAAAAGTACTGGGCCGATTTAAAAAATTCTTTCACAAATAGAATGCTACATTCTTCCAATTTGACATAGGCTACATTTCATTTTGAAAAAAATTAGGGATCCTTGCTAAAATTTGAACAATGTAACCGAAGGTGTAGAAAAATGAGTCTTCAAATGTCTTTCGTCGAATGCGCTGCCGAAACTATTAGCGATAGAACAAAATAATGTACAACAATATTGTCTACCCCGTGCGAAGCCGGGACGGGCTGCTAGTAATAAATAATGTGGACAACTCACGCAACTCTATCCACCCCGAACTAAGCAGAGCTAGTACTATGGGAACCAAGATAGCTGATACAATGGTTAAATACCTATAGAAACCTGCCTACTTAAAAATAAACAGAGGAAAACCGTCATTTTGTCCTGCTCCCATATCAACTTGGGATATGGGCAAGATAAATAGGCCTAAACGGACTGACCTGCGGTCTCATTCCAGCAGGTTCTCTTCATCATCTGGCGCTGGTTGGAGTCCGTGTAGAACTCGCCGTTGTTGGTGATATTGGTACTGAAGATACTGACCACTTCTTTGCCCAGATCCGCTCTAAAAGCAGACAGGTGATCAGTGGCGTAGCTAGGTAACCAAAGGCCCTGGGGCAAAAAACTAGTAAATAATAACTTACCCAATAGGCACGGGACCAATAATCCATTCTAGTTCAACGAACTCTTCGCCACGGTAAAGTCTTATAATCTGAAATAATTAATTTAAATTACATAATCCTCAACTTAGCACACTTTTATCACAATGTACTATTGTGGGAGTTAGGAAAATTCATAATCCACACTTGGTGTGTGGACTGGTTTCCGCAAGTAGGCCGCTGGTGGGCCCTTTTTGCGTGACGCTTGACAGTGTTGCTCGAACTTTTTTAGGTTCTACGACACGCCGGTTTCCTCACGTTGTTTTTCTTCACCGTTTTGAGAGTAATGGCATAGTGCACACACATTTTTCGACAGAAAACTCATTGGTACACGACTGGATTTGAGCCCTTAGGATCGGAAGGCGGGGCCGCTACCACCAGACCACCACCAGAGTGTGCTATCTATCTAATCTTTTCGGTAGAGCAAGTGACACGAAAAAGTCTGTAAAGTCGGTTTACTGACGATAATTGAACGTGCCAACGTCATACAGCTGTCCACGCGAACGCATCGCTCACTCAAGTAGGAGAGAGACAGATGTCGAACGCTGCCGAACGCGGAGGCCGTGCGTGCCTCTTTGTCGCTCGTTCCGCGCTCTCGCTTGCACTTCAAGCCTTAAATGGAACGCCTCAGAGTGAGGTGACGCCGCGTGAGTCATGTTTTTTCGTGCGTGCAGCCGGCTGCATCGAATTATAAGACATTGTTACGTCAAAAAGACTACAATAGACGCTGTTCTTCTGTCAAACCTGTGTAATCCAGTCAGTGAATCGTTGCCTGATCTCCCTTACGAGAGAACCTCGAACTGTGTTGTACAGGATTTTATCAGCTATCTGAGAAACATCATCACGAAATTTATTCTTGCTTCTTTTAGACTTCGTCGCGTGGAACGGACCTAGATTCAGCTAGTTTCAGAGAGATCCAGTGATTTTACTGTTTTTTGCGTGTGCAGATGTATTCAAAAGCCATGGTGGCCAATGGTGATCAGGTTCGCTGATCACCATTGCTATCGCAAATCGCAGTTGATCGCCTAGCGTGTGTGCAAGGCTTTAGGGCAGCAGTTCCCAACCTTTTTTTTACTCATAACCCACTTTCAAAATTTTGCTGGTTCCGGTGGACCCCCTGCCCTGCAGATACATGTTTACTATATTCCCAGTGGATAAAAGATATGGAGTTCAGATTTTACTATGGTCATTTGCGTTGCGGCTGAGTTCCTACCATGAATAAACAGTTTTCGAAAAAAGGTTTACAAGTAACAGTCGCTAAGCTTCTTAAAATATTATCTGCCTACATTGATAGGTGAAGTCAAGCCAACATTTTAGTTCTTCACTATCGACCCCCGCTACGAATTGTTAACCCTCATTTTATTCTCACGCCATCGTAAACCCCCGCCGGTTCTACCGTGGACCCTTGGGGGTCCACCTTGGGCCACCTTGGACCACGTTGGGAATCAATGCTTTAGATCAGGGGTGCTCACACTTAGAGTGTCGGCGATCGATCAGATAATATTTTGACAGCAAGGGATCGACTAAACTAATATGCAGGCGCCATCAGCCGCCAGCGTCTTGGGAACACTCCCGTCTGCCACTGATTTGGATCAGTTGAGCTATCTCTAGATTATCATGCATGGCACTACATATTATCCGCGTATTTCCAGAAATTCTACTGGGTGCCTTTAATAAGCATAATTGCTGGCGATCGACTCGACAACCACTCAGCACGGGACGGGACTGGTTGTGCCAAGTTCTGTTTGTTTGTATGATTACCTTCATAGGTAGCCTGCCTGCCTGTCTTCAGTTGTCCGTTCTGTGTTTTGTGTGTTTCATTGTATTTGTCTTACGTATACCTACATATGTCAAATAAATGTATTTTCTTTCTTTCTTTTTCTTTTTTTCGACGCTTTCGACTGTTTGAACACCCCTGCTTTAAGGCTGAGGCCAAACGAGCGTAATTTTGTGAGTCGTGAGTCGCGTATTTTCGGTCGCAGAAATTCTGCCTGGCAGAAATTCTGTTGGGATGCCAGACGAGCATTTTATTCAGTTACTATCGAACGTTTATAGCGGATGTTTGCGTCGTGCAATGGATCCGATGAAAATTTTGTGTATTTACGAAGCATATTTAGAAGACGAAGAAGTAGATAACACCAGAAAACAATTAAAATCAAAAAGCTATGTGCCTTCCCGAAATGACAGAAAACGAATCCCCCCCGCAAACTCAATTCGGTCCGAATAACGCGTTGAGTCGGCAGACAACTCATTTTGCGTCGCCGTGTGAATGAAACAGGACTTTGTATGAAACCGAATGCAGCAGAATTTCTGCGACCGAAAATACGCGACTCACAACTCAAAAAATTACGCTCGTTTGGCTCCACCCTAAATGGTTGACTCACCGGCGCAGGAGTGGACTTGTCAGGCCGAAAGCTATACGCGCCAGACTGCAGCGCTCGCTGTGACTGACTGTACGCGAAGAAGTTCTGCGTGACCTGTACCTTGACGCCGTCTACATGCTGGATTGACTCCAGCATACCTGTTGTCTTGTCTACTGACACTTTCAAGTACTGGAATTTTTAACACATGTATAATATAATGTAGATTCGAATTGGTTATGTATAAAATACATCGAATAGCTTAAGATAAACAATATCGTAACTGCGAGTCTAAGATTAAATAAATAAATAAAATAACTAAATAAATAAATATTGTGGACAATCCACACAACATTATCTAGCCCCAAACTAAGCAGAGCTTGAACTATGGGAACCAGTAGGCCTACCACAAGATCTGTCTGGCTCTGCCTCTGGCTCTGGTTATGAGTCTGTGTGAGTGCTCACCAGTGTATTATACTGTGTGTGTGTAACGTTTCCAAATAGGATTTATATTCAACATTCACACAGACTCAAAACCAGAGACGGAGCTTGTGGTAGATTTTTTAAATGTAAATACATACTTAGAATACAATATAACACCCAGACAGAGAACAAACATCTGCGTTCATCACACAAATATATTTTTCATTGCTCATACTCTGAAAGTAGGTCTGAAGTTGCCTGAGGGGCCTAATTGAAAGTAAAACTTTCAGCCCTAGGGAGAATCGCTTTCTACTGATAGCTGTCAAATTATAAAAAAAAACAAGTTCTATTTTATTCACCCATGTTCCAACTTTCTAAAGTCTTTCTAACTGCAAGGAGGTTGTTGAACCAAATTCCAACCTACTTTTTATTCAGCAAGTAGGTTGGAAACCCATTACAACGGTAAGAAGTTTAAAAAGTCTAATTAGAGCGCAATGTAAAATTTAAATTTAAATAACATAAAGAAGTATTAAATAAATAATATATCTTCTAAATTACTTGATTAATATATAGCTTCAACAATTTATTTAAAATAGCATAGATTTGAGCAAACAATTTACCATTTTTTAAATTATGAAAATGAAAATAATGGCTGAATAATGCTGGCGAGCCGTAGCCGAAGGCCCGCCAGAGAAAAAGAAAAAAATAACCGGGAAGGCGGCAATTCAATCTTCATTTTCACAAATTTTTCTTTCATATTTTTATTTTTACTTTCCTTGTATTCGTAATGAAAAGCACAGTGTTTACCTCGGGTGAAAGTCTTTTAAGTCCCTCAAGCTCCATTGGCGCCCTCGCTACGCTCTGGCGCCAAACCCGTCTCGGGACTCAAAAAACGTGACTTTCAACACTCAGGTAACAATGTACTATTCACGCGGGGGGATCGAACCCACGACCTCGAGCGCAGAAGGCAGAGCTACTACCAATTGAGCTGTGAAGGTACCACCTTTGGTTTGATATGGATAAAGTGTTCGCACAGGTTCAAGTAGGTAGTAGTAGAGCTCTGTGTGTCTCGTGGAGGTGCGTACTACCACCATGCCTATTCCTGCCGTGAAGCAACATCGCTGTGTACAGGTTTGAAGGGTGTGGGTGCCAGTGAAATTACTGTTAAATATTTCTTCTCAGTGGAGATTGAAACCAGTTTCAGTGGAGGTCTACGGCGCAGAAGGCAGGTGACGCTAACCTCGTTTGAAATAAACGGAATCAGTTCTTGATCTGCTTCTTCTTTGTCTGGTTTTGACTTCTTTGCAAAGTCGTTCTCCTCCTGAAATTCCAGATAAAACTATAATCAAGACGCTTCAGACGATAATTATTAAGACGTTTCAAAATGATCCTGAATAAATACACTTTTGATTTGATTTGAATCACCCTTTTAGCAAGCGCTGGTGTTTTGGTAGTTAACTTCACACCATAACCTCATTTTTCTTGTCATATTTTTCCATATCTTTCAACCAGTGTGCAGAAAGGATTTTAAATGCGCTTCTTAACCTTAAACTCGTGGATCCATTAAATCATAACGTCTCAAATGGTGAAGAAAAACATCATAGAAAAACCGGCATATTGTGCATGTTTCAAATCTCAAAGATTTTCATAATGTCCCACAAGTTAAGAGCCGAGCGGGATTTGAACCCGCGACCTTCCTCTTGGTGGCTGCGCTGACCGCTGCGCCATCGGATCCTAACCACACTCGACGAATAACTCTTAGGCACTGTTCGGCACTAACGCGACCGTGGCTCCATCTACAGGTTTGACAATAAAGTCAACTACTTACACACTTAAAATCTTTTCACCGGATTCGTTTTCTGTCATTTTGGGAAGTCACATAGCTTTTCCATTTTAATTGTTTTTCTAGTGTTATTTTGAGTTCTGTTGTGTAATTACGGTGGTATTTTAACCAACGTTACTTGAGGTCTTAGCTTAAAGTGTTAGCAGTTGGAATGAAAGTGTATTATGTGATATTCTGATGTGATCGAAAATGTTTCTGATGGTTTTGAAAACAAACGACCATCATTTTGCTTTCAAAGCCAAGTAGATAGGGCCGACTTGACGGAAAAGTATTTTATCTATGTTATATACCTAAAACCTCATTATTCATTACTCGACACTGGCAAAATTGATCCGAAATGGACAGATGCCGTTCATTAAGAATCTTTTCAACACCAAAGAAGTGAAGCGATAAGAAGAACAGACTAAAAGTCCTACTCATCTCACCAGCGGATCTCTGATCGGTGAGATATAATATGCGGAGTATCCCAATGCTGGTATATTCTCAGCCTCGAACCACAGCTCTTGGATCGCGTTAGAAGACCTTCCAGGAAGGTTGATGACGGCAGCTGGGAGAGACACCAGCTGGTATTCCACCTCTTCATCTGTGGGACAGTTATCATACATTATGGTATCTAGCTCAGTTGGTACTCTGCTTTTTGTACCTAAGCAAACTACAGAACTAATTTTGATGAAGTTTATGAGATCAATTTGAAAATATTTTGTCTAGGCGACTGATCGAAGCGACGCGTGTCCCAAGAGCTGGTGGGTATCTGGCGCAGCGTATAAGCATTGCTATTCAGCGTGGCAATGCCACCAGCAGCGTCTTGGGGACGCTTCCGTCTGTCACTGATTTTGATCAGTTGAGCTATCTCTAGATAGTTTGTAACGATCTGCAGATAACTTAACAGTTTTTTGTGTATTTTGTACATTTTGTAAATAATTGTTTAATTGTAAGTTTCTTTGTGTAAATAAATAATATTGTTTATATGAAAATATCCGAGATACTAGTATAGTATTATCTTATCTGTGTCCGAGATAAACCTTTAGCAATTTATTAATAATCCTGGCGTAGCGTCGGACTAGTTAATTCGTGTTTTGTCACATTTGCTCGAGTTGACAATTGCATGTCAAGCAAGAGACAAAATACGGATTAACTAGTCCAACGCTACGCCAGGATTATTAATAACGCCCTTAGATACGTATAAAAGATTTTTAAAATCAGCTCATAAAAGACGAAGAAAAAAATACAACAGAATTGAGAGCCTGCTTCCTTTATTTGAAAGTGGGTTAAAAACAATGAGAGCTCTACTACCTATGCTGGGTTTTCTGGCAAAGTGTGTGAATCTGCATTTGCCTTTAAAAATGAAATATTTTATTTGCAAGAAGCATGGTACAATCCGATCGTCATGTAAGAAAAAGTGGCTCGCATACTTCGTCGGAGACCGACATACAAAATTTACAATGTAGATTATATTATGTTAAATTAAAATAAATCGGTACCTATGACAGAATAATAATAATAGTCAAAAATATTAATTAATTAAAAAAATAATAACTCATAGAACATAACTACATAATTACAATTTGACATAAATCAAACGAAATCCTTAACGCTATAAAAACATTTTTCCAAAAGCCATGAATAAAGTTTCGTTTTGAACTGTTTAAGTGGTAGCTCTCGAATAACTTTTGGAATTTTATTATAGATTTTGACGGTAATAACATAGCTCATAAATAATTAAGATTTAAAATGTACCATGCTTCAAGCAAATAAATTATTTCATTTCTACTCATTTACCATTGAAGTCTTTGATGGAGTAATGGAGAGCTACAGCCGGCAATCGCACATAATGGTAGGTCTTAACGCTGAGAGGGTTGTACACCAGAAGCAGAACAGAGTCTTGCGTTTCTACAAACTGAAAAAAGAAATAGGTTTATGGTTTACTCATGTTAATGGGTAACCTATGTTACCACTTAACATCGCGTGGGCCATACGCTTGTTCCATAAGCAAGTTGTTTAAAAAAGCAGCCAAGTGTGAGTCAGACTCGCCCATGAAGAGTTCCGTAGCAGCAAGTAACATAACATAAAAGTTCGTCGAAAGGTAAATTACGGTTACGATTTGTGACGTATTAAAACGTATTTTCGGTGGAAGTTTGCACGATAAATTGATAATGTATATTTTTTTTTTAGTTTTATCACTCTCTTATTTTAGAAGTTACAGAGAGGGGGGGGGGGGGACATTTGACCATTTTCGAAGTGTCTCTCGCGCAAAGTATTCAGTTTTGAAAAAAAGATAGAAGAAGCTCTGTCTGGCTCTGACTCTGACTCTGGTTTTGAGTCTGTGTGAGTGTTGACTAAATAAATCCTACGTCGAAACGTCACACACTCAGTATAATACACTGATGAGCACTCACACAGACTCTAAACCAAAGTCAGAGACAGAGCCAGACCGAGCTTGTGTTAGGCCTACTGGGGTCTTCTTCAGACGTACTTTTATCACAAACAACTACTCTGCAGACAACCTCTAGACAAATCAGACTTCTCTAGGACTCACCCTACATTGGCTCATATTCAGCTGATGACACATTACGAACTGCTGGCTGTTTTTCGTTCTCCTACTGGCTCCCCACGTTGGTGTCAAATAGCTAGAAACACAGTGGCTATTAGCGGGCCATACACTTTTCAGGAAAAGGGCTAGATCACTATTTTTATGAAACAGCGAGATATTTACCATCATCATCATCATCATCATTCTCTTGTCCTTGTCCCACTTTATGTAGGGTCGGCACAACAGGTTTTCGTTCTCCACTCTCCTCTATCAGCCGTCATTTCAACAGTCACTCCTTTCTTACTCATGTCATCCTTCACACAATCCATCCATCTTTTCTTTGGCCTACCTCTACTTCTATAACCATCCACATTCATATTTAACACTCTTCTCGTTACATGACATTCTTCCCTTCGCATGACATGCCCGTACCATGCTAACCTATTGCTTCTCATCTTTTCAGTCACTGGCGCCACTTTCAAACTGCCCCTAATATACTGTATTTACCATGATTAAATTTTGTGAGGTCATTTCTAATTTCTCGATTTCTTTTTTTGAATCGAAAAAAAAGTGAGAGTGGAACCGATAGTAGTGTCGAAATCAATAGAAGAGTGCGAAAGAGGGTAGATCAATTTATCTGCCACATTTATTTTACTCGTGGACTTCAGTTCCACCGTGATCATGGTGCATGCAACTCAAAGAGTACAGTTATGGAGGGAGATTTTTTTTATGCCATAGCTGGCAGACGAGCCGACGGGCCACCTGATGGAAAGTAGTCACCGTCACCCATACACACCTGCAACACCAGAGGTGGTGCTGATGACGACTGTATCGGAAAGTACTACCAATAGGCCACCAGTGCACTCTCTCAAACCCTACTCCTATGGAAATCCCAACTTACCTTAGCAGGTTGGATAGTTTCTTAGTACAAAAGTCTACAGCTTCACTCAAGGTTCTGATGAAATCATTAGTCACGTGCTGTTGACTCGTCCCTGGAAGATTTGTGTAAAACTAGATTGAAAGAGCAAAGCGAGACAGATCTCTCAGACTATTTGGTCCGATTGGCGTTATATCTTTGTCAGAGGGTCTAGCTTTTAATCTACGTGCAATACTCGTAGGCGCCATCTTGTTGACGCGTGACCTAGACTCACTTAACGAACTTCAAGATATTTAAGTGACCCTGGTGATTAAATAATTATTTACTTTGACTATGACTTTGACCAACTTGTTAACAGTTAGAGTGGTGGGTCGTAATTCCGAAGACCAAAGTGAGGGTAGTTGCAACTGCGACTGCCTCCGCTTTTCGACGGTAACTCTCAGGGTCGGACTGAACCGGAAGAGCCCAGGTGGCTGACCACAAGCCCGATGCCTGAGGCAACCATTATAATTTTTCTATTTCATTTCTCTCTAATTTTATGAAAGAACAGGCCCCTATTTAATAAAGCTGACAATTTGACATATATGTCAAAAAGCGACAAAATTGTGGAATTGTCGCTCTTTTGTGACATATTTGTCACTTTTATCAATAGCCTAAGCGCGACAATAGGCCTGGGGGCTAATTCTCGGGCCGATCTCGATCATTTTGCAATTTTATTTTAATACTTCTTTTCACAACCCCGCACTTTCTCTATGTTTTCCGTATATCGTAGCTGTCTCGGCTTTTACGTTGATGAATTATTCAAGGAAATCTGCCATTCTCTCTTCGAAAAGAAGCAATAAAATAAAATTGCAAAATGATCGAGATCGGCCCGAGAATAAGCCCCCTGACGACTAATTTTCAAAATCTCTTCTATCATATTCAGAAGTATCTATTATGTCTAAAATATATCATATTTCTGTAGAAAATTAAGGTTTTTGTGCAATAAAAGTACATTTAAATTTAAATTTTCAAATTCACGCCAAAACGCTCGCTGGTGTCATGGCGTCTGATATTACGTCACGGTGTTAGTATATCAACAGTAAACATTGGTGCTTTTGTACTAAATCAGAATGACGTTTACGAAAACGTACGTAATTTGCTCTGACCGGTGTTTTAGCTATCATGGCGGATTGTTGTATTTTGTAGATTTATATTATCAAATAAATTGTCAATCTCGACATTAATAAGAGTATAAATACATTTTTCAAAATCTTTGAATCCTTTTTCATTAGATCTGATAAATATTTTGGCGATACTTGATTACTGTCTTCATGCCTATTCCACAAATTTGTCGCTTTGTGACATATATGTCGAATTGTCAGCTTTATTAAACAGGGCCCTGATCTAGTTTTACATTTAGGTCGCAAGAGCTGTGACCTAGCCTGCACGGGCCTCCTATCCTAATAATCCTATTGCAAGCCCCCCAAGCTAGGCCGATGGGGGCCCGCGCAGACTGGGGCCCGGCCGGCAAATGCCATTTCAACTATAATTATGGCCATTCCGACGCGCTGGTCCAATGAACTCCAGTCTGCCCGCGACCATGGCTGTTGTAGCACGGTCGAAACGTTTTTTGAAGTGAAAACTTCTTTAGCGGCGTTGAGCACTTTTTCTGTAATGGGTATAAAATCTTAAACTCGCGTCAGGGCGTCAGGGCGTCAGGATCACGTGACTTGATCGAAAAAGCGTAAGACGCTACAGATACGCTAGTAGTTACTATGACACGGTAACGTCACAGAATAGATAATAGTTAGTAGCAAGCATACCAAGGCGTTTTTCGTGACTGTAGTAGGTATAGGTACATACCTATTATAGATTTTATGAACTAGCGGCCGCCCGCGGCAGGTAGTAGTGGTCATTGGTACATGATTTTATAGATCTACTGTATTTATTTAGGTATTATGAATAGCGAAAGAAAATGAGTGAGTACTTTATAAGTTTTAATACGAGCGGCAAGTTTTCACTTCTGCCGGCACTCCCGGAGTGCAACCCGTCTTTTTTTTTATTATGAATTGCTAAACGTTTGATTGCCATCACACCTGATGAAAAGTGAAAATGCAGCCTAAGGTCCAACTTAGGCTGCATTTCCACTTTCCTATATTTGTGTTTGTTTGCTTAGCTATATAATCCACTTGTTCACTCTTGACTTGAAACTGGAAACGTCGGGTAATAATAAAGGTTATCGCGATAAATACCCGTTTTTTCCATATAGTTATTGACTTACTTGGACTTGGAAATTCGGTCTTACCAGTGACAGCGTCGTGATGGAGTACCAGGCCAACAGCATGCCTGAGGAGATGTAGCTCGTAGGAATCACCACTTTGAGTTATAACTGTTATCTGCTTCACTATCTGTGTAAATATAAAACATTCGGAAGGCTTATATTGTACGTACAACTGCTAGTCATCTCCTGCGGTATGCGAGTGGGAAGAGTGAACCATCGACCCGATTTGCCAGTCACCGTAGCTGTCAATGGCATGACAGCTACGGTGACAACTAGAGAATATCAGGAGGAGACTACTTAGTAGCACGTAGAAGCAAAAGATTTTATGGTAGGTAGGTATCTAGTGTACAGAATGAACATACATTTTTCATCTCGGAAAGTATATTTTTGATCTTTGATATCTGAGTGCAAAAGCAGTTTTTATCCGATAGAGTAGAGGATGAAGTAAATTAGAATTTAGAACATTATGTGCACTAAGTTTGTGAATTCAAAACATCATTGAACCTATTTACTTCTACTTCCATGGTGCCGAATGTATCATAATATAACCTTTTTTAATTTGTTATAAACTCAGACTCTGAACCTTCTTGGTGTGTTACTTTAATTTTAATTTGCTTTACGCGCGCCTTTTTTTTTTTGCATTTAGTCATTTTCTCGCTGAGGTGGGATGAAAAGTTACGTCTTGCACTCGAGTGCAAAGATTTGTCACCTCGTGCTCTTTTGTTTCTTTTTTTAAGATCATTTTAGCTAAAATACCACCAACAAACAAACAAACATACACAACCTTATAGCACCCCTATTTTCGGTCAAAAAATAAAAATCACAAACCTGGAGAAAGATATGGGCTTTTCTAACAAAGTATTTGAAGCTAGGTCGCGAGGAGTAAAATCCAGTCCAATAGGTAGACCCATCACTTCCATAAGGAAGATGGTCTCCCTGGAAAAACCAGACAATTTATTTCAACGCCTGTTGTGGTCCCAGCAACATCATTAAAAAAATTGCAGACAATCCACATAACACTATTTAGCCCCAAACTAAGCTAAGCTTACCACAAGATCTGTCTGATTCTGTCTCTGGCTCTGGTTTTGAGGCTGTGTGAGTGTTGACTCAATAAATCCTACGTCGAAACGTCAAACATACAGTATAATACACTGGTGAGTTCTCATACAGACTCAAAACCAGTGCCAGACAGATAGCTGGTGGTAGGCCTACAGAGCTTATACTATGGAACCAAATAGTTGATATAATACTTATAATTATGTTTTTTTGTAAATATTTAATTAAAATATAATATAACACCCAGACAGAGAACAAACATCTGTATTCACCACACCAATATTTGTTCTCAGTGGGGATCGAACCCACGCCCTCCAGCGCCGAAGGCAAAGGTACCAACTGAGCTGTAAAGGCAGTCATAAGTAAGAACATAAGTTTTGGTTACCTTTTCAGTGTAGATAGCTTTGTCCCTCCTCCCATACAAGTAAATAGCCTTCAAATAACAAGATGGGGTGGAGTAGAAGATATTGATGTCAGACATGTTAGCTGGATGGGTGTTCACATGGCTGTAACATAGGATCATACATACATACATCATACATTTAGTTTTAACTATCTGCAATTTTAAAACAACTCCATCTAGTGGTGACCTGCAGTAATTTTGTATTTCTTAGTTTTTGACGTGACAACGTCTTATAATTCGATGGAGCCGGCTGCACGCACGAAAAAACATGACTCCGCGATGCGTCCGCGTGGACAGCTGTATGACGTTGTCTCGTTCAACTATTGTCAGTGAACCGACTTTATAGACGATTCGTTCTGTCATTTTGGGAAGTCACACAGCTTTTTGATGTTAATTGTTTTTCTGGTGTTATTTTGAGTTCTGTTGTGTAATTTCGGTGGTATTTTAACCAACATTACTCGAGGTCTTAGCTCAAAGTGATCAGAATATCACATAACATAATACACATAATACACTTCAACTCCAAGTGAAGTGAAGTTGAAGTGAAGATGAAGTGTTCATTCGCGTCGCTGACACCGTACAGAGCGGCCGTTATGTTAAGGTTGCTCGTGAGTTGACCCACTTAATTTCCGCGAGTTTGCGAAATTTAATTCGCAATGGCGCAATCACCCAAGCGCTCCGACACTATCCTAGTGCAGGAATTCCTGGCCTTCGTCCAACAAAAGCTGGACGTTATGGACCAGGTTTCTCTGGAACAAATTCTCGTGTCCAGCTTCACCGAGGACCAGATTCTGGAAGCGAAGAGGGTGCTTGCCGACACAGCCGTGACCACCATCCGCTTAATAACTAGGCAGAGAGATGGACGCGGCAAGAAGGACCTGCAGGACATTTTCAAGGTATTCTTAGAAACCGACCCGGATGATGTGCCCACCTACGTAGCACGAGACCTCCACAAGCTGCCCCCCGTGACCTTTGACCATGTCGATGTTACGAGGTTGCTTAAGGACATCATGCTGCTAAGGACTGATGTCACAGATCTTAAGACAAAGTTGGACAATTCGGAGAAAATTATCACCGAATTGAAGACGCAAGTCGAAGGATTGTGCAATAAAAATACCGAAGCAGTGATTTCGCCCGCGTCAGCACGTAATGTATGTGTGCAGCGTGGTGTCACCCGATCCCAAACGTCACCCGTCAGCAGCGCGACATGTGACACCGATGTGCAGGTTATTGACCGCCCGATTGCCCCGGCCTTGCCAACACCGCAGCCTTTGAAGCAAACATATCTTCCTACTCCGCCAGCTCGTCAACCGGCGAAGAAGAAAAGTTATGCGCAAGCTTCCGGCCAGCCTCAACCATCGCCAGTGCCTTGCGCTGTTCTGAGGCAGAAGGCACAAACGAAGATCCCCGTTGGTACATCAAAAAAAGTAGATAAAGATGGTTTCACCCTGGTGGAGAAAAAACAAAAACCATCACGAAATAAACGTGGTACAGGCAGCGTCATAGCAACAGAAGTCACCCTGCGTGCTGTGGACCCGACCATCCTCCTTTACCTCTCGAGATTGGACCCGAATACTTCTGGTGATGAGGTCCTTCGCTATGTAAAGGAGAGGATCCGTTTCTGGATCAAGGACCCGCCACCAATACAGCTACATCTGCAGCGGCTAGAGCCATCGGGAGTGAGAGACACGGCCTTCAAGTCGTACGTGCTCCAGGTGCCTGCGAAGCATGGGGACATGTTTCTCACTTCGGATTTCTGGCCGCCAGGAATCGTCTTTCGTCGCTTTAGGGGTGCGCTAAAGAAAAAATCCCCTAAGATTTGAAGATTTGATTAGTAATTTAATTTTATTTTATGTATGTTAGTCTCTAAGGTATTTATTACTATGGACCCAAAGTGTTTCATTTTTGTAATGTGTGCATTTGTTGGTCTGAAATAAACGATTATTATTATTATTATTATTATTATTATTATGTGATATTCTGATTTGATCGAAAATGTTTCAGATGGTTTTGGAAAAAATGGTCATCTTTTTTCCAAAGCCAATCCGGGTGGGGCCGACTTTTGACTGACGACTTGACGAAAAAGTATTTAATCAATGTAACTGGCAAAATTGATCCGAAAAGGACAGATGCCATTCATTAAGAAGAAGAAGAAGAAGACTTTACAGACGACCGATTTTTAATTAACGATACTTACTTGATAAGTTTGTCCATGTTTATAAACCAAGTAGCAGCGCTTTGGTACGTGAAGTCTCCTCCCATAGTGACTAGTATATTATCGTGGTCGTAATACTTCGCTTGCCGTTCTATTTGAGCTATGAAGTCATTGACCTGAAACAAAAAAATACCCAATCTACACTTGAAGAAGTCCACTGCTGGCTTATGTCCAGCAGTGGACTTCTTCAAGTTGGTGATAATGATGATGTTTACTTGTCTATTATAGATAGTGCAATTCACGAAGACGCGCCCCTCGCGGGGTGCGGGGAGTTTGCTCCGAGCGGCAGTCGCGAACCGTAGTCTATTCATTGTAGTGTGCGTGTGCACTCATAGGTAAGGTAATTAGTGTGTACCGATAACACTCAAACATTGACGGAAGCTTGCACACATATACTATAAACGGTTAGGAGGAATAGTGGGGCACGCCTTCGTGGATTGCACTATCTATAATAGACAAGTAAACATCATCATTATCACCAACTTGAAGAAGTCCACTGCTGGACATAAGCCTACCCTTCACATTTCCAGAAGAACGATTCTGAGCCCTTTCCATCCACCGACTTCCCGCGATCTTAACAATGTCGTCAGTCCATCTGATGGATGGGCGCCCTACGTTTCGTCTTCCGGTTCGTGGTCGCCATTCGAAAACCTTTATTCCCCAACGGTTGTCGGTCTATATAGTAATAAACGGTAGGAACCGAGCCGTAGTTTGTTGCCTGTGCTTCTAGGCTTGGTCGCGTGGAACTGGCACCTAGACTCACCTAGCTTTAAGACGTTACAAAGTGATTCTTGTAATTGAATTGAATAAAATTTTATTGAGAGTTTGAGCTAATAGGCAAGTGTATTTTGTTATTTATAAAAAAAACTAAAGACTTTCTCAGCTAGATTGTCAATAGCTATATTCTTCGAGGCTTGTAGACCTATCAATATGTAAACAGATTCCTCTAAATATACTTAAATACCGCCAAATTATTAAGAACACCAGGGCGGTAATTCTCGGGCCGATCTCAATCATTTTGAAATTTTATTTTATTACTTCTTTTCGAAGGGGGAATGGATAATTTCCTCGAGTAATTCATAAACGACCTCTTCGTAAAACCCTCAACAGCTACGATATACGGAAAACGTACAAAAAGTGCGGGGTTGTGAAAAGAAGCAATAAAATAAAATTTCAAAATGATCGAGATCGGCCCGAGAATTAGCCCCCTGGCCCCTATTTAATAAAGCTGACAATTCGACTGTCAAAAAGCGACAAATTTGTGGAATTGGTCGCGCTTAGGCTATAGATAAAAGTGACAAATATGTCACAAAAGCGCGACAATTCCACAATTTTGTCGCTTTTTGATATAGGTATATGTCGAATTGTCAGCTTTATTAAATAGGGCCCTGTATGCCTCAAGTTGATAGACGCAGGGCACGTTCCTGAAGTGCGTGACCTACGAGGCAATGTTTAGATAATGCAATGATTACCACACACAAAATCTTACCCGTTTATCAGCGTTGAACAGCTTGGTATCTGGATCGTCGACCAGAGGTTCATCGCTGCAGAGGAAGTCGAAGCAGAACCCGTCCGGTGCGTTGTAGAGGTTAAAGAGAGTGTGGGTCATTATATCGGACATTTTACCTGGAAAAATGTTTCATAAGGCCTATGTACACAAAATGCTGATAATCAGGTTATAGACAGAAGAAAATACATTTTTATTTGACTGGCCTCGCAGCTCAGTATGTAGTAGCTCTGCTTTCTGAGCCGTAAGTTATGTTTGACGTTTCAACGTAGTTTTTTTTTTTTTGACAATTCACACATCATTACCCAGCCCCAAACTACGCAGAGCTTGTAATATGGGAACCAGATAGCTGATATAATACTTGAATACATTTTTTTTTGTAAATACATACTTAGAATACAATACCCAGACAGAGAACAAACATTTATGTTCACCACACCAATATTTGTTCTCGGTGGGGATCGAACCCACGACCTATGGCGCAGAAGGCAGAGCTACTACCAACTGAGCTAGAAGCCAGTCAATTTATTTAGCCAACACTCACGCAGACTCAAAACCAGAGCCAGGCAGAGCTTGTGGTAGACCTATAGTGCTCTGTACTGTGTGCTGTCACTTACCAAGCACATCACTTCCTCTCCACATGAATTCCATTCGGTCTTCTTCCATCATTGCTTCTCTTTCCTTATGGTCCACACGACCTGATGCAAGGATGTATTTGACATTAATTTATTAGTGAACTTAATTTTATGTACTAAGATTATTTTATTATTAATTATCAATTATTTGTTAGGCTTTAGGTAATTTTGATCTATATTGTATATGTTTTTTTTTGTTTTGATTTTGTCATTTTTTTTCTTAATTAGTACGAGCCGGTATGACCGAGCTTCGCTCGGGTTTAAAAAAAATAGATAGATAGATAGATAGATAGATAGATAGATAGATAGATAGAAAATTCTTTATTGCACTAAAACAAAAAAAATTGCATTGTACATAGGCGAACTTAATGCTAGAGAACATTCTCTTCCAGTTAACCTTTGTGTAATTCGGACATTCTTAGCGGGTAGTGCACATAAAGTATATGAATACCTATATATATATATGAAAGGGAATTGTTTTCAAAATAATTATCTGAACAAAGCAAAAAGGTAAGACACAAATTAAATTTTATGTTAACTAAAAATAGTATTATTATTTGCCAATAGATGTCAGGAAGAGTCGTATCTTTATTGGCTTATTTTTAATTAACAACGCCTTCTAGCTTGCAGTTAGTTGCTCACAATTGCCAATAGATGGCAGGAACAGTCGTATATTGAGTTTATGTTTGATTATTGCAAAACACCAACTTCTCGTCATTTTCTAAAAATGAATCCTAGCTAGATCGATTTATCGCCCCCGAAAACCCTTGTATAGTAAATTTCGTGAAAATTGTTGGCTCAGTTTCCAAGATCCTAAATATATATATATATATATATATACAAGATTTTCTCGTTTAAAGGTATAAGATAGAAGCCTGCGCACACCTAGGTCGCTGGCGTCGGCGATCAGTGAAACGCTGTCAAATTTGACAGTTCGTTATCGCCAGTGACCTAAATATGTATAGGTGTGAGCAGGCAGGTCGAAATGTAGTCCGTTCTAATTAATAAATTAAATAAATAAAGTAGCAAAAGCATTTCAATATGTATGATACTCGCCAGGGACCGAAAAGAGTGGCGTAATAGAAAGGAGACCTAATACCCAACACCCAGCATACAGGCTGAAATAAAGCTGAATGATACATACATACATACATAAAATCACGCCTTATTCCCATGGGGGTAGGCAGAGATCACGGATTTCCACTTGCTACGATCCTGACACACCTCTTTCGCTTCATTCACTCTCATAACATTCTTCATACATGAAGAATGAAGGAAACACACTTTTAGCTGAATGATGGTGGGAAGATTTTTATTCAAACTGTCCATGGATTCTTGATGTTAGTTTTGAAGACACCCTGAAGTAACCGAAGTGAGAAGTAACCCTTCCAACCCATATCTCGAATTGGTAACTCAACTTTTTCTTCTTTTGATTGCTGTCAAAATTCCAACAGAACCGAGATTGGAACTGAAATCGTGTGAGAGACGCATTGCTAGTGACTAAAACACACTAAGTTTCCTGATTTTGATCTCTGATCGAATACCTCTACTTCACTGGCCGTCCATGGGTCTCCTAAGCTGTAACCTTGCCTCTGAGAATACAGAATAATCTGGTCTACCGCGTTTAATGTCCTTATAGATCAACGTCAACTCAAAAACAGGATAGGAAACCTGTTCCGTTCTACCATAATTGCCCGCATATTATTATGATATCATTCTTTTTGACGGCAAATGTAAGGCCACTGAAAATTTAATAGGAATTTCTTCAAACACCCCCTTTGTAAAATATATTTACCTAAAAATAGTCCATCAAAGCCCATTTGTGCCAGCAAAGAGGCCTGTTCTCGCGTGTGTCCATATGTGTCTATCTGCCATGCTGCTTTGGGCTTCCCACAGGGTCCTAGCGTGTCGTTGAGCTTCCTGAAATACATTATACCTTGCATTTTATTGCAAGGGAATAGATATCAAACGTAAAGGTAAATTCTGGCTGAACACTTTTAGACAACGGCAGAGATTTTTCCTACCAACTTTTAAGGGATGGTCCGATAATAATGTCCAAAACACCAATGTCACAATCACTAGATCTTTAGTACGTCACTTTCAAATAAAATTAGGGTATTAAACCACACAGCCGCTCAGATCGAAAGCTCGTACTCGAATGGCGATGACGCTTGACGCCCCAGTCGCCAACTATCCCTACCCTACCCGCCTTACGAGCCAGTGTCGCCCTCTTGGTTTTTAGCATGGTAAAAACCAAGACACTTCCGCAGGAAGTGTAATCATTATATTTATTAACACTCTCGGTACACCAGGGCGGAAACCGCAAGTAAGTAGTTAAGGTTTTAATTTTTAGTTTATTTTTTATTTTGTAATCTCTTGTGTTTTTATGTAATTTATGGGTTTTTTAATGCCTGAAATAAAAAATATATTATTATTATATATTATTATTGTTACGACCTAGACGTAACGCTGATATTGTTTTTCCTTCGACAGACCAGCACAGGCAAATAGAACGATAAGGTTGTATGTATTTTCAGAGGAATGGGTAGGTACTCACGATTCGGCGTCTTTCAGCTTGTCCACTGTAGTGCACTACTTGTTTGAACTGATTTTGAGGATATTTCACTTTTAGATTGGTTTTTGATAAGGTTTTGGAAAGTTTTCACATTTATTTTATTTTTTATACGCGGCACACACACGCTTCACGAGGATGGGGCAGACATCTTGATTTTCTTGTTTCACATGACAGTTCTTCTGTTTCGTTTAGATTTGAGGTGGCCGTGGCGCGAAATTTGAATCGCTGTGAGCTTGATAGGTAGGTATTACAGGGTATTGGATTGGAGGGATAAGGATGTATGCTGAAGCCTGAACATATCCCCCCACATGAAATGAACTGAGGATTTCATAAGACACATTAAAGGTTCGAGATCCTAAAGTTTATACCAGCTAAGCGGATTCACACCTGTTTACTAGGTCAGTCACCCAGTTGAGATAAGAAGTTTAGGTAGCTAATTAAGCGTGAATGAATGCCAGGAATTGCAAACTATAGGATAAAAGGTTTGTATAGTGTATGCTATAATGTGTCATGTTTGGATGTCTATTATGTAAGTTAAAGATAGATAAACGATAAAGTTATGATTTAAGCTAAGATAAGTTTTAAAAGGTTGATAAGCGAGTTACATATATATAAACTTAAATATAAGATTAAAATGATTTTAAAACTAACTAAGATTGGACATCATTAGGTATGTCCGGAGATGTCGGAATAAGACAGACTTTATTCGCTGGGCGGATTAGCTCGCCTTTGTTAGTTTTAACGGTGACGACCCGAATATGACCGTCATTTCCTTTATGAAGTTTCACTATGCGACCTGTTCTCCAGGTATTCGCAGGCAGATTAGGTTCGATAATAGTTACAAGATCGTTCAGTTTTGGTTGACTATTATCCGTTTTAAGCCATTTATTTCGCTGTTGTAAGGTATGTAAATAGTCCCTAGACCAAGTTTTCCAAAAGGATTGAGATAATCGCTGTAGCAAACGCCAGCGAGAGCGCAGAGATAGGTTATCGTTGATTGTTGGTTCGGGTAAAGATACTAACGGACGGCCTATAAGAAAGTGACCGGCTGTAAGAGCGTCAACTTCAATAGGATCGGATGAGAGCGCGATTAAAGGTCTCGAGTTTAACATCGCTTCTATTTTCGTGAGCACTGTATAAAGTTCTTCGAAAGTTAGAACTTGGGTTCCTACGATTCGCTTGAGATGATACTTAGTGGATTTTATACCGCTCTCGAAGATTCCACCGAAATGGGCTCCGGAAGGTGGGTTAATTTTCCACACAATACCACGAGATGAAAGCTGATCGCGGATGGTCAGATTTTCCTGATCTAACATCTCACTTACTTCGGATAAGTAGCGTTTCGCGCCTACAAAGTTGGTTCCGCCGTCAGTAGTTATAGATTGGCAAAGGCCCCTCCTAGCAACAAAACGATCTAAAGATGCGATAAAAGCTTCAGTGGTCAGCTCGGTGACCAGTTCAAGGTGGATGGCTTTTACAGCATGGCATACTATAAGGCACATATAGGATTTATAGATGCGGGCATTACGGCGCCGGCTTTCCTTTACCATAAAGGGACCTCCGAAATCGATTCCGATCGACTGAAAGCAAGATCCTGGTGTCAGTCGGGAAGGAGGAAGATCACCCATAACAGGTTGAAAAGGAGTAGGTTTTGCCTTGCGGCAAGTTACACATCTCGATAGCCGAGATCGAATAAGATTTCTAATACCGAGGATCCAAAATCGACGCTGAATCAATGAATGTAAGAGGCGTGGCCCGCTATGAAGGTAAGATACATGATAGTGGTCGATAAGGAGGTCACTCAGTCGGGATTGTTTGGATAAAAGATATGGATGTTTGACACTATAAGGTAAGTCAGATTGTTTCAAACGTCCCCCCACACGCAAAACTCCACAAGGATCGAGAAAGATAGATAATTTTTGAAGGTGTTTGGGAAGGGTTTTGTTTGACTTTAGTTGAGATATGACGTCATGGAAATCCGTTTTCTGAACATGCTTTACTAAAACCTTTAGTGATTGGTCAAGCTCGACCGACGATAAATAAGGGTTAAAGTTACGTTTTGACAAATCGACAGAGGCGTTTTTGATGAAGCGGTATAGCCAAGCGGTTATTCTTTGTAGTCGGGTGAAGTTAGAGGTACGTTCAATGAGAGTATGAAGTGCGTCAGCTCCTTGTGTCTCGATGAGACACGAGTGTGACGTCTTCAGTTCAGGAACGTTATCCTTATCGTCAACTGCATGGACTTGCCAGTTGGATATGTCTGAAGATAACCAGGGTGGTCCAGACCACCAACTTTCACAAGCAGCAAGTTGAGCGCAGGATAGGCCGCGGCTACAAAGGTCGGCCGGGTTGTCGTGGGTGGACACATGCTGCCACACAAACGTGGATGTCAATTCAGTTACTTGCACCACACGGTGCGCGACGAAAGTTTTAAGTTTGTGTGGTTCTGTACCCAGCCACGACAGCACCGTCGAACTGTCGGTAAATAGATACGATTGAGCAATGTTCAGTTTTAAGCTAAGCAAGGAGTAGATACGTGCCACTACTTTAGATAGCAGGACAGCGCCACAGAGTTCTAAGCGGTTCACTGTTAGAACCTTGAGAGGTGCAACCTTGGACTTAGCGATCAAAAGGGAGACTTGAACCTTTTGGTTAGTGATAACACGAAGATAGACACAGCATCCGTATGCTTTTGTTGAGCCGTCACAAAATCCGATAAGCTGGATTTCGTGGGCCGCTGAAGGTAAGACCTGGCGAGGGATTTCGATTAGTTTTAAGTTTGTAAGATCTGAGATAAAGTCTCGCCAGTCACGAGATATGTTACTGGGTACAGGTTCGTCCCAGGTTATGTTTTGCCGCCATAAATCTTGAAGGAGCAATTTTGCTTTGAGGATGAACGGGGTAAGCCACCCTAACGGGTCGAAGATACGAGCAACGTGGGATAAGATTGAACGTTTCGTATACTCAACTTCCGGTACCTCGGAGAATGAGTAGGTGAAGATATCACCCGCGGGGTCCCATTGGACTCCTAAGATTTTAAGCGTAGATTTATCGGCTTCTTCCGAAAAGATTTTGGGGGTTTGACAATGGTCTACTGGTAAGGTTTCGAGGAAAGATTTTGAGTTACTGCTCCATTTACGAAGTTCTAGCTGAGCGCAACTAAGAAGCTGGATAAGTTGAGTTTTTAATTCTAGAGCTTCCTCAACAGATGGCGCTCCGGTAGTGACGTCATCAACGAATGTCTCATGACGCAGGGCTTCTGCTGCGCGAGGGTACTCAGCGCCGTGGTCCACGGCTAGCTGATGAAGAGTGCGAATGCTAAGATATGGTGAACTGCTCACACCATAGGTGATGGTGCGGAGCTCGTACTCTTTAAGAGGAAGACTCGCAGACTCTCGCCACAATACGTGCTGGTAACAGCGATCAGCAGGCCTGATCAGAAAGTTTCGAAACATTTTGGAAATGTCACATGTAAAGACTACTACATGCAGACGAAAGCCTGTGATGATATCAATGATGTCCGTTTGGAGCTTAGGTCCAGTAAACACAACGTCGTTTAAAGATAGACCACTAGCGGTCTTGCAGCTTGCATCAAACACCACGCGCAGCTTAGTTGTCGTGCTTTGTGGTCGAATGACACAATGGTGCGGGATAAGATAAGATTTGTTTGTTTGTGAAGCGGGGGTAAGTTCCATGTGATTCAAATTTTCATATTCTCGCATAAAGTCGATGTAATCGGATTTAAGTTGGCTATGTCGGCTAAGTTTCTTTTCTATATTAATTAACCGCGACAAAGCGCTAGGATACGAGTCGCCTAAGGTTCGATCTTGATCCTTGATGAGTATAGGTACAACGTAGCGACCGTCAGGTTCCCGGTATGTAAGATCCGTATACATACGTTCACACAATTCGTCTTCAGGTACCGCAATCGGGGCGTGCGGTGGTTCCTCGACTTCCCAAAATCGTTTCACCTGCTCGTCGAGTGTGCGGGTTGCAGCTAACAACGAGGAGGTGTTGGGAGGAGGTATATCTACATTGGACTCGATTGCGCCCGTCAGGATCCACCCGAAGACGCTGTGAAGGGCGGTAGGTAGCCCGGGTCCTAGTTTTAAACGTTGACCGTCATAGATGTCGTGGAAGTATTCCGCTCCGATAAGAATGTCTATGTCCGCAGGGATGTCGAAGTCGCGATCGGCTAAGGTTAAGTGCCTACAATGGTCTCGAACGACTGACGGTAACTGCGTGCTAGGCATTTGAGCGGTGATGTTATCTAACACAATAGGTCGGATTTTAAAATGCGGATCATCTCCGTCGAGCGGACGTAGAACGCACCGAGTCTCGCCCCGGACTTGGAGCACTGTGTTTTGTCCTAGGCCACCTACAGTAAGATTGCAGTGACGGAGCTTTAAACCTAGTGTCCGGGCGCAAGCGGTTGTGATAAAACAATCCTGCGCGCCGCTATCGACAAGAGCGCGCACTACATGTTGTGCGCCGGTGTGTATATTGCATACGCGTAGTTTGCATGTACCAAGTAGCACTACGCCGCGGCTGTTCCCTATATGCGCGCTAGTGCTAGCCTGAGTGGCGCTGCTCCCGCTAGGGTGGGGAGGTTCGGTATGCAACAAGGTATGATGACGTAATCCGCAGGTTAAACAAGATATTTTAGATATACATTTATCTATGACATGATTAGTACGCAGACAGTTTGTACATAATTTTTTGTTATTTACTAATGCGAGTCTAGCTTGAGAATCTAAAGATTGAAAGGTAGGGCACCGGTAGGTCGAGTGCGCTTCACTGCAACACGAACAGGTAACCACATAAGTTGACGGGCTAGTTTTGTTAAGATAAGTTGAGCGTTTTGATCCGCTGCTAATCGGGCGATTACGAGCCGCTGAGGATTTCCCGTCAAGGGTGCCTCGAGAGGTGGGAGGCGAAGGATTCATTGAAGATAGTCTGCTAGTTTCTAAAACTTTAACGTAGTCTTGAAGAAACTTCAACAATTCACTATAAGAGGGTACTTGTGAACAGTTTTGAGATTCGAAGCGTTTGCGTGTGTCCGCATCAAGTATTCTTGAAACTAAATGAAACAAAATAAAATCACCAAGGTTTTGTATATTCAAAGCTTTGAGAGCGTTAACAGATTCGTAAAATGCATTAGTTAGTGTTTGTATTTCTTGGAAACTACCTGATTTTATAGCGGGATACTGTAAGATTTTATCCAAATACGTAATTGCTAAAATACGTTTATTTTGATATCTCTCGACCAAGGTGTCAAAAACAACTTCATAGTTTGCCGTGGTAATAGGTACCCCCTTGACAAGAGATACAGCGGGGCCTGTTAGACACGACACAAGATAATGAAACTTTTCTACTTGGGAGATCGAAGTATTTTCGTGAATCAATGTCGTAAACGTATCGTAGAACGTTTGCCAGTTTTCAGTTTGACTATCGAACTTAGGTAGCTCAAGTTTAGGTAAACGCGCATTTACGCTCGAGCTCGGAGCGGGCAAAATGGCGGGAAAGCTAGCGGGCGCACCATCGGAACCCGGTACGACTTTGTCGGGTGGTGGTGCGCACAACGCATCGGACGCCGCAATCACTGCGTAGTACAAATCGTCAAATGAGCTAATTGAACTTTGGTCAATGACTAGATCAGGATTTACCGTTAGCTGCAAAGCTTGAATGTTTTCGTTTACTTGAACAAATTCCTCACGAATAGCTTGAACTCGAGAAAACCTAGACTTAAAAGTAGGTATCTTTGAACGATCTTGAAACATTTCTTTCGAAAGATCATAAAGAATTTGTATTGCTCGATAAATATATTCGCGTTGAGATACAAGTACTTTTAATTTGTTCTGTTCCATTATGTAGGTAGGTATGAATTATTTGACGAGATAAGATTCTACCGGTAAGTATGAAGCTAAGATGATGTACAAACTTAGGTAGGTATAGGTAAGATTGGAATGTGTGAATACTTGATAAGTTATTAAGATTGTGTGTAAGCTATTGCGATCAAACTGCGTGGTTGAAAAAATATAAAAGTTTAAATTGAATAACCACGCGGCAAAGGTAATGCGGACAAATTAAGAAGTCGTGTGAATCCGATTAGGTGTAAGGCAACCAACGACCAACAAGATTTGGTCGGGTTATAATGCAATTTCGAGAAAAAGTTAGAAAAATTCCCCAAAAATACGAAATACCGGCCAACTTTTCAGTTGTACATCCGGCTCGAACCTATGTTACGACCTAGACGTAACGCTGATATTGTTTTTCCTTCGACAGACCAGCACAGGCAAATAGAACGATAAGGTTGTATGTATTTTCAGAGGAATGGGTAGGTACTCACGATTCGGCGTCTTTCAGCTTGTCCACTGTAGTGCACTACTTGTTTGAACTGATTTTGAGGATATTTCACTTTTAGATTGGTTTTTGATAAGGTTTTGGAAAGTTTTCACATTTATTTTATTTCTTATACGCGGCACACACACGCTTCACGAGGATGGGGCAGACATCTTGATTTTCTTGTTTCACATGACAGTTCTTCTGTTTCGTTTAGATTTGAGGTGGCCGTGGCGCGAAATTTGAATCGCTGTGAGCTTGATAGGTAGGTATTACAGGGTATTGGATTGGAGGGATAAGGATGTATGCTGAAGCCTGAACAATTATATTAATATAAAATTCAAACAAACACTAAAATTAATAAGAATTTATAAAAATATTTTTCAGATAATATTCATAACCCTAACAAACTGGAAACTGGAAAGCATCCTAAAAATCCTGCTCTGATTCTCTCGTCGTAGTTTCTACTGTTTTTTCTTTCCCCTCAGCATACAATCCCCTACACACCCCACACACAATCCCCTATTATGTATGGGCTAAGCCTTAAGGCTCCAGTTTTTCCCGTCTTACCTAAGACCCCAAGTCCACAAATCCAGTGCTTGAAGGTACCCGACAGTGGCAGAGTCTGCGTGAGTCCAGCCACCACCAGCGAACTCAACTCTGCCTTCCTGCACCAAGGTCCTGTGGAAAAGATTATTTGAGTCAGAAAAAAATCTGTTGTCCGTAAAGTCGGTTTACTAACTACTACCTAAAAAAAATACTAATGGAATGGTTACATTTTTCAAAAGAAAATATTAATTTTATTTGTTTGATATATATTTTTATTTTTAAATGTATTATTGTAGGTATAGCAGCTGTCCACGCGGACGCATCGCTCACTCAAGTAGGAGAGAGACAGATGTCGAACGCTACCGAACGCGGAGGCCGTGCGTGCCTCTTTCACTGAAAAAATACTTTGGTTGAATTTATCAGATTCCTGATAAAAACTACCAAATTTTACGTTTAAATGGGGTCCTACCGCTGACTTAAGTTGATTTTACCAAACGGCGACGGTTGGCTTAATTACCCAAGTACTTTGATAGATTTTACCTAGATTCGATGGCTTCGGTAAGCAGAATATTTAAACATTTAAATGGTACTATTTAATTAATTGATCTTGTAGATTCTACCATGAGCTTTGGTATTTTTTTATTCAGATAGTTACTAAACCACTTTGGTGAAACTGTATATTTTACTATTAACTATGGTAATTTTTACAAAACAACTCTATATGCTATGTACCTTAAGCTCTCGTAGATTTTACTTTGAACTTTTGTAATACTTACTAAATCACTTTTGTAATATCTTCTTAAATAATTTAGTGATTTCTACTATGAACTTTAGTATTTTTTATTAGACAACTTGTGTTTTATCTACCTAAGTACTTCAGTGGATTTTACTATGAGCTGTGTTAATTTTTATCAGATTACTTTTGTATTATCTATTAAAGTGTTATCAAAACTTTTGTAGATTAAACCATAATATTTGGTATATTTTACTAGGAAGCTTTTGTGTTATCTACCTAAGATTTTGTTTTATATACCAAATTTTTTTAGTAGATTCTACTATGAACTCTGGTATTTTTTACTAGACAACTTGTGTTTTATCTACCCAAGAACTTCAGTGGATTTTAATATGAACTGTGTTAATTATTATAAGATGACTTTTGTATTATCTATTATAGTGTTATCAAAACTTTTGTAGATTCTACCATAGTATTTGGTATCTTTTACTAGGAAGCTTTTGTGTTATCTACCTAAGATTTTGTTTAATATACCTAATTACTCTAGCAGATTCTACTATCAACTGTGGTATTTTTTACTAGAAACTTTGGTATTATCTACTACAGTACTTTTGTAAATTGAATCTTAATATTTGGTATCTTTTACGAGGAAGCTTTTGTTTTATATACCAAATGAGTAATTTGGTATATAAAACAAAAGCTTCCGCGTTTTTTTAGCAGATTCTATAATAAACTGTGGTATTTTTTACTAGACTACTTGTGTTATATCTACTGTAAGGTTTTGTATTATATACGTAAGTAATGTTTTTAGTTCCGTAGATTCTACTATGAAATGTGGTAAGTTTAACTAATAACTTTAGTATTGTTCATCAAACTAAATACACTGGATTACAAAAGTTATTTAGTTAAACTTACAGTTCATAATAAACATAACGAAATTATGTACCTACTTACGTAGATAATAAAAAACCTTACAGTATATAATATAAACATAACACCTACCTATTATCAAGTATAAATACCACAGTTCATAGTAATATCTGCTAGAATAATTAGGTATATAAAACAAAACCTTAGTTAAAATAAAGACACAATACAAAATATAATAATAATGTACAAATCAATAGTAAAACAATCCACAATTGAACTAATACAAAAATGAATAAATAGAATAGGTACAAGCAAATAAAACATTATGAAAGGTTCATACATTTATTTAGAAAATGCTGACACAAAACCTCAATTGGCTCTTCTTTAATTAAATCGAAAATAAACACCTTAAGAGAAGGCTATAAAATAAACACCCTAAGGCTCCCTATGAGACTGAATGTTGAAAACTAACGAAATGTTGTATGAAAATTCAATTAAGGTGAAAATTATATTAATAATCATAAATTTAATAAAAATGTAAATTCGTCGACGAATTTTTATACGAATGTTGTATGAAAATTCAATTAAGATGAAAATTAATAATAAAATATATTATTAATTATAAATTTAATAAAAATGAAAATTCGTCGACGAATTTTTATACAAACGTAATACCAAAATTATTACTTAGCATATTTTCACTATAATTATTATTGTAATAATTGTATTTGTACAAAATTTATCTAGGTTCTCGGACAGTTTTTATTCCAAATTACTTACCTGAAATGAAATAAACACCAACTGCATTTCGCACATTTTTTTGCAATGGTGTGATTTTATATTGAAGAGATTTTATTTAACATAATAGTAATTTTTGACTTAAAAAAAAACTATGAGTAAAAGATTTTGATTCTAAATGTATAATCTATCTTTTAATTAAAAGTAATTGAAACGACAATAAGATTCTCCGGTGGCAATAACATGTGTTGCAGTAGGATCCGGTTTTTAATGGGCTCTTCGTTTGTGAAATCTGTGTCGGGAGCAGAAGCCTAGAAATAAATACTAAGGTTACAACAAGAAGTAAGTGAACGTACCTGCAGTGAAGTAGGAAATTAGGGACAGGGTATATTGTATAAAATGAATACAAAAACTTTTGCGTTGTCCCTTATATAACTCAAAGTTGAAACTTTACTCAAAGTTGAATTGAGTAAATAATTATACAAAAGTTCTAGTTTTGAAGAAATTACCATCTTCTTGTAAGCTACATACCTATTTAATAGTTTAAAATCGGTCTAGAGTTTAACCCCTAAAAAAACGCTACAAGCTCATGTAAGCCTCTATACAAAATTAGTTTATTTATTTTTCACCGTAGGGAAGGTACACTAACCCCGCAGTAGTCTTTAGTTTTGCTTAGTTTGGGGCTAAATGGGTTGTGTGAAATGTTTACCAATATTTATTAACACCCGGTTACTGAGATAACGATTTAAGTTAAGTTAGTTAGCAAAAACCTTTGTCAACTGAAAAATGGGTTGTAAGAACGCCTGTCAACTGAATCAGTTCACATTTAAAGAAAAAGTTCCATGTCAAATCACTACTAGTTGCCATGGTTGCCATAATAATATTCTGGTCCTTGATTGGCTTCGAGCACTGAATGCTCCAAGTTGATTGGTTGACACGAAACATAACGTCGTTGTGGTGCGAGAAGTCACTAAGTGACATTTTTTGCCTAAATGAGTTATTGATGCCAAAGTGTTTTGAAACCCATTATGTACCTTCTTAGAATGTAAAAGAGTAGATTTTACTACAATTTTAGATAATACAAGAATGTCAGAAGTGCATAACTACCTGTAGAGGCAAAAATCTGTCTACAAAAATCACCTAAGGGCTCTTAAGTAGTTTAATTCAATCACTTTACTTACAATATTCTTCAAGTCTTGGGGTTGCATTGCTCACTAAAGTCACTTAGTGATTTCTTGCAGGTATAAAGCTATTGAATGAAATGAAATTCTGTTGTCGGTAAGAGTCATCAACAGATCTTAATTAAGTAATATTTAATCAAGGTATTACGTTAATGTGTATGCCAGAATTAATTAACTTACTTTTTGTTATGTATCTCAGTAACCATATAATTACTTACATTAATTTGTTGAAAGTTAATGTGTAAGGTAAAATTATCTATATTTTATGTGAAGAAACCTCTTTTGTAACTATAAGTGTTGATAAGTTACACTCATTTTAAGAACAAAAAAACTTTAAAACGCGATTATCTCGAGACTAGCTTTTTGCACTTAGTTACTTCTCGCACCACAACGACGATAAGATTAGTTAACAGTACGCTAACTGCAAATTCTGCAGCCCAATTTTTTTTAAATCAATCCAGTAGTTGCGTAGCCTATTCATTTGAAACAAACAATCACACTTTTTCTCTTATTAGTACCTATAGATGATCAACAAAATTTGAACTTACATAAAACTGTTTCACATCAGCAATGCTACTAGTGCTGCTAGTCGAGAATGGGCTTGGAGGAGCAGAATCGGTCTCCTCTGATGCAGTGCCCTGTAAAATAAAGATCAGCATTTTAATGTTCCTAATGGGACATGGACACAGGACTATATGGACAGGATTGGATCCTGTTATGCAGGTAGGCAGGCATGGTGCATAAGGTGAGCGACCTGCCCATCTCGATACTCAATAACATAAAAAAGGTAAAAAAAATGCACATACCTACCTACCCACATTTTTGGGCAGTTGCAATCAAATCCCTGTTTCAATCGTCAGCTTATGCATGTTTTTGAGCTTTGATTGCAATAAAAAACGAATAAGAATTGCAATCCTTGCTTGTCAGACACAAAGCTTTGTTTGTATCCTTTTTTTATTGCAATCGAAGCTCAAAATCATGTAAAATCTGACGGTTGCAACAAGGATTTGATTGAAACTAAAGTTACGTGATCACCCGACTGACCATTGTGTTAAAATCAACCAATGTCCTGATGTATTTTTGACCCAGGTGTAATGTTGAATCAAGATGAGATAAAAACAGTTAGAGTTTCTTACTTAATTTACTAATGTAGACGGTTGTAGGTACTTACATGTGTTATTGTTGATAGCTTTCGCAAGCCAACTTTAAATAATATTCGTTCCTTAATCTTCGGGATTAGTTCTTCAAGTTCTGTGTCATCAATTTTGTTTATGTACTCCAACGTTATTTCATTATCTGAAACACAAATTCAAAATAGCTGTCAGTAGAAATAAATAGGTAGGTACACTCGTAATACGGCGACTGACACGGCGATAGTACACAGATCAACCAAATTGAAACCATTCCATTGAAAAACAAACATTGCACTTTGCACATTGAACGAGTTCACCAACAAACATCATAACCTTATAAAATTACATTCAACGTATGCGATTTCACGTAATGATACGTGTAAATATCGCCTTGTATAACGGCCTAGAAAAATTGTTACCTATACCTACATAATTAGTCTGTAAAACCAACAAAACACACTTGTAGATTTAACTTATTTTAGTTGTTGAATTGAAACACGCGCGCCACGCCGGCTGGTATGCCAGCCGTCATGGTGGCACCGAAATCATTATATGTAGGTACATAGGTAGGCAATCAAATCACTATTACGAGCATGTACCATAATGTACTTCTACAAAAAACAGAGTAGGTAGAGAGGATACGTACTTACCAACAAAATTGTTGATCGTTTGTTCACACAACCCCCATTCCCTAAGATACGCTGGCACAAGTGACTTGTCAATAGATTCATCCACATCCAGGGTAATGTCGTCGTCGTCCATTGCACGCACTCACTATCACTTTATTAGAAGCTAATTTATGCTCTACTGTGTACAAATAAGTAGATTACAAGGCAGGCGAGACAGGCAGGCAGTGAACAAGACCTAAATGCGCGGTACCGACCGACCGCCGACCGTCGCCGTTTCAAAACGAAATAACGACAAGTTCATGCCTGTCCTGAATTTTGCCGGGTGCGTGGGCGCCGCCCTCTCCCCTTCCCCTCCTCGCCTGCCTCAATACAGACGGGGTGCGCGCGCGGTGCGGGGGCGGAGCGCAATATTATGTGGCAATACTGGCAATGCTCAATACTGCCTGCTGCCACCACAGAACTGAGTAATATGTTATTAAACGTAAACTTACCTACTTACGTCTAATTAACGTTTTGGCAATTTGGCAATAAAGTAGGTACCTACCTATTTACTAACGTAAGTATTAAGTACCTATTTCAATAAGTAAGTAGGATGGAATCTACAACTTTGCAAGGTTATGTTAAGTAGGTAACAGCGACCTAGTCTGATGATGGAGCCAAGGTCTGTCCAACGGAACTCTTTAATAAATTACCTATTGAGTTAAAACTTGTTTACAAAGTTGTACAAAGTTGTAGTCAGCGATTACATACAGTCAGTGGTAGACAGACGCAAGTCCAAACATTGTGTTTGGTATCAAAAATAATGAAGGAAAACATCGTGAGAAAACCCGCGGCTTAGTCAGCTTAGTATCACGGACATATACCAAATTACAGGTATTGAACAATGAGAAGAAACAGATCCCTACTGCACTCTTTCGATGTCACCATAGGATTTTCATCTATATGTTCATGTATAATAATTATACTTATATGTTCGGAGCATTCGGATCACATCACGAGATCAGTTCAGGGTGAACTATAAGTTTAGTAGATATTTTTAATGTTATGTCACACATACACTACACCATCTAGTATAGTAGGTACGAGTATATCCGAAAGGCTGTCTGTCTGACTGAACTGATATCTCGTGATTTTGGCTCTGGACTTAGGTACATGTTTGGACTTGCCTTTGATTGCCTCTATTAACTAGGTATGATAATCTAGTTTGAAATCAATTGGCATAAAAATTAAACAGTTCTCAAGTTTAGACTAGGTATTCAATTTCCTAAAAACTTTACGACTAAAGTATATAACAATAACATTTGGTCGATTCAAAGTAAATAAACTGTCAATTATGCAGTAAGAATATGGTAATTTCTATTAAACTAGCACTTTTGTATAATGTACTAAATTATTTTGTAATTTCAATTGTTTAATTTTGTAATTACTTTTTTACTGAAGTAAACTTGTAATTTATAACAATAACCTTGGGTCAATTCAACGTAAATTAAATGTTAATTATGCACCACGAATATGGTATATCTATAAAACTAGCACTTTTGTATTATGTACTAAATTCTTTTGTAATTTTAATTTTAATTTATGTTACGGACACAGCGCCTCGCTGCGGTGGAAATGGGGACTTATCTACCAAAGTAAACTTTGTAAAATATAACAATAACCTTTGGTTGATTCAACGTTAAAATACTGTAAAATATGTAACAGAAATATGGTCATTTCTACAAAACTAGCACTTTTGTATAATCTACTAAATTATTTTGTAATTTAAATTGTTTAATTTTGTGCTTACTTTTATACTAAATTAAACTTGTAATTTATAACAATAATCTTAAGTCAATTCAACGTAAATAAACTTTGAATAATGCACCACGAATATGGTAATTTTTATAAAACTAGCACTTTTGTATTATGTACTAAATTCTTTTGTAATTTTCATTTTAATTTATGTTACGGACACAGCGCCTCGCTGCGGTGGGAATGGGGACTTATCTACCAAAGTAAACTTTGTAAATAACAATAACCTTGGGTTGATTCAACGTAAAAACCTGTAAAATATGTAACAGAAATAATATAGTCATTTCTACAAAACTAGCACTTTCGTACAATCTACTCAATTATTTTGTCATTTCAACTTTAATTTATGTTATGGATGCAGCGCGTCATTGCGTTGGAAATGGGAACTTTTCTACTAAAGTAAACTTGTAATATATAACAATAAGATTTGGTCGATTCAACGTAAATAAACTGTCAATTATGCAGTCGGAATATAGTAATTTCTATTAAACTAGCACTTTTGTATAAAGTACTTAATTATTTTGTAATTTCAATTGTTTAATTTTGTACTTACTTTTCTACTAAAGTAAACTTGTAATTTATAACGATAATCTTTGGTCAATTCAACGTAAATAAACTGTTAATTATGTACCACGAATATGATAATTTCTACAAAACTAGCACTTGTGTATAATCTACTTAATTGTTTTGTATTTTTAATTTTAATTTATGTTACGGACACAGCGCCTTGCTGCGGTGGGAATGGAGACTTATCTACCGAAGTAAACTTTGTAAAATATAACAATAACCTTGGGTTGATTCAACGTAAAAACCTGTAAAATATGTAACAGAAATATGGTCACTTCTACAAAACTAGCACTTTTGTATAATCTACTCAATAATTTTGTAATTTCAACTTTTATTTATGTTACGGACTCAGCGCCTCGCTTCGGTTAAAATGAGAACTTCTCTACCAAAGTATACTCATAAATATAATCAACAATATTAAGTCAATTAAACTTCAAAAATTGATAAATATGTAACAGTAATATGGTAATTTCTACAAAACTACCATTTTTGCAAAATCTACTCAATTATTTTGTAATTTCAACTTTTATTTATGTTACGGATGCAGCGCCTTATTGCGTTTAAAATGGGAACTTTTCTACTAAAGTAAACTTGTAACATATAACAATAATATTACATTAATCTTAGGTCAATTCAACGTAAATAAACTGTTAATTATGTACCACGAATATGATAATTTCTACAAAACTAGCACTTTTGTATAATCTACTAAATTGTTTTGTTATTTTAATTTTAATTAATGTTACGGACACAGCGCCTTGCTGCGGTGGGAATGGAGACTTATCTACCGAAGTAAACTTTGTAAAATATAACAATATCCTTGGGTTGATTCAACGTAAAAAACTGTAAAATATGTAACAGAAATATGGTAATATCTACAAAACTAGCACTTTTGTATAACCTACTCAATTATTTTGTAATTTCAACTTTGATATATGTTACGGATGCAGCGCCTCATTGCGATGGAAATGGGAACTTTTCTACTAAAGTAAACTTGTAATATATAATAATAAGATTTGGTCGAATCATCGTAAATAAACTGTCAAATTTGCAGTCGGAATATGGTAATTTCTATTAAACTAGCACTATTGTATTATGTACTAAATTCTTTTGTAATTTTAAAAGTAATTTATGTTACGGACACAGCGCCTCGCTGCGGTGGAAATGGAAACTTTTCTACCAAAGCAAACTTTGTAAAATATAACAATAACCTTGGGTTGATTCAACATATAAAATTGTAAAATATGTAACAGAAATTTGGTCATTTCTACAAAACTAGCACTTTTGTATAATTAACTCAATTATTTTGTAATTTCAAGTGTAATTTATGTTACGAACTTCTCTACCAAAGTACGCTCGTAAATATAATCAACAATATTAGGTCAATTCAACTTCAAAAACTGTTAAATGTGTAACTTGAATATAGTTATTTCGATAAAACCAGCACTTTTAAACAATTTACTAAATTATTTTGTAATTTCAACTTTAATTTATGTTACGGACGCAGCGCCTCGCTGCGGTGGATACTGGAACTTTTCAACAAAATTAATATCTTTGTAAATTCTACTAAACAATTTTGTTATTTCAATTCAAAGTTATGTTAATCTTCGAGACTTATAAAAATTCAACCATATCAATTGTTAAATTAATGTAGAAAACTTAGTAAACCTGTGTTTCATCATCAACCTCTAAGGTTTTGTAAAATCAACAGTTAAAATTATGTAACTTTTACAATAACTTTTGTAAAATTTGTCAACCGTCGGGACTTTTGTAAATTCAACCAAAGTATTTTTTCAGTGTTGTCACTCGTTCCGCGCTCTCGCTTGCACTTCAACCTGTAAATGGAACGCCTTAGAGCGAGGTAACGCCGCATGAGTCATGTTTTTTCGTGCGTGCAGCCGGCTCCATCGAATTATAAGACGTTGTCACGTCAAAAAGCAGAACAGCTTTATGACTTTGTTTCTTATGAATGGTAAATAAAGTTTCAACACTCCTTTAATACCAACTCGAAATTGGAAATGTTTGAGAGGTATGTTCTGAAGAACTGTTTGACATTATGCCAACAGCCTTGTTCTACCATCGCACTGCTCGCCATAGGCAGAGAGTTCATCCTCACACCTTGGAGCCTGGGAGGTCGCGCACCGTTCGGTTTCAGAGGTTTCTCCCACGAACACTCAAGCTGTGGAATTATCTCCCTGCTACGGTTTTTCCGTTACATCAAAAGAATCGCTTTGAAAGCTAGGAGAATATAAATGCTAGTCAGTAAAAAAATATTTGAAAGAGCATTACCTGAACGTAGCCCTTGTGTTGGGACGCTGTTCTTTCCACCAGCGCCAGAAGTAGGCCGTTTCTGAAAACGTGAACCTGAGAAACAGAAAAGTGTAACATCAAGCCCCTGTTTAATAAAGCTTACAATTTATATTACAGGGAATATTGTTTGACAGTTCTCTTTTGAAAAGTGTCAAACATAATATATGCTTGAGGCTCCACTCAAACTCAAGTATTGCTTTTGCATACGGGCCTTAGAATGAATTTTTGTAAATTCAACTCCAAAAAGGGTTCAGCGGGGGTTGAAGTTTGCATGGACAAAACTCAACACGAACGAAGAAGTCACGCGGGATTCCACTAGTCGCCAGATAAAATAACATATCGTTTACGATATCGTAAGATCTATCTGACAATATCGATCTCATGTGCACTCTTGCTCTTTTTTCCTCGGCCCCCACCTCGCCGCATTTTCTTATAATAGGGAGCGGCACAGTGGTTGTGGTCAAACTATACGTAGGCCAGCCATATACGTAGGTAACGAGGTATCCAGTCTTTGCCACTTCAACTTAAAACACTAGCGTAGCGTCCAGAAAGTTTTATACAGGGGAAAAGAAATAAGATGATGTATCTACTCACTTTCTTCGTTTGTCATGAAGCAGCTCAGATAGAACGGAGTGGAAGATGAGCTGGACATTCGCAGTGCTCACTGTAGCTCGAGCTATGGAATAAACGTCAAAGTGAGCTTGGTTGGAATAATTATAAATAAATATTGGGTACAATCCACACAACACTATTTAGCCTCAAATTAAGCAGAACTTGTGCACTGGGAACTGAATAGCTGTAGTACCATTGATTTTCAATTTTTTTGACGTGACAACGTCTTATAATTCGATGTAGCCGGCTACTCGCACGAAAAAACATGACGTCATGCGGCGTTACCTCGCTCTGAGGCGTTCCATTTAAGGCTTGAAGTGCAAGCGAGAGCGCGGATCGAGCGACAAAGAGGCACGCACGGCCTCCGCGTTCGGCAGCGTTCGGCATCTGTCTCTCTCCTACTTGAGTGAGCGATGCGTCCGCGTGGACAGCTGTATGACGTTGTCACGTTCAACTATTGTTAGTAAACCGACTTTACAGACAACCGATATTTTTTTCTATTTTGCGCATTTTGCGTCACGGCTCAGTTGGTAGTAGCTCTGCCTTCTACGCCGTAGGTCTATACTCAATATATCTATTGCATACACAATCACATGGCTTAGTTTAGGTAAATACATTCATACGTCGTGCATGGGGTTACCAATAAATATTTATTCTCAGTGGAGTTAGCTAGCTTCTTATTTATTTATGTCTTTAAACTTCCTTTAGTTTTTATTAGTAAGGGGCATTATCAGTATTTAGAGTGGAAGTGTACCGAAACACTTCCACTCCAAATATTGATATATCCTTAACTTCTACTTTTGAAAAGATTTAACCACATTTTTACCTTTAACTCACATGTAACATAATAATTGCAAGAAATATAATGTGTATGAGTATGAAATACCTTTTTTTTATTGCAATTTATTGTGTTAATTAACTTACTGCCATAATAATATTCGTCAAAGGTCTTCACCCAGCCAGCGTCCATGTGAGAGTGGGGAATGAGATGGACGTTCAAAGCACCATCTCTGGTTAGAGGGCATTGCTGAAACACGTTCGTAAAATAAATAAAAAAGAATTGGTTTATAAAGAACGAAGTAATGTAGTGAGTTAATAAACAACAGTTATTTGTTATACAATAGTGCAAAGTTGCTTTTTAACCGCGTGCGCGTGCTCAATTTTGATGACCGAGCAAGCGAAGGAATCAAAAGAGCATGCACGAGGTGAAAAGTCTTTGCACTCGAGTGCAACACGTAACTTTTAAAGTTACGTTTGCATTTAGTCACTAAATGCAAACAAATAAAATGGCGTGCTTAAAGCAAATCGAAATAAAAGTAACGCACCAAGAAGGTCTGAGTTTTTAACAAATTAGAAAAGGTTGCATGATAAATTCGGCACCATGGAGGTAGAAGTAAATAGGTTTAATGATATTTTGAATTCACAAACTTAGTGCACACGATGTTCTAAATTCAATTTTATTATATTGTCTATTCTATTATATTCTTATCGTCTCACTTGGCACATGTTTTACGAACTTTATAGGTTCTACGACATGCTGGTTTCCTCACGATGATGTTTTCCTTCACCGTTTGGGAGTAGATAGATAGATAGATAGAAAATGCTTTATTGCACACAACAAATTATAAAAGTACAGGTACATAAAAATATTACTGTAGTATTACTGGAGTACTGGCATAGTGCACATAATATGTACATTTATAAGGCCAAACAAAAACCTAAATTACTTATCTTACCTTGTACCCACATTCTACTTTTGTTTTTACACATGAATGAGGTAAAAATTTAAAAATAGTATTGATAAATATGAGTGTCCAAAGTAATTTTTCCATATTTTTAAAACTAAAACTTTACTATATTTTCCATATTTCTATTTGTCTATCTTTACTTTTATTAAACTAAATTTTGAGGTTTAAACGACTTCTCACATGAAACTCCTGTAAGTATACTAAATTCTGAAAGGTCGTCTCTATTGCTTTTGTACAGGAATACTCTCTGAGTAAAGGTGTATTCACAATGAGCAATAAAAAGTACATCTTTTCGCCAATTTTGTTTAGTTCCGATTTTAGTATGTATAAGTTAATTATGATTATTCTGTAAGTGCCCAGCTATGAAACTTTAAGCTTCTACTACTTTTTTCGTTCTTTTTTTTGTGTTTCGTTCTTGTACGTCACACATAATTTGACAGTTCGGGGATTAGTTTTTTGTCATTTTGGGAAGTCACATTGCTTTTTTATTTTAATTGTTTTTCTGGTTTTATTTTGGGTTCTGTTGTTTAATTTCAGTGGTATTAACTTTAGCCAACATAACTTGAGGTCTTAGCGCAAAGTTTTAACAGTGCGAATGAAAGTGTCGAAGGTTGATTCAGGCATTTTTTCACAAAAAATTGAAAGCAATACATTTTCTTTGTATTTTGCTTATGCAAAGTTGTTAGGCGTAAGCAAGTACCTACCTACACTCAACGGTACAATATTTTAGCCAAGCTCTATGAAGGACAAACAACCTATATTCTGTTTTGATTTCTAAGCAAGCATAAAGTAGTTTAAGTACGTTTGGTTACTTTATATCGAATTATAATGTAAAATAATTTATTTCTATTCTATTCTAAATTCCTCCATAAATGTACACTGACCCTACACTTCCATAACACGTAAAGTTCATATTACTGTCGTTCCAACAAGGTGCTCCAATTAACGTAAACATTCAACAACACCTTGGCTGGCATAACAATACATCTGGAACTGACCCACGCAATATACCTAGTCTTAGTAGATCTGTAGCTTAGCATGTTTTGTTTTGACGTGACAACGTCTTATAATTCGATGGAGCCGGCTGCACACACGAAAAACATGACTCATGCGGCGTTACCTCGCTCTGAGGCGTTCCATTTAACGCTTGAAGTGCAAGCGAGAGCGCGGAACGAGCAAAAAAAAGGCGCAATCGGCCTCCGCGATCGACATCTCGCTCCTACTTGAGTGAGCGATGCGTCCGCGTGCGGACAGCTGTATGACGTTGTCACGTTCAACTATCGTCAGTAAACCGACTTTACAGACAACCGATTTTTTTTAAAACGGAGAATTATTTTTTTCACGCCTCGCCAAGTTTTTTTTACAACTAGCTGATAGATACATAATTATGTTAATATATAGGACACATATTATGTACAATTAAATTTGTAAGTACTTCGCAAGTTCTGTTTTGTACAGATTTGTTTTATTACACTTCGCGATCTAACTCTGCAGTTATCTGTAGGCCTACCATGAGCTCTGTCTGGGTTTGTCTCTGGTTCTGGTTGTGAGTCTGTGTGAGTGTTGACTAAATAAATACTATGCGTAAAATGTCACACACACAGTATAATGCACTGGTGAGCACTCACACAGACTCAAAACCAGAGCCAGACAGAACTCATGGTACTGATTTAGGCATGTAAGTATGTACTTACATAGTTTATTGTCATCATATTATTTTAATATTTGATTCTGTTCAGGATGGGTGTTATATTGTATTCAATGAATTTACAAAAAAAAAAATATAAGTATTATATCAGGTGGGTCCCATAGTACAAGCTCTGCGTTATTTGGGGGCTAGATAGTGTTGTGTGTAAATCTATATGTATATATCCAATAAATTTGATTTCAATTTCATTTCAAACATCTGCCAATCACCATGATGATTAGCCATCTTGCACGACATGACAGCTTTATCAGAAATATTATCGAAGGAAAGGTAGAAGGAAAGAGAGGAAGAGGAAGACCAAGGATAAGCTACATTGAGCCAAATAAAAGCGAAGATCGCCGTTGATGCGGTAATAAAAGATGGAAGTTTAGACACTGGTTTAGAGCCAACTGCTTGTGGGCATTTATTCAACTACCTGCATTAACTATTATTGAAGGTACATAACACTGCCCTCTTTTAAACTAAGTTTATCTATTGGTAAGACTTAACTATATGCCTTAATGTCATGTCGTATAAGGAGGTCAAGGAGGTTGCCTTCAAAAGAAATACCTGGAGAAAAATGCATACATTACACCGACAAGAGCGTTGCTCTTAAATAAGAAGAAGAAGAAGCCAATCACCACAAAAAAATGTTCTACATAGAGATCGAACCCACGATTTACGGCGCAGAAGGCAGAGCTACTACCACCTGAGCTGAGAGGCCAGTCAAAGGTAGGATATTGATAAGATTTAAGAAGTATCTAAACTCGGCATATTCATCATCCACACTTGGTGTGCGGACTGGTTTCCTCAAGTAGGCCGCTGGTGAGCCCTTTTTGCGTGACGCTTGACACGTGTTGCACGAACTTTTTAGGTTCTACAACACGCCGGTTTCCTCACGATGTTTTTCCTTCACCGTTTGAGAGTACTGGCACAGTGCACACAATTTTTTCGATACAAAAACTCATTGGTACACAAGGATACGCATCAGACTACACACTGCTAGCTCTTATGTCCTTGCAGTAAGCGTCATTTTTCTTTGTTTTTAGGTAACTTGAGCTGTATTCCACTGTACACGACTGGATTTGAACCCTTAGGATCGGAAAGCTTGTCCGCTACCACTAGACCACCAGTGCTCTCGAAGAAGTGTCTATAAGTTGGTTAACTTTTTAGTTTAACTATTAAAAGCCTCATTAAACCGTGTAATAAATTCGGAAGTGACTTAATTTTGCAATAAACGGCGAATAGAATAACCTTGTATTCTTGTACTACACCGGATGTAAAAATTTAACGATTGCTTAGCTTTCCGCTTCCTCATTTATTTATTGTAGCCCAATAATTGGACGTTATTCATTATTTGTATCACGTTATTGGCCTGTCAGCTCAGTTGGTAGTAGCTCTGCCTTCTGCGCCGTAGGTCGTGGGCTCGATCTCCACAACGTGGTGAACGCACCATGTTATCAAAGATAGATCCTAATTTGACATGCTAATCTTTTTTTTGTAATAATTTTCTTTAATGTTAATTTAATTATGTATTAGAATTGTAAATTACCTGTTAAATAATGGAAATGTAAATTACCTATTAAATAGTGTAATTGGTCTCAAGACCGTTCTAATTAATTAAATAAATAAATAAATGTTTGTTTTGTGTCAGAATTTTAAGTATGCATTTACAAAATAAATGTGTTTCATATGTATTATATCAGCTATAATATAAAAAATCTTACACTTATTGATGGCTGATAAAAAGTATGGTCAAAACTTAATTCAAAATCTATAATATTAGTTTTACTTACTTTATTCCGTGTATGTAGTAGGTTCAAGAGTGTTAGGCATGAATGTTGATGGATATAAAAGTAGAGGTAGGCCTAAAAAAAGATGGATGGATTGTGTGAAAGATGATATGTCCATGAAAGGAGTGAGTACTGAGATGGCGAGTGATAGGGGAGAATGAAAGAAAAATACATGTTGTGCCGACCCCACCTAGTGGGATAAGGGCAGGAAGAAGAAGAAGAGATGTAGTAGGTTCCTACCTATTTATTTATTGAAAGTATTTTATTTATTAATTTGTATTTTTTGTTCAAGGCTATGGAATTGGAGTTATTAACCTATTGTGTCCCACGGCTGGGCAAAGGTGTCCCCCAAAACCTACCACTTATCCCAGCACTCTCTTGAAAATTTTGATATTTCTTTTAAAAAGTGCTTAATAGAGCTTAGTTCTTATAAAATTACTTATTTGAACCTACCTAAAGTCTACTAAAAAAATACAATGCTAAATTTATTTTAATTTTTTAAACTGACTAAATATGAGCAAGATCACATCTGTCAGACCATACATTTCTACCATTAATGTAGCATTTGACATCAATGAAACTAAGCTAAACTTATTACGATTGGCCCCTAAAACCCGAGTAGTACCCGCCGAGTTCTAAAAACACCAATAGTCACAAAATAGTCATGCGGGTTGGGTTTTGGCTATTTATATGGCTGAAACCTACGTGCTATTTGTTAAAAACTTCATGCATAGACAAGAAGGTCAGAGCCCTAACAAAAAGTTTTCATTTAGGCCCAACCTTTTTGTCTAATGGTAAAATGCGTCTTTAACTTCGAATAACATTCATACAAGCTATGAGAGCATGTTGTGCCGACACCACAGTGGGTTATGGGCAGGAAGAAGAAGGAGAAAAGCATTTAGGTATACTTACATTTAATTTTCATTTGTTGCGTACTTTAATTTGAGGGAGAGCGTTCCTTCAGTAATCAGGCCTTTGGATCTATTGTAGATGATATTTATACAGGGTTACAGGGTAAGTCGTACTGAATATTAAAGGAGGTTATTATTCAGGTTTTTTCTGATGATTTTGATTCTGAAATAAAATGTCCGAAACTTAACCGTTATGGATATATTAAATTTTAAAGATTATTTTTAAAAATCCTTTATTTTTTGGCTCTTAGTCGTTTTCTTTGGGATTAGAGCTTCTTTGGGATTAGAGATCTAGTTAGAAGACATGTCCATTAATAAAAATGATCAACAGAAACTGAACCTACTACTAACAGCTTAAAAAATTTCTCGACAACAAAAAAAACCGACTCTATAGGAGCTCTAATCCCAAAGAAAACGACTAAAAGCCAAAAAATAAAGGATTTTTAAAAATAATCTTTAAAATTTAATATCTCCATAACGGTTAAGTTCCGGACATTTAATTTCAGAATCAAAATCATCAGAAATGACCTGAATAATAACCTCCTTTAATATTCAGTACGACTTACCCTGTAACCCTATATAACGTCAGGCGCAACTGGTGATTACTCTAGCCCTACTCACAGGACGCTATCGTATCGTATCGTGCCTGGGACAGGATTTTAGATGGAATAGGCTAGCCCAGAACCTATACCATCCTGACAGCTTAGTCGGCCTAATCCACAGAATACGTGCGGAGCTGACTAAGCCATGGATTTCCTCACGATGTTTTCCTTCACCGTTTGAGAGCTAGCATGTGTTAATAAATTTTCCGAACAGAAAAATCCAAAGGATTCGAACCTTGCCTTAGAATCGAGAGGTGAAAGGGGGCTACTACTATTCTTTCAAAGATGGCTGAAAACCCCCTTTGTGTTGATGGGAAGCGGTGCCTACTGATTTTTATAACCTTCTCTCTCACTGAATACTGTCATTGAACCCTGAGGTTATATAACATTGTGTATACAAAAGACCACGTAATGTTTAATCTTGGCAAAAACACGCACTTGCGGGTTTTCCGTGCGTCAAAGTATCACTTGAACTTGCCAAGGGACGCTTAAAAGTGTGACCTTAATGACAAGGTAAGTTTTGGAGTAGGTAAATGCATTCTGGCGTTCTGAAATAATTAAAAGCTGGTGTTTGATGGACAGATACCTGCAATTTGTAAGTCTAGTGCCTACGTTATTTGTCGTCAAGGTGATGTGAACGTATCTGTCGCCTTTTAAGTTAATTTATTTATTTATTTAATCGTATGACAGATACAGGTATAATAGGCGTTAATAAAATCGATTAAGTAATAATTTGAGTTAACAAGAATACCTTTATTAATAAATGAATTACTGATTTGGAACAGTTGAGCTATCTCTAGATCGTTAGTAACGGTTTGCAGATAGCTCATTTGTTTCTTGAGTATTTTATACATTTTGTAATACCTACACATCCTTAGGACCTTTCGCCACACTGGAACCAGTGACACGATCAGAAGAAAAAGACTGCATATATCAGATGGGCTATGTTTACTTGTTCGATCAGCTCAAATCAAACAACGTGTTAATGAAATAACCCAAAACCTAAAACTAGTTTGTTTAGAATCGGCAGCAAAATCGAATACAATAATTTTTAACGTAGGTTATTTTTTTCCAAAAAATAATTATTTGTCATGCCGCATCTAATATTTTTAAACAACGCTGGACACTAGGTACTGTCCAACGCGATGTAAACAAACAGCGCGGGCGAGGGTGAGGGGAGGGGATGCTAGAGCTGGCGAGCGACAAGGCGCGGCGGGCGATAGAGCTACGAATCTGTAAGAAGTAGCGCGACTACTACATTTACAAATATCTTTTACTATAATTTATGAAAATAAATAATTATACGTCATATCAATTTATTAATATAAAAATCGGGTGGGGTGTCCGAGGTTTTGGGTTATTTCATTAACACGTTGTATAAAAAGTGATTACAAAAAAAAAAACAAAAGAAAAGTGGTACATTATATTTTTGTTTTTTTTGCGCACGAAAAAGCAAAAATACTCCGTTGGTTTAAATTTCGAAGGTTATGCAAAAATGAGGTCACATTTACCACATACCATAGGGCTATGTAAGAATGTGGGTAGATAACTTATGTTTATAACTAGCTGATACCCGCGACTTCGTCCGCGTGGATATTTGAGTTAGTTTTTTTTAGTTTGATATGACCAACTGCTAGTTACCATAGATTTGAGCTTGTACTTTGAGTGTATTTGAATTTTAAGGTGAGTGCTGTTGGAGCCGATTTTTTTCAACAGTGTTTTGTTTAAGTATGATGGATGTTTCCCGCTATTTTATGAAAATTTTTTAATGTTTTTTTTTGCGTATTTTGTAAAGCTCTTTTTCGTGATTTTGTTTTAGTGGCTAATTTGGGCTATCGTATTCGTTGGTGTATAATCGAATCTGGTTTTTTTTAGTTTGACATGATATAATGCAAGTTACCATTGTTTTGAGTATTGAGTTTTGAGTGTATTTGAATTTGAAGGCGAGTGCTGTTGTAGCCGAATTTTTTCAGCGGTGTTTAGTTTAAGTATGATAGATGATTCCCGCAATTTTGTCTTGGTGGTTATCATCGGTTTTTTTGTAAACATTTGTGTGTATTAAAACCTGGTGACAAATGCTGCGGTAGCTGAAATTTTTTTTATGTTTTTTTTTTGCGTATTTTGTAAAGCTATTTTTAGTGATTTTATGTTATATTAGTGGCTAATTTGGGGTTTCTTATGCGTGTTGGTGTATAATGGTATCGGATTTTTTTAATTTGACATGACCAACTGCCGGTTACTATATTTTTGAGCTTGTACTTTAGAGTGTGTTTGAATTTGAAGGCGAGTGCTGTTGTAGCCGATTTTTTTCAGCGGTGTTTAGTTTAAGTATGATAGATGATTCCCGCGATTTTGTCTTGGTGTTATCATTGGTTTTTTTGTAAACATTTGTGTGTATTAAAACCTGGTGACAGATGCTGTGGTAGCTGAAAATTTTTTAATGTTTTTTTTTGCGTATTTTGTAAAGCTCTTTTTCGTGATTTTGTTTTAGTGGCTAATTTGGGCTATCGTATTCGTTGGCGTATAATCGAATCTGGTTTTTTTTAGTTTGACATGATATAATGCAAGTTACCATTGTTTTGAGCTTGTACTTTAGAGTATATTTGAATTTGAAGGCGAGTGCTGTTGTAGCCGATTTTTTTCAGCGGTGTTTAGTTTAAGTATGATAGATGATTCCCGCGATTTAGTCTTGGTGTTATCATCGGTTTTTTTGTAAACATTTGTGTGTATTAAAACCTGGTGACAGGTGCTGCGGTAGCTGAAAATTTTTTAATGTTTTTTTTTGCGTATTTTGTAAAGCTCTTTTTCGTGATTTTGTTTTAGTGGCTAATTTGGGCTATCGTATTCGTTGGCGTATAATCGAATCTGTTTTTTTTTAGTTTGACATGATATAATGCAAGTTACCATTGTTTTGAGCTTGTACTTTAGAGTATATTTGAATTTGAAGGCAAGTGCTGTTGTAGCCGATTTTTTTCAGCGGTGTTTAGTTTAAGTATGATTGATGATTCCCGCAATTTTGTCTTGGTGGTTATCATCGGTTTTTTTGTAAACATTTGTGTGTATTAAAACCTGGTGACAAATGCTGCGGTAGCTGAAAATTTTTTGATGTTTTTTTTTGCGTATTTTGTTAAGCTATTTTTAGTGATTTTATGTTATATTAGTGGCTAATTTGGGGTTTCTTTTGCGTGTTGGTGTATAATGGTATCGGATTTTTTTTAATTTGACATTACCAACTGCTGGTTACTATAGTTTTGAGCTTGTACTTTAGAGTGTATTTGAATTTGGAGGCGAGTGCTGTTGTAGCCGATTTTTTTCAGCAGCGTTTAGTTTAAGTATGATAGATGATTCCCACGATTTTGTCTTGGTGTTATCATTGGTTTTTTTGTAAACATTTGTGTGTATTAAAACCTGGTGACAGATGCTGCGGTAGCTGAAATTTTTTTAATGTTTTTGTTTTGCGTATTTTGTAAAGCTCTTTTTCGTGATTTTGTTTTAGTGGCTAATTTGGGCTATCGTATTCGTTGGTGTATAATCGAATCTGTTTTTTTTTAGTTTGACATGATATAATGCAGGTTACCATTGTTTTGAGCTTGTATTTTAGAGTGTATTTGAATTTGAAGGCGAGTGCTGTTGTAGCCGATTTTTTTCAGCGGTGTTTAGTTTAAGTATGATAGATGATTCCCGCAAATTTGTCTTGGTGGTTATCATCGGTTTTTTTGTTAACATTTGTGTGTATTAAAACCTGGTGACAAATGCTGCGGTAGCTGAAATTTTTTTAAGTTTTTTTTTGCGTATTTTGTAAAGCTATTTTTGGTGATTTTATGTTATATTAGTGGCTAATTTGGGGTTTCGTAGGCATGTTGGTGTATAATCGAATCAGATTTTTTTAATTTGACATGACCAGCTGGTTACCATAGTTTTGAGCATGTACCTTAGCCGTTTTATGAAGCGGTGTTTCGGTATGATAGGTGTTTTCCGCGATTTTGTCTTAGTGGTTACGGTGGGTTTTATGTTAACTTTTGTGTGTATTCAAATCTGGTGACAGATGCTGCGGCAGCAGAATTTTTTTCACTGTTTTTTTGCGTATTTTGTAAAACAATTTTTTGTGATTTTTTTTTAAATTTTCTTCCCTCTTTTTTTTCTTTTGGGGAAAGAATTTTCCTATTTTCTTTCATAGTGCACCTTTGCTTTATAAGACCAACACATCTTCCAAGTTTCATGCTTCTAGGACTAATGGTTTAGGCTGTGCGTTGATTTTTCTTTAAACCATTTTTCCCCTTTTTCTCCTCTTTGGGAAAGAATTTTCCAATTTCCTTTCTTAGGGCACTTCTACGTTATAAGAGAAATATACCCTCCAAGTTTCATGTTTCTAGGACTAATGGTTTAGGCTGTGCGTTGATTTTTCTTTAAACCATTTTTCCCCTTTTTCTCCTTTTTGGGAAAGAATTTTCCAATTTCCTTTCTTAGTGCACCTCTACGTTATAACAGGAACATACCCTCCAAGTTTCATGCTTCTAGGACTAACGGTTTAGGCTGTGCGTTGATTGTCAGTCAGTCAGTCAGTCAGTCAGTCAGTAACGAAAGAGTTTTATATATTTAGATTATTTGAATCTGTTTCCTGTTTTTGTGACAGACAGCCATCAATCTATAAGAAAATTGTACCTATATAAATACAGCTTTGGTCAATGGTATAATAAAAACTGCCATACTTTTAAGAACCTACGTTAATTATATTTTTTTACTCCTCTTGCTCAAAAAGACCGAGCGTATAAGAGCGAAGAAAACATAGGCATTTCTTCCTCTGAGGGAAATAGTTTTTTCTTCAATTGTATAATATAATAGTCTGTCAAAATGACAATGTGCCTACTAGCTGAAAAGTTTTTAGTCCTAAGTAGAATAATCATGAAACCATCGACTTATTTCATAAAATAAGACAACATTTTTATTTTCGAAAATGGAACTAAACTCGGCGATCCTTTGGTAGAATGCATGCAATGCGCTGTGGCCTGTTGCGACTACAGAAGAAATAAAAAAAAAACTATTTCATATCGTATTGGATTATTTAATTTGATCTTTAAAACTAATACTTACTACCTCGTATATAATGAGTCATTTTAAGTCCTTGTATATACTTACCTCCTCCTTACCTCCTTGTATGTACCGTACTTATAACAATCTATTATTTGTCTTGTTACTTTTTGGGCTGAGACTTTTCTACGGAATAATCATTATTCAAAAATTAGCTATAGGTACGCCTAATGAGTAATATTTACATAATCTGATGAATTTTGCCGCGCTTCATGTTTTTTTTTCATTTTATATTAAACAACTAGCTGATGGAACAAGCATATGGGCCACCCGATGTTGAGTGGTAACCATTGCCACGCACGTCAGGAACGTACTCCACGATGCACTGCCCTACGCCTATCAACTTGAGACATACTGTTCAGCCTCACGTGCCAGTAATTTCACCCACACCCTTCAAACTGAAACACAGCAATGCTGCTTCACGGCAGGAATAGGCATGGTACCTAGGCAATAAGTACTCAGTTAAGTGACTATAGTTAATTATTATCACAATAATAAAGTTGTAATATAATAAGCCATTCACACAGTTTATAAAACCAATAAATAAATAATATCCGCCATAGCCATCAAAAATGCATTAAAAATTCGAGTGCTAAGAAATTAAAATTATTTTTACAAATAGTTGTTTGACCCTGTTACAGTTTCATCAATAGAAGTTGTTGATTAATCTGTGGTATGGATCGTGATGACAATAATTTACCATGGTCGGTTCCTTTCAGCCTGAGTAGGGTGACAAAGATTTTGCTTTTGATGTTTTTTTTTTGTTTTTTTTTTTACAATTTATAGGTTTGCGTTTGACCACTATCTCTAATAAACACTACTGGGTAAAGAGCAAAAATAGACATAGACTTTTATTTATTTATTTACTATACGAGCTGGTATGTCCGAGCTTTGCTCGGTATTTTTTTTTTGTAAATTGTGTTTTTAGGAATTATAATACGAATTACATACTGATGAAAATGGTGAAATATGAATAATATTTTTCGATCTTACTAACAGCGCCATCTTTTGGGATAGGTAAAATAAGTTTATGTTTAAGTTTATTAATAGATAAAGTTGATTATTAAAAACAATAAAATAGATTTTCTAAAAAAATATCCCAGCTATATAAATCGATTTATCGCCCCCGAAACCTTCTGTATACTAATTTTCATGAAAATCTCCGGAACTTTTGTGTCAAGTGTTTACGTAGAAGTTCAATAGATGGCGTTCTCCGTGACCGTAATTCGTGATTTCGACTACTCGGCAAGAGATGGCGCTAATTTTTTTTATTATTAAAATAACTTTTAACCCGAGTCTTTCCTGAAAATGAAACCTAGCTAGATCGATTTATCGCCACCGAAACCCTCTGTATACTTAATTTCATGAAAATCGTTGGCGCATTTTCCGAGATCCTAAATATATATATATAGGTATATATATATATATATACAAGATTTTCTCGTTTAAAAGTATAAGATAAGATAAGCACACATAAACCAGTAGAAAACCAGAACACTAAAAGGAGAAAGATACAAAAAAAATCGGTTATCTGTAAAGTCGGTTTACTGACGACACTTGGACGTGACAACATCATAAGAAAATACACAGATGTCGAACGCTGCCGAACGCGGAAGCCGATTGTGCCTCTTTGTCGCTCGTTCCACGCTCTCGCTTGCACTTCAAGCCTTAAATGGAACGCCTCAGAGTGAGGTAACGCCGCATGACGTCATGTTTTTTCGTGCGTGCAGCCGGCTCCATCGAATTATAAGACGTTGTCACGCCAAAAGATGTATCGATACTGGAGCAATGTATCGTGTTTCTGTATGCTACAGCAGCAAAAGCAAAAGGTGCACAATGACACATAAGGTAACTAGGATACAGTTTTTACCTTAAAAATATACAGTCACAGTAAAACAATAGGTGGCCTTATCACCAACAGCGATCTCTACAAGGCAACCTTGGGATGGACAGAACTGAACATTAAATAAATAATAACTTTATTGCGGACAATTTAGAGTAACTTAAAAACTAGTACATTAATGTCTTATCGCTCGGAATGATTTCTTCCAGACAACCTTTGCTTAAAGCTAACTTAAAGCTAAATACTTTATGTAACAGGTATCAGTATCTCTCAGTAAAACAGAGGGGGGAGATTGACTCTTGAAACAGGTAAATTGTCCTGAAAATTCCCCAAAACATGGTCACTGTACAAATCGATGCGGTCAAAAGTGGTTATTACTCAGTACGATTGAACGGCGGTCGACCTTTGGTTTTGTGAATGGTTTAAGAGGTTACATCCCTTTTTCGTGGTCATTTGACAGATATAAGTAGGCTTACATCCGGTGTGGGTGTGGAACGGGGAGTCATAAAGCAACAAACTTACTCCAGAGTTTGGTGACGTTCACCAAGCATAGACAACTTCTCATTCCAACCAATCAGCTGCGAGCCTTGAAAAAAGATTTGAAGCTGTTGGAATCAGCTGGGCAATTGTGTAATTCTGTTGCAATATAAAATCGGTTGTCTGTAAAGTCGGTTTACTGACGATAGTTGAACGTGACAACGTCCTAAAGCTGTCCACGCGGACGCATCGCTCACTCAAGTAGGAGAGAGACAGATGTCGAACGCTGCCGAACGCGGAGGCCGTGCGTGCCTCTTTGTCGCTCGTTCCGCGCTCTCGCTTGCACTTCAAGCTTTAAATGGAACGCCTCAGAGCGAGGTAACGCCGCATGAGTCATGTTTTTCGTGCGTGCAGCCGGCTCCATGCATTGTTTATTCAGTTGTATCACAAAGATCACTTTGAAACGTCTTTAGCTAGGTGAGTCTAGGTGCCACATGACCATAGGTTAATCCTTTGGTAATTCTAGGTCTTTACACTTGAATAAACCTTGCAAAAGTTATAAATATTTAGTCATTCAACTAGACATAAATCTGGATTACCTACACGTAATAATCTAGGTATATTACAACCTTGCCCTAGATTTAAACTAATTATACCTACACAATAAAAATAATGCCGTTTTTCACCTAACTTTTACAGATACAGGTTTTCCGCTCGGGATCAGTATTAGCAAGTACTACTAAGCAGTTCTACTGGTAGTAATAATAAATAAATATTATACACAACCCACAAAACACTATCTAGCCCCAAACTAAGCAGAACTTGTACTATGGGAACTAGATATAGTGTTGCCCAAATGCAAGAACAAGACGAGACTTAGCCAGTCTTGGTCTTGGTCTTGCGCCAATACACCTGGTCTTGGTCTTGGTCTTGGTCTTGCGCTCCCAGTCTTGGTCTTGGTCTTGGTCTTGCAGCAAGAGTCTTGCAAGTCTTGCAATTACCTATTAGTCTATTACTATTTATTAAAGTTTACTTTAAATCTTAGAAAAACGTATTAGAATTGGAACATTGTGAGCTTGAATTAACATAGCCATAGTAAAGATCATAGAATTAACATAGCCATAATAAAGATAGCCATAGAAAGCAGATTAATAAATAACTGAAGATTTGATAAGAAATTCGAAAAATCAACTGACCTATTATGTCGTTTTCCATGGAAGTAACTGTTTCTTAATAAACATTTATGATTTATAAGCTTACATTTGCTAAAACATGTAAAAAACAAATTAATTACAATAACTGATTGACTGATTTTAATAGATATTTTTTTATTCGCTATGTTTATGGTATTAGTCGTAATGCGCATAGGTCCAGTTTTTCATATTCTTTGATACAGTTTTTTGCGTCTCATAGAATTCCTAAGCGTACCTACCTATACACCGAACTGTTACACCTAACTACTCAGTGAAATAGCGCTAAGTCCTAGCTGCAAGACGCAAGAGTCTTGCAGGCTATGTCTTGTTCTTGCTCAAGTCTTGCACGGTCAGTCTTGGTCTTGGTCTTGCTAAAAATACGCGGTCTTGTTCTTGGTCTTGGTCTTGCAAAAACGCAAGAACAAGACCAAGACTGCAAGACCAAGACTGAATTTGGGCAACACTAACTAGATAGTTGATATAATACTTATTTATGTACATTTTTTATTTATTTTTGTGAATAAATACTTAGAATACAGTATAACACCCAGACAGAGAACAAACATCTACGTTCACCACACAAATATTTGTGCTCGGTGGGGATCGAGCCCAAGACCTACGAGCAGAGCTACTACCAACTGAGCTGAGAGGTCAGTCAAAGTTACTCCAAGACCTCGAAATTGTCGAATATCCTTGTCAGGTCGTGCGGAGACAGGGTATTGACCCCAATAATTACGCTTAGAGTTATGATATATGACCTACTTAGTCGTCCAAAGAGGTAACGCTGCCAGCCTTTTGGTCACATTACCTAAAGGCCTGCGCACAGCGTTTCACTGATCGCTACCGCCAGCGAACTAGGTGTGCGCAGGCCTTTACTGCGTTGAAGGAGAAAAATATTGTAAACAGTCCAAACACTATCTAGCTTCAAATTAAATAGAACTCTTACTATGAGAACCACATAGCTGATATAATACTAATTATAGGTACATTTTTTTGTAAATACATGTCGTGTTCAGAATACAATATAACAGCCAGACTGTTACTATAGTGTTTTGTGGATTTTCTACAATTTATTTTTTTATTTATAATGATAAGCGTTTGTGCCTATTATTATGATTTTGTACTTATGTATTTATGTGCCTTAAATTCATGTATACAGTCTGTCAGACAAAAAATCAATGATTAGAATAAAGTTTGAAATTTCGTCATATTTTGAAATGATAACAACTTATGATGACGCAATAGGCTGGCGTGGTACGGGCATGTCATGAGGAGGGATGAAAGTCACGTGACTAGGAGAGTGATGAGTATGGATGTGGATGGATATGTGAGCAGAGGTAGACCAAAGATAACATGGATGAACTGTGTGAAAGATAAGAGAGGAGTGAATGCAGAGATAAATAAATACATAAATAAATATTGTAAACAATCCACACTAAACTATCTGGCCCCAAACTAAGCAGAGCTTGTACTATGGGAACCAGATAGCTGATGTAATACTTGAATACTTTTTTTTGTAAATAATTATATACTTAGAATACCAGACAGAGAACAAACATCGATGTTCACCACACAAATATTTGTTCTCGATGGGGATCGAACCCACGACCTACGGCGCAGAAGGCAGAGCTACTACCAACTGAGCTGAAAGGCCAGTCGAGATGACGGCTGACAGAGGGGAATGGAGGAGGAAGACATGTTGTGCCGACCCCATATAAAGTGGGATAAGGTCAGGAAGAAGAAAAATTTATGCTGACGCAATAAAGTAATGGTGAAAACGGGCTTTACTTGTTACTAAACCGATGCGTAATAGGTACTTTGTCAGAACAATATAATTTAACATTGTAAGTAATTGTAAAATTTATTTTATTAGCATCTGAAAAACCTTGCATGTCTAAAGCCTTGGACATATTATCTAAGCGTTCTGTGGTGGCAATCAGTGAAACGCTGTGAAATATCGCTGTCATCAGCGTTTCACTGATCTCCACCGCGGAACGCACATGTAGAAAGTTTAGTACCTAGCTTATAAAAATATGATATCAAATGAAACATTGGACATAAAATAGCCATTGTTTTATTTAAATATCGATCGATAACAATAGTTTTTGTAAATTTTAATTATGTATTGTGTTGCTTCTGTTGTAAATAAATAGATACATTCTTAATAATTATGTATCACACTTACTAATTTTTCGCCAATAACAAAGCATTGCCTTGTAGGTCAGGCACGTCAAGAACTTGCCTTACGATGCACTGCTTTGTGTCAGTCAAACTGTTTGCCTCAAATCAATTTGAGGCAAACAGGTGTTCAGCCTCACGTGTCAGTAATTTCACCCACACCCTTCAAACCGAAACACAGCGATGTTGCTTCACGGCAGAAATAGGCATGATGGTAGTACGCACCCGGACGACAAAGACCTCTATTACTACTTTTCTATTTATATGTGTTTTCTAAATCATAGAAATAATTAATCTACTATTTATACAAATAAGTCGGGTTTTCCTTCCTGACGCTATAACTCGATAACGGCTCAATTTTGGTCTTGAATGATTTGTGGAGGTACAGAGAAGGTTTAAAAGGTTTTTTATTTCAACGGGAACGGTAACGGCGAGCGAAGCCGCGGGCAGCCGCTAGTATAAAATATAAATAATTATTGCAGTAACTTCACATTCACATCGTAGTTTTATTTCGGAAATATCGTTCGGAACTATTTGACCTCAAGATCGTTCGAGCAAGTATGTAATAGCCACGTATAAACTTATACGCTCGATCGCGCTAGATCAAGTTACTAACATGTTGCGTTCAATTATGTATGCTCCAAATAATCTCGATGGAGATCGCGTGGTTTTGTGGGAGTACACATTTTCTGCTCGTAAAATCGTGGGTTCGAATCCCGTTGAGCACCAATGCTTGGTTGTGAACTGGGAGACCTATATAGCTTTAAAACGGAAGAAACCAAGCCGTAAGTTTGTTGCCTGTTCTTCTAGGCTTGGTCGCGTGGAACTGGCACCTAGACTCACCAAACTATAAGACGTCTGAATAAATATATATTTATTTGATATGAATAAGCGATATTTTGACTTGCAAATTTTGACCTTCTGAAGGTCAAAATTACTGAACTTATTTGAGACCAGTGGTCTAGTGGTTGTAACCCCCGCCTTCCGATCTTACAGTCGCCGCAGGTTCTAATCCAGTCGTGTACCTAATACTCAGGGATTTTTCTGTTCGTTAATTTTAGGTACTCATCTCAAACGGTGAAGGAAAACATCGTGAGGAAACCCGCGGCTTAGTCAGCTCCTGTGGATTAGGCGGACTAAGCTGTCAGGATGGTATAAGTGCTGGGCAAGCCTACTCCATCTAAAATCCTTCTAATAAAATATTATTGCCAATGCCGATGCATTGTTATGATAACATTACGAGGAAACCGGCATGTCGTAGAATCTAAGTTCAAAAACATATATTATGTCGAGTGCACGAAAGGCTGGCATAACGAATACATCATAGTATAGATAGTGCAATTCACGAAGACGCACCCTGAGTGCAATTCACGAAGACGCGCCCCTCGCAGGGTGCGGGGAGTTTGCTCCGAGCGGCAGTCGCGAACCGTAGTCTATTCATTGTAGTGTGCGTGTGCACTCATAGGTAATTAGTGTGTACCGATAACACATTGACGGAAGCTTGCACACATACACTATAAACGGTTAGGAGGAATAGTGGGGCGCGCCTTCGTGGATTGCACTATCTATACATTGGTTCAAAAAAATCAGTGACGCAATAAGAGGAAGGAGAAGTAAATCAAATAGACCTCTTTATTCATTAGTCCGTAGTAGGATAGAAGGTCTAAGGTCCATAGTCTCTTCTTTATTGACGTGACAACGTCTTATAATTCGATGTAGCCGGCTGCACGCACGAAAAAACATGACGTCATGCGGCGTTACCATGCTCTGAGGCGTTCCATTAAAGGCTTGAAGTGCAAGCGAGAGCGTGGAACGAGCGACAAAGAGGCACGCACGGCCTCCGCATTCGGCAGCGTTCGACATCTGTCTCTCTCCTACTTGAGTGAGCGATGCGTCCGCGTGGACAGCTGTATGACGTTGTCACGTTCAACTATCGTCAGTAAACCTACTTTACAGACAACAGATTTTTTTTTAAACTGTAATCAAATATAGGTAGCACGAATATATTTTTTCCGCCATCTTTAATTGACGAGGAAGAGTTTTTGTAAACACAAATAAAACTAAACAACCAAACCGAAACGGAGTGCTAACATCGCTTTTTATACAAAATAATAATGTTGTTTTTCTTATCATGCTCTCTCAAACCAGTGCGGTGAAAGGGTTCCAAGTCTCTTTTTTGAGTTTATTTCCCTAAACGTGCTAAGCGGGGAGTTTCAAAAACCAAGGTTCAAAGTTCTAAAATAACCCCACGATGAACGAAGTCGCAGGAACCCACCTACTCCACTGGCTAAGTATAATTACTAACCTATAGTTTTTGTTTTAAGCACCCAGCGAACCATAATTACGCTTTTTACCTACACTGTGATTTTAATGAGAGTAGTAAAACCAATACGCGTAACGCCTAGATATCGTAAGCCAAACATTGCACGAATTTTTATAACCCAATTTGTTGTGTTTAGCGCTTGATATAGCCACAAACATCGTTGGATGTTTGTCCATCAAAAGTAATCTAAACATCCAAACATCCATCGTAACTTTCGTATTTATTATCGTGAACAAGCATCGCTGTGTTTTGGTTTGAAGGGTGTGGGTGCCGGTGAAATTACAGACACGTGAGGTAAGGCCTTACGTGGATGGATGCAGGGCATGTTACTGACTTATGTGACGATCACATAATATGCGATCGCTGTTATATTCAACAAGATATATTATCTTGTTGGCATAATTTTTCGACCATTAACTATCTGTTGTCATGCTATCTCATGTTTAATGCGTCAACATCCAGTCTTGTTGCGTTAGATTCTTGTCAAAGTTTTTTTTTTCAATTCTTTATTTATTGCAATTAAATCTCAAAATAAACAGATACGACTAGGGTTTGATTGCAACGCAAGATACGCAATCACCCTACTGGCATGTCTGTATCTACCACGCCAGGAGATACAGACATGCCAGTTCGTAGTCTGAACGAGATAATATGTCTTTTTACATTTTATAGCCATTTCGCTTGCCGTTCATACCAGTATGAGTATGATGTATAGCTAGCTCATTTACTCTCAGATTTTAACCCACTTTTTATTTGTTTTTGCTATGTTTAGCCAAAAATGATGTCCTCTTAATTAGTTTAGGTCTTAATTTATGAATTCTAGCCTTCATGGTGCCTAACGTCCATCTGCATTTATCTAGAGCATTTCAAGTACTTTTTATAAATCCTATGTATAAAGGCGGAATGAAAATGTTCGTCGATTTTCAACTTGATTTTTTGTTCAACGTATCACGATCACATACTATCTTTTGAAACTGAATAGACAGAATACACCGATAAGTTAACGTCACAAATTATGACAAAATGTGTTCATGATCAAGGCACTGGTGCAAGCGAAAACCGACTCTAAGGTGACGAACATTTTCATACCGCGACTGTACCTAACTTGATGTGACTGGCCTCTCAGCTCAGTTGGTAGTAGCTCTGCCTTCTGCGCCGTAGGTCGTGGGTACGATCTTCATCGAGAATAAATATTTGTGTGAACGCAGATGTTGGTTCTCTGTCTATGTGTTATATTGTTTTTCCAAGTATGTATTTAGAAAAAAACTCGATTGTATTTTCCGTCCTAACTTCGTCACTTAGGTGCTTTTTTAAAAATATTTTTTTATTTGATAAAAAACTTGTCAAACTAGTGACATTTCGTCTCCATTTTAATGGGTTTCCAACCTCCTTGGTAAAATCCCTGCTGCCTCTACGTCATCAGCATGACTCATCTCATCAGTGACGTAAAGCTCAATATATAACTGTATCATTTTTTTTCGAGGCATAATAATTATGTATTTACGTATGTATGAATCAAATGATCTCACAAACTAGCCAAGCATAAAAGACCTCTAACCCCCTAGTTAATCTTTACCAAGCTCAGGTCAATAAATTCTGGATATAGCAAAAACCACCCAAAACCTCAAGACCTACAATTTCATGAATTCACGTAATGCAGATAGGTCGGCACGTTTTGGTTGGTAAAACGTAGTAGGTTAGATAAACCAGTGGCTAAAGAGCTTATACAAGGATTGTTTTAGAAGGATAAATAGCTCTAGTTATTTTGGTTTGGTCGTTACTGTTCAATGATAGAATTTTATGCGTTTATTTAAAAAGCAAGGTTGAGGTATTCATTGTACCAGTTACGGTAGGCGCAGCGCAGACTGCGTTTGCCTCGCGGGTTTAAAAAAAAACAAGTAATTTTACGAATAGTAATAGACTTGTGCTGTGTTATTTAGATTGAAATTTCATTTGAAATAATACTCTGTGAAGTGATTTTGGTGGGTTCCAGTTTTCCAATTTTTGAAAAGGGAACGAAAGGTGAGTTTTTGGCGGCATTTTTTTTGTTTTTGTATATTTCAGTATATTTATTGCCATAATATGAATGTAAATCTAACATTGTCAGATCTAAGGACTAGTTTTTTTAATTAGTACATCATTTTACCCTGTAAGGGTGTTGCAATACAGTAGAAGTGGTCCGATATTTATAATCATGCAGATTGTAAGCAGATCAATTTAAAAGGATAACAAAGGGTAGGTAGGTATTTTTGGTAACACTTTACCCTGGTAAATTTTGGGGCCAATTTTAATTAGTTTCTAGGTGTAGGAATGATATTGTATAACATTAAAATGCTTAAGAACTTAACGTTAGGTTATAACTAAGAAATCTAGCTACCCGCTCAAAATTTAAGAATTATTATTTTTATTATTTATTCGTTTTATTATTATGAAAATCTTTTAACATCATGTTCTTTAACGTTCTGAAATTATCTAGAATAATTAAAAAACTAACGTAATTTAAAAACACTAACCCGGGCAACACCGGGTTTCGCTGTTCTTCCTCTATCCCACACTAAGTGGGGTTGGCACAACAGGTTTTCTTCCTCCACTCACCTCTATCATTCGTCATCTCAGTGCTCACTCCTTTCTTGCTCATGTCATCTTTGACACAGTCCATCCATCTTTTCTTTGGTCTACCTTTTCTTCGATAACCACCATCCACATCCATATCTAACACTTTCCTCGTAATATGACTTTCATCCCTCCGCATGTGACATGCCTAATAATGCCCATACCATGCTAACCTACTGCTTAGTAGGTATATTAACAAATCTTCTTCTTATCGTGACACTGATTCTTTCGAACCATGTGTGGTGAAAGGATTTTGAGTGCGCCTCAACGAGGCTCCTTTCGTGCACTTGGCACATATTTTCGATTTTTTTAGGTTCATGCCGGTTTCCTCACGATGTTTTCCTTCACTGTGAGAGCGCTGGTATAGCGTACATACATTTTTGGGCAGAAAAGCTCTAAAATTCATTGGTACACGACTGGATTTGAACCCACGACCTTAGGATCGGAAGGCAGGGCCGCTACCACTAGGCCACCAGCGATCTCTGCTATTAAGCATACACATAACAATTAGCTAGAAAATTAAAATTTGCATGTAGATTAACATTTTCTAGATGCAAATATTTTATTTTTGTGTAGGTAATTCCTTTGTGATTATTTAATTATGATTATTAAAAAGGTTAATATTATTCTCATTGAAACTGATGTTTTGACAAATATAAAGTTGGGATCTCTTATTTTAAGTTGTTAAACATGTATTAACAGAGTTCCTATGATCTTTACAATGTCGTCGGTTCATCGAGTAAGGAAACAATCTTTGCGTAAGCAAAAGCGTGTTTGGTGCTCTGTGGAAACAATCTATGGTATACCTTTAAGAGCGGGTCGTGCGAAAATTTGAGATGCGTTTTTAAAAATTCATACAATATCATAAATATTCATAAATTGTGCATGAGACACTCATAGAACTATATACAGAACCTCAACCGTTTTTGATTTCCGTTGCTAATGCTTCTAAATTCAAAATTAAGAACCAAAGACATCAACGCGCTCTTTTTTCTTGACAAACTTTTTTATTTTTACACAAACTCGAGACATATTTTTTTTTTGTATTACCACCACATCATGTATTTATTTATTAGAGTTACTTAGTTAAAGTTGATTGAAAGTAAAAATAAAATACAGTTAAAAAAATATTTTTTTGAAAAGTGATTGTAGTATGACAAGCCAAGTTAAAAATAGAAAAAAAACTTATACGAGGAAGTGAAGTTGCTGTAAGAAATCCGGAATCTTGCTATAAATTACCTGTTTCATAGGCCTGAATAAGCCTATTGATAGACATTTAAATCTCCCCCATAAAAATACTTAATTAGGTGTTTATTTACACAAATAAATAGTGAAAAAACAATTTCATAAATTTCAAAAATATTGTAAAGTTTCCTACAAATCGCATGAAAATCACCACCTGGCAATAAATTAGATGTGCATTAGTGCGTGCTTGCGAGTGGTTCATAAATTAGAATCCTGAGCATTAGCGAAGGAATCAAAAGAGCTCGAGGTGAAGAACCTTTGCACTCGAGTGCAACACGTAACTTTTCATCCCACCTCAGCGAAGAAATGACTAAACACAAAAAAGAAAATGGCACGCGTATATCACATTTAAAAAAAGCAACACACCAAGAAGGTTCCGAGTCTTTCATAACAAATTAAAAGAGGTTACTTACGTCAATTCAGCACCATGGAGGTAGGAGTAAATAGGAAAGGTTTAATAATGTTTTGAATCCACAAACTTAGTGGACACGATGTTTTAAATTCAATTTCCTAGCTAGCGGATAAAAACGGCTTGTTCACTCAGATTTCGAAGAGCAAATATACACTTTCGGAGATGGGGGGATGAAAATAATATTGTTACCTTTGTATTTTTTGTGTCTAACGGGACGACAAGAATCTGTTTCACCTAAGTTTGAGCTCCCGTGACTGCAAGCGGGATAGAAATGTGCGAGCGGGATAGAAAATACTGTAGCGCGGAAGAGCGGAAGCAGTAGTTGAATTTGAGCCAAGGTATAGTAGGCTCTTAATACACCACCTTTTGGCCGCATTCGGCAAATCTAACAAAGCGGGTGTTTTAATTGATCATGCCGCCGGCAGCCAGCCTCCAATCAAGGTGCGATGCTGGTAGTGCGAAAACATGGATGTGGTATCTACAATTAGTATTAAACACAGAACACATTATACTCAATAGAAGAACTCCGAGTCCATACAAAAAAGGATGGAACGCAAATTTTTAGTTCATGGGATACAAAATAGATGGCGTTGATTATTTTTTTCAAAGCAAAAAGATTACCATTTCGGGGTTTGAGCCAGAATCCCTTACATAAAAAAACAGTTTTTCAAATTGGCTCATACATGACGAAATTATGCTGTAACAAAAATTAAATAATAAGAACCTCCTCCTGCTTTTTTTTAAAGTATGTAGGTTGAAAATGCTCAATTTCAATTCAAAACTACGTGTACTGTGATACTACGTGAATACGTTTGATAACTTAAAACTATAAAAACCAAAAATCAAAATTTATTTATTCAGTATAGGATTGCAAGAATCACTTTACATTACACTACACATGGTTACATGGTTAGTGGTAACATGGTCTGCTCGCTTCGCTCTCTCAATTAAGCCTCACTACCGCATCCATTCTTAATAACTTGAGCCAGTCGTGCCTGTGATCAGTAGCTATCGAGGTCATTGTCATCTGTGCAGAATCGAAGCAGCTGCAATAGGCTCTATTGCAGGGACTTAAGGTCACTTTTTGCCTGATAAAATGGCACTAGAAGCTTGGTATCTATGTATCTATATATAATTATACAAATGATTACGTGACTGACTAATTGACAATCAAAGTACACTAAAGGGCGTTGCACACTGGTTGCCCGGTAGACATCATTAGCCATAAGTCCACTACTGGACATAGACCGCCCCTACACATTTCCAGGAAGAGCTCTATCCAACTCCTGGCTTTCCACAGTCTAAATGTCATCGGTCCATCGGATGGGTGGGGCTAATGGGTATCTGGCGCAGTGCATTCGCATTGCTTTTAAGCGTGGCCATACCGCTAGCGGCTTGGGGACGCTTCCGTCCGCCACTTACCTATTTGGATCAGATCAGTAGAGCTATCTCTAGATCGTTTGTAACGATCTGCAGATAGCTCAACTGTTTCTTGTGTATTTTGTAAATATTTGTTTAATTGTAAGTTTCTTTGTGCAAATATATTATTTTTTCTTTAGCTACCTAAAAAATACTTTCGTGATATCATTGCTCGCTTCGCTCACTGAGTTAACTGCAATCAGTCATTAAACTATATTATAATATTGAAAACGGTAATAAATCCTTGAATGAAGCAAAGTTAGTGTGACCACTTATTAGAAATTCTGTTGGAAGAACATCATATCGTTACGAACGGGGGGGGGGGGCAATAGATGCAATAGATGGAGCTAGGAGTTAAGTGACTAGGCAACATAGAAAAATATTTATTACACTAAAACAAAATTTGCATCGTTCACAAGCGAACTTACCAATATAAAAACACTAGAAAAAAAAGTCTTCGTCGTCTTGAAAAATAACAATAGATTGACAAAGTTTCAACACTACATTATAATTATAGAATTTAATCTTATCTGTTTTCTTATCATATAAAACACTATTATTGAGCAAAAAAAGTTATCCATAAATTTAACTTATAAGAATGGGATTTTTATTCATACATCGGTCAAAAGTTTATCAAATGCATGAAAAAAAGCTATATTTCCGGCTATATCAGTATTTGGGGGCAAATGGGGACAAATTCCAATGGGGCGTGATCAATTCTTCTCACGGGTGGAAAAAATCACACCGGGCGAAGCCGAGGCAGGTCGCTTCTTCTTTTTCTCAGTTGAATTGTAGTAAATATTTTTTGATCTATCTATTTTTTTTATTGTAGTAAGTCAAGTATCACTTTGAAATGTCTTAAAGCTAGGTGAGTCTAGATCAGGGATTCCCAAAGTGGTCGATATCGACCCCTTGGGGTCGATATTGGTTTCCTAGGGGTCGACACAAACGAAAACTGATTTTGGGGGTCGACGAGGTCTATAGATCGACCCCTATTAAATTAACACAAGTTCTTATTTCAAACTTTCAAGTTAGGTAGCTAGGTACTGTATTGTTTATGTTGTACGTGTACTAAGAATAATTAATATTTTTGTAGGAAATAGCATTGTTGTAGTAATGTAAAGTCTCAAGTTCGTTCGATGAGAAAATGAAGTCAACTTTAAGCACTTAACCAAATGCAAAGTTTTCCAATTGTACCTTAGTACCTAGGTATTTTGTATCAATAGGAAAAAACTAAAGATAAGCCCCCTTATTCATAATAGTCTGTTATATTTTAAGTTTAGCTAAGTCTTCTTCTACTGACCTAAATCGAGAGAGACCTATGAAAATTAACACTCTGTAGCAGCTGTTTTAAGTAAGCGGACCATTGTGAATAAGGGGTTTGACCTTAAAAGTAGGTAATTTGGCCAAGGGGGTCTGAGGTAACTGTTCATTTTGGAAAAGGGGTCACTTGTCCAAAATAGTTTGGGAATCCCTGGTCTAGATGCTAGTTCCACGCGACCAAGCCGACGCAAGAACAGGCAACAAACTATGGCTATAATGTAGCTTTCTAATGGTTAAAACACTATTGATATTGGCCCAGTAGTTAAAGAGTTTATTATTCTTATTAGTTTATTAGTTTTTGAGTACCTATATAATTAGTATTAGTATAGACTTGGCACAGATAATAAATAAATAAATATAAATATTGTGGATAATTCACACAACACTACCCAACCCCAAACTAAGCAGAGCTTGTAATAAGGGAACCGGATAGTTGATATAATACTTGAATACATTTTTTTTTTGTAAATACATACTTAGAATACAATATAACACCCAGACAGAGAACAAACATTTATGTTAACCACAAAAATTTTTGTTCTCGGTGGGGATCGAACCCACGACCTACGGCGCAGAAGGCAGAGCTACTACCAACTGAGCTAGAGGTCACTCAAGATAAGATATTACTATACTAAAGTATGGTCACTCTCCAACTCAGCCTTGCAACCTAAATACTTCTAGACTGCTTGTCGAACTAAAATAACTAGCCTTTACTTATGCGTAAGTTACTACATTATTCAGAAAATACACAACTTGCTGAAGAAGCGTATGGCCCACCTGATGTTAAGTGGTAACCATCGCCTGTAACAAAGCTTGAGAGCACTGGTGGCCTAGTGGTTGCCGCCCCGCTTTCCGATCTTATGGGTGTTCTCGTGGGTTCAAATCCAACCGTGTTACAATGAGTTTTTTGCCCAAAAATGTAGCATGCCAGGCCTCTCAAACGGTACGGAATCTAAAAAGTTCGAAAATAAGTGTCAAGTGCACGAAAGGAGCCTCTTCGAGGCGCATTTAAAATCCTTTCACCACACTTGGTTCGAAAGAATCAGTGACACGATAAGAAGAAGAAGATAACAAAGCATTGTCTCGTAGGTCACGCTCGTCAGGAACGTGCCATACGACACTGCCTTGCGACCTTCAACTTGAGGCATACAGATGTTCAGCCTCACGTGCCAGTAATTTCACCGGTACCCACACCCTTCAAACCGAAACACAGGGCGAGGTTGAATGAAGCAATAGGTGGCAATAGTATGGGCATGGTTTTTAAAAAACGGTCACCGCTATCTATAGCCGTCTAATATAAGTATACATACTCGTAACTATAATGTTGTTTTTCACACACCTTGTAGTTTTTTACAGAGATGTTTTATAAAAAAACTTTTCCATGGCTAATTTCAATAAATGGCAATACCTATCTACATTATTTTAATAAATAGTAGGCATAGAAATTATTGCTACTTTTATTTAATTAATTGTTACTTTCATTGAATTGAAAGTCTTTATATTATTATTTTTAGTACCTAACTGTTATTTATTCGTAATAGACCATTTTTGTTACCCTACAATAAATACCTACTTAAATCAAAGACTTATCTCGCTAAGAATGAGATTAAATCTTTTAAATTTTAATCATTATGATAAATTATTATTTTTAGTAAGTAACTGTTATTTATTCGTAATAGATCATTTTCGTTACCCTACATTATACTTAAATCAAAGACTTATCTCGCTAAGAATAAGATTTTAATCTCTTAAATTTTAATTATGATGATGATGATAAACACGATTAGTGATGGTTCTGTTCGCGTTTTTACGGCAGCTTTATTGCGTTGACCATAAAACTAGAAACTAAGACCTAGAATGTGCTGTAAGTACCTATTAGGTCATTTAGAATGGCCTAGGTTAGGTTTAGCTTTAAGTGAATAGGAACAGTGGTGTGGTAATTGTATTGATAGATACTTGTGTTCTGTTCTTACATAAAAAAAAATGAAAAAAGTAGTGTAGACGCTCTACATTTTGTTACTACTACTTATTTTATCTGTGGTTTATAGGTAGTTATCAATAAAATGTGTTTTTATTTTAGTTACTGTGATATTATTTGGTAGGATATTTTTATATTCTTTGCCCTATTTTAATTTTCCTAAATGTATTTTTTCTTTGTTACAGATAAAAAATACGAAAATCAGTCATAGCATGATATAAAAATGGCGCCACAAGAAAGAACTACGTACGAGCAAGAAGACGATTCCCGTCAAAACGCGAGCATAGACAACCTGTCAAACATAGACTTGGCGTTCGTCAACAAAGGCTACCAGAACGACAGCACTGACACTGAAAGTCCACACGTTGTCAAAAATAATGTTGAAAGGAAAAAAGCATGCGATTTTGATGACTTGCTGCCATATATTGGAGAATTTGGACTTTACCAGAAGATATTGTTTTTATTGATGATTCCATTTGCATTTTTCGTGGCATTTGTATATTTTTCTCAAATATTTATGACTATTGCGCCTGAGCAGCACTGGTGCTGGGTTCCAGAACTTGCCAATTTGACAGTTGAAGAAAGGTGAGTTACTTTTTTGACCAGCTTCAAATGAAAAGGGAAGAGGTTCTCAATGCAGTTGTATTTTTTTAATGTTTGTTATAGCATAACTTTTAGTCGTTTTTAAGCCGGTATGAAAAAATATTTTTTAACCGACTTCAATATTAAAAAGAGGAGGTTCTCAGATCGGTTATTGCATATAATTTTTTTCGGAAAGGTTCTTCCAGATTGGTCCCATATACATTTTATAAAAATCGGTTCAACAGTTTTGCCATGAAGTCGATTTCTCAAGTTTTTTAAACTTATATTTATTAAGTACTATCCGTATTTCGAAACCTTTGAGGCCCACTTAAAATTCTTTCACTCCAAACTAGTGACACGTTAAGAGAACAGAGAAAAAAAGAAACAAAACTTAAATCTAAAAAAAACAAGGTCCTAGATAGCGAGAGTGAGGGTAGGAATCAAACAAGAAATACATTTTAGACATAAACATAGACAGGTATTTATTTGTTACTTCAGCACACACAAATACAAACTATAAAATTTAGAAAAAACAAAGAAAAATATCACAATATTAGTTTTATTATGTTGCCGGTGCCGTATCAATCGAAAGAAAAAAAAATAGTTTCCAATCAACGCCAACGCCATAGATACTCGTAAATAACAAGACAGTAGACAAGCCTTTTTTTTAAGTTCCTCATTTGAATACAAAATAATGTTCCTCATTCAAATCTTTTTTTTAAGTATATCTACCTAGGTAATTATTTAAGTAAACTTTATCATCGGCAGAGTATGTATGTTATGCAAAAACATAAAAAACTAACGCCCTTGAAAGCAAACACCTGGCATACAACATTTTATCAAACAAACAAAAAATCAGAGTCTATTTATTTATACAATACGTGCGTACATGTGTAAGTAGTATATTTAGTTTACTTGAGATTGACCAATAATGGCCTACACAGACCAGCCTTATTGTCAAACTTGAAATCAAGTACCAGTGAACTTTAAGCCGATTGTCACATGGTTGACCCAACCAGAATTTGAGGCACACTTAAAAATGCTTTCACCGGTTCGATAGAACTTAGTATTGATACTATAAGAAGAAGCAAAGATATAAAAAATATTTATACAATTTTTTTTATTAGTTGAATTCATCAATTTTATTTTTTATATTTATTATTTACAACAGAATATACATAATTTACAAAAAAAGTTATTATTTAGCATTGAATGATTAAAATTAAAAATAAATGTTAATTAAAAACACCTCATAAAACTATTGACAATACAAAATTACAAACATAACTCTAAGATCATATTCTTTTAAAAAAGACGGCACAAATCGTAAGATCTTATTTCTTCAGCAAAAACTAATGTACTTAAACTTTAATCATGGCTCGTGATCGTCTGTACAATAAGTCAAGGATTTTACATAGTTAATTATCTTTATAGCTTCATTGTCATCAGATATCTAATATTCAATCAAAATTATAGGTAAGTAATAAATAAATAAATAATAAATATTGAGACACAGGACAGCACTATCTGATCTCAAATTAAGCAAAGCTTGTACTATGGGAACCATTTTTTTAACTAATGTACTGTTTGTTTTGTGGATTCAGACTTGGCCATCGCCACCCTTCTCAAAAAACCACCCTGTATAACTAAGCATAAAAAAAAATTGTGAACAGTCCACACAACACTATCTAGCCCCAAATTAAGCAGAGCTTGTACTATGAGAACCAGATAGCTGATATAATACATTTATAGTACCTATATAATTTTTAAAATTATAAAATAAAATTTTCTAGTTTCTTATAAAATGTAATTTTAATTTTTTATTTTTTTTTAATTATTTCATGTTTTATAATAATAGTTTTTGTAAATAATGTATATTCTGTTGTTAATTTTTATATATTATGTAAATTTTTTGCTACTTCCAAAAAAAACATTATCCCTGTTTCATTCAAAACTATTCCATTTTCAAACGAATGAGAAGTGAGAACTCCTTTGTCCCTGACTTCGCACGGCACAGATAATAAACGATTTTGACGTTCAAACAGACGGACATCCGGCTACGCACGAAGGTTAGCTTTATAACGCCTGGCCAGTCTTTTGCATACTGCTATAATTGCTGATGCATTGGACATTTTAAACTTAAATTCTATTCATCACCTCTGTCGGGGTTTTTAAAATGTTTATAAATTCTTCTTCTTCTTAATTAATGGCATCTGCCCATTCAATTCATTTTGGCAATGAAATAAATAAATAAATTAGATTTTAGTCAAGTCAGAAAAGTCGGCTGTCATTAGGTTTAAAAAAAATGGTGGCCATTTTTTTCAAAATTATCGGAAACATTTTTGTTCAAATCATTTTTGGGCGGGCGCTAGTTGAAATGAAAAAGCTATGTGTCTTTCCAAAATGACAGTAAACGAATGGATGCAATTAAGGCTCAGAATAAAGACAAAGCCTTGCGCACATGCGATCTGTGATGGCGATTAGTGAAACGCTGTCAAGATTAGTGAAACGCTGTCAAATATGACAGCGTTTCACTGATCGCTATTGCCATTGCAATCGCCTAGATGTGTGCAGGCCTTTATGCATAGAAACCGCGAAATCTCATTTTGCTGTCGTAAAAAAATATTTACTCTTTTTATATTCCTATGAGTGAAAAAATAAATAAATAAGGATAACCCATGATGAGCATGTTTTTACCAACATCGTGGTTTAGTAAAAACCACAGAGTACCGTGTACATAGGTTTAATAACTATTAGTGTTGTGATAATCTTGATATATTATGTACTTAAGTTATCTTATACCTTATACCATAGACTAAGGAATTATACCTTTAAACGAGAAAATCTTGTAGGTATACAAGGTGTATCTAAATATGTGTACTATGCGAAGGTGGGGGGTTTCAGACCACAATGGTGATCAGTTGTGGGTGGGAGAAAATCAAAAATTCCTATTTTCAGTTTCCCATACAAAAATATTTAATTTCATAATGCCTAAATAAATTGACAACCCTATCCTTGTAACTCACCTACCCCTTGACCTACTACCTCTGTAGGTCTACTACTACTACCTACTACCTCTGTAGCTGAGTTTAGGGTTGTCACTTTGTATAAAGTCAGCTGTTCATGTTGAAACTTCGTTGCAGTTTTTTTCAGAGATACCAATCGAAGTTCGAAAAGTTGTTGAACAAAAGTTGTTCCCCGGGGGGTGGAAATTCACCCCCCTTCAGGATAGTACACATATTTTGATACACGTTGTATAATCTGAATCTCGGAAACGGTTCCTACAATTTTCATGAAATTTAGTATACAGGGGTTTTCGGGGGCGATAAATCGATCTAACTAGGATTTTTTTTTTAGAAAATGTCGTTTTATTGTTTTCAATAATCATACCAGCTCGTGTAAACAATGCAACACCCTTAATGGCTGATGTTCCAACTGTCCGCATCAAGCGCTTTGCTTCAACAAAGCAATACCTTGTACGTCACGCACGTCAGGAACGTGCCCTACGATTCACTACCCCGCGTCCATCAACTTGAGGCATACAGATGTTCAGCCTCACGTGCCAGTATATTCACCCACACCCTTCAAACCGAAACAGCAATGTTGCTTCACGGCAGGAATAGGCATGGTGGTAGTACGTACTTGTAGATTATTGTTGTGGATTGTCCACAATATTTTGTTTTACGTGACAACGTCTTATAATTCAATGGAGCCGGCTGCACGCACGAAAAAACATGACTCATGCGGAGTTACCTCGCTCTGAGGCGTTCCATTTAAGGCTCGAAGTGCAAGCGAGAGCGCGGAACGAGCGACAAAGAGGCACGCACGGCCTCCGCGTTAGGCAGCGTTCGACATCTGTCTCTCTCCTACTTGAGTGAGCGATGCGTCCGCGTGGACAGCTGTATGACGTTGTCAAGTTCTACTATCGTCAGTAAGCCGACTTTACAGACAACCGATTTTTTTTAATCGTGTAAAGCGTGTTATGCGTATTTTAAAGTACCCGCATTAATTATAAGGATCCATTAACAACATTTTTACATGAATTATTATTTTAACGAAGCAAAAGAATTTATTGATTGATGGCGTTCTTATAATTACACATAAATATTAATTACATAATTCATAAAACTAATTAAAAACGCCTGATGGTATTCTATAAATTCTTCGGTAATTATGTTTATTTTATTATTAATTGACGCTTTTTATAGTTTAAAAAAAAATCTTTTTTTATGAGGCTAACTAGGTTAGCGTGGTATATATAGACTTATAAAATTGCTTGCTGAGCTAAGGCTAGGCTCAGTTTATACCGCCATGAAATGGAACGGAAGCGACGTTTTTGTATAAAACGTGTTACAAAATTACCCCGATATTTTTTTTTGTCAACCCTAGTAAGCTGTCATGTCAGGGAAGCAGATTATTATACAGAAAGGCCTACGAATCTTTTTTACCTGATAATTGTTTACTATAATAGGCTTTTCTATTTTTCATTCATAAATATTAAAATAATACTTGATATTTTAATATTTTTTTGTGGAATGTTACACTGTGTTACTACGGTTCCTAAATATTGTGAATGGACTCGTTATAAGGCCCCATTAAACCTCCATTTATAGTATAATGAAATTTATATCAATTATTGTATACACACAAATTAATACGATGCAAAAAATTGGACGCGTGTCTTCCGCAGAATCCTCGTGCATTCTCGAGAATTTCGCTCGTATTTAATTTGTGCTATTTATACAATTGATATAAAGTTCCTTATCTATATACAATTACGTCGCTTCTGTTCCATACCGCGGTGTAAATTGACCCATAGCCACCAGTAGGTAAAAAGTACTCATCATAAAATAACCCACAAAAAAATTGCGACGCTTTTTGCCGGTTTTTGTGCCAATTAGCCAATTCGTTTTGGATGATGAAATTCGAATCATGTAATCTGATTGGCACTGATTTAGATCCGGATTCTATGTAGTATTATAGTAGTAGAGCTCTTTGTGTGTGTCTCGTGGGGGTGCGTACTACCACCATGCCTATTTCTGCCGTGAAGCAACATCGCTGTGTACAGGTTTGAAGGGTGTGGGGGAATACTGGCACGTGAGGCTGAACATCTGTATGCCTCAAGTTGATAGACGCAGAGAAGTGCATTGTAGGGCACGTTCCTATCGATGCGTAACCTACAAGGCAATGCTTTGTTATAGGCGATGTTTACCACTCAGCATCAGGTGGACCATACGTTTGTTCCCATCAGCTTGTTGCATAAAAATAAACTTTATTGTAATTTACGTGGGATGTTTTTTTTTGAAGTGAAAACTTCTTTAGCGGCGTTGAGCACTTTTTCTGTAATGGGTATAAAATCTTAAACTCGCGTCAGGGCGTCAGGGCGTCAGGATCACGTGACTTGATCGAAAAAGCGTAAGACGCTACAGATACGCTAGTAGTTACTATGACACGGTAACGTCACAGAATAGATAATAGTTAGTAGCAAGCATACCAAGGCGTTTTTCGTGACTGTAGTAGGTATAGGTACATACCTATTATAGATTTTATGAACTAGCGGCCGCCCGCGGCAGGTAGTAGTGGTCATTGGTACATGATTTTATAGATCTACTGTATTTATTTAGGTATTATGAATAGCGAAAGAAAATGAGTGAGTACTTTATAAGTTTTAATACGAGCGGCAAGTTTTCACTTCTGCCGGCACTCCCGGAGTGCAACCCGTCTTTTTTTTTTTACGAGTAACTGTAGTTTTTTACTTTTTAAGAAAGATTTTTGTAAATCTCTGAATCGGTTGCCGCGTTAACTCCATGGTCAGTAGGTAGGTACCACAAAAACAATGACTTAAATTTCACCGTGTTTCAGCACCAGGAACCAGTGTGTTGAGAGGGTCGTCTGTTCCGTTTTAAAACGGAAATCCTCATTTGTTCTGGCCGCATGATTGGCCCGACGACCTTAGAATTGCACGAAACGAATGACCTCTGTATTGTTAGCGCGACCTCATCTGAGGTCGACGCTCGTTCGCTGTTAGGCTTTTTGCATCATCAAAAACAGCCCAGCTATTTGACTCGAGTCCAGAATTGCGCAGTTCTCAAACCGGAAAACATAACTTGAAACTGCTGTCTTTGAAACTTTTGCTTTTGTATTATTGCATTGCATACGTCTGACTAAGTGAAGTGGCGCCACACTGGAACTTCACTGCTATTATTTTTGATTTGTAAAAGGATCATATAAAAAAAAAGTAGGAACCGAGTGTAATTTGTTGCCTTTTCTTGCGTCGGCTTGGTCGCGTGGAACTGGCACCTAGACTCACCGCCTAGCTTTAAGACGTTTCAAAGTGATTCTTAAAATTGAACTGAATAAAGACTATTTTGATTGATTGATTAACAAATGAAGTTCATCCTCACACCTTAGAGCCTGGGTGGTCGCGCACCACAGAGCACCAAACACGCTTTTGCTTACGCAATCGCGCACCGTTTGGTTTCAGAGGAACTTCCTCCCGCGAACACTCATGGAATGATCTCCCTGCTGAGGACAACCCTAAGGACAACCCTAAGGCATAGGGTTCTTCAAAAAGGGCGTTTTTAAAGTTTTAAAGGGTCGGCAACGCGCTTGTGATGCCTCTGGTATTGCAGACGTCCATAGGCTACGGTAACCGCTTCCCAACAGGTGGGCCGTATGCTTGTTTGTCAACTTAGTTGTATAAAAAAAAAAAGGTATAAAATACTTGAGAAACCGACTTTATGGCCAAACATCTGAACCAATTTGAATAAACTTCTACCCGGTGTAAGGGACCAAACTTTCACATGAAAAAAAAAACAAATCGGTTCATAAATCTCTCTTCATCTTCTTCTTACCATGTCACTAGTTCTTTCAAAGCAGTGTGGTGAAAGGATTTTAAGTGCGCCTTAAAGTGGCTCCTTTCGTGCACTATGACGAAGTTATGCAAAAACAAACATAAAAATCGAGATCATTTCTTCCTCATACCCATAAATTGTGGAATGAGCTACCACCAGAGGAGTTCCCTTTTAAATACAACATGTATAGCTTCAAGAAAAACGTTAAAAAACTCCTTAAGGGTAGGCAACGTAACGACAGCACCCTTGGTGTTGTTGGTGTCTATGGGTGACGGTGACCGCTTACCATCAGGTGGGCCGTAAGCTCGTTTGCCTATCTTTTATATCGTCGTTGTATAGCGGGATCTTTTAATATGTGTTAAGTTTTTTTTTAATTTATTTGTCTTCTAAAAAATACACAATATAATTATTATAAATAGCACTAAAGAAACCACTAAGGTTTGTGGGGTAATGCTACTAGAGAGTGAAAAGTCGATAGCTTATAAATAAGTACAGAAAAATTTCTAATAAACAAAAGCTAGGTGAGTGCATGTTAGTAATAAGTATTTAGTTATTGGTAGTTTTTTATGTTAGTTGAGAAGTGCAAGATAGGAGCCTCTTTGGCACACTTATAATCCTTCCACCACACTAGGTTTGAAAGAACTATTAACACCATAACAAGTATGAAGACTAATCATGATCCAATTACTTTTTCAGACGAGCTCTAGCTATCCCTCCGAAGTCCGAAGGCCTATACGCACATGAGCGCTGCCGTATGTACGCTGGTGACTGGGCGAAGTCTCTAGCTGAGGGTAGAACAACACCTGATGATGAGTGGCCGATTATACCTTGTACCAATGGCTGGGAGTACAATAGGAGTGATGTTCCATATCATACTATCGCTTCTGATGTAAGTACTACCAAATTTAAAGGATCATACCTAAAAATTATAGTTTAATAAACTAAAAAAAAACGCTTTTATAACTAATTGAACTAAAAAGTTTAAAATAAAACTGTAATAATCAATTGAAAAATTTCTATTATGTACAAAAAGCGAGCTCAAAGGGGTCGGTTACATACATACATACATACAGGTGAAGCTAATAAAAGCGTTATAAAAATGGTATAGGAACCGAACCGTAGTTGCCTGTTCTTCCAGGCTTGGTCGCGTTGAACAGGCACCTAGACTCACCTAGCTTTAAGACGTTTTAAAGTGATCCTTGAGTTACTACTGAGGAGTTGTAAACTTCGCGATCACACTAAAAGTGAGCAATTTACTGCCTTTTTAGGAGCTATTGATGACTGGCCTCTAGCTCAGTTGGTAGTAGCTCTGCCTTCTGCGCCTCAGGTCGTGGGTTCGATCCCCACCGAGAACAAATATTTGAGTGGTGAACATAAATGTTTGTTCTCTGTCTGGGTGTTATATTGTTAGTTAAGTATGTATTTACAAAAAAAAAATGTATTCAAGTATTATGTTAGCTATCCGGTTCCCATATTACAAGCTCTGCTTAGTTTGGGGCTGGGTAGTGTTGTGTGAATTGTCCACAATATTTATTTATTTATATTTTATCATCATGATCCGAAGATTCTCGACAGATCATCACCAAATTTTTATGATACCGTAGATTTTTTTTATACAACTAGCTGATGGAACAAGGAAACGGCCCACCTGATGTTAAGTAGTAACCATCGTCTATAACAAAGTATTGCCTCGTAGGTCACGCACGTCAGGAACGTGCCCTACGATGCACTGCCTTGCGTCCATCAACAAGGCATACAGATGTTCAGCCTCACGTGCCAGTATTCCCCCACATCCTTCAAACCTGTACACAGCGATGTTGCTTCACGGCAGGAATAGGCATGGTGGTAGTACGCACCCCCACGAGACACACACAAAGATAAAAGCTGAGAACAGACAGACGAACAGCCGGACAAAATCATTTTAGGTCAATCTCGAAACATCGCACTGTCAAAGTTCGCGGCAGTGTGTGTGGATGTATGTAAAACTCTATGCTGAAACTAATCGCCATCGCAGATAGCATGGATATGAGCAAGGCTTAACCCAAACTTAAAAACAAACAGAAAAAGAATGTCTTCTTCTTCTTCTTAATGAATGGCATCTGTCATTTTCGGATCAATTTTGCCAGTGTCAAAGTAGTTTAATGAGATGAGAATGATGATAATATATTACATAGATAAAATACTTTTCCGCCAAGTCGTCAGTCGTCTGTCACAGGTCGGCCCAACCTAATTGGCATTGGAAAAAAAGATGGCCGTTTTTTCCCAAAACCATCTGAAACATTTTCGATCAAATCAGAATATCACATAATACACTCTAATTCCAACTGCTAACACTTTGAGCTAAGACCTCAAGTAATGTTGGTTAAAATACCACCGAAATTACACAACAGAACTCAAAATAACACCAGAAAAACAATTAAAATCAAAAAGCTATGTGATTTCCCGAAATGACAGAAAACGAATGCAAAAGAATGTTTATACCAAAGTTCAGCTTGGCACTAATTGACAACCCTCACAATTAACTTGGCAATAGCTCTGCCTCCACGCAAGTAGGTCAAGTATGTCATGAACGCAGGTGTTTGTTCTCTGATTTATTCATTGACAAAAAAACGGTTGGAACCAAGCCGTAGTTTGTTGCCTGTTCTTCTAGTCTTGGTCGCGTGGAACTGGGACCTAGACTCACCTAGCTATAAGACGTTTCAAAGTGATCCTTGTGATATCACTGAATAAAGAAATACACATTTGATTTAGGGGGTGGGGCAACAGTAGCGTTTTCATGTTATGTCTTTGTTTTATATCGTGTTACAGTCACAACTCCTCTTTTATCAATCATCATCATCATCATCATCATCCACAGCCCGACTTCACCCACTGCTGGGTATAGGCCTCCCTTAGTTTGTGCCATCTACCTCGATCCTGTGCCAGTCTAAACCATTGCCGCCCCGCGACCCTGTCTATGTCGTCCATCCATCTTGCTGCAGGGCGCCCTACGCTTCTGTAGCCGGTTCTTGGCCACCATTCGGTTGTTGTTCTACTCCACCTGTCATCACCACGCCTAGCAATGTGTCCTGCCCAACTCCATTTGAGCTCCGTAATCCGATCTCCGACGTCTTGGACCTTCGTTCGTCTTCGGATTTCGGAGTTCAGAACTCGATCTATATAAGTTTGATGCCGAGCATGGCGCGCTCCATGCTTTTATCTATACCCTGTTTGAATTAAACTTGTGTTCTTTCAATAAATTTACATTCTTTCATCAATTTCTATTTTTACTATGTAGTAAGATAATGAGATGAGTATCATTTTGCGCCTCATGCAATAAGGAAAACCACGTCGTCGTTGCTATTATTTGGAGCGTAGGCGTTTACAGTGCTTTTTAGGGTTCCGTAGCCAAATGGCAAAAACGGAACCCTTATAGATTCGTCATGTCTGTCTGTCTGTCTGTCTGTCTGTCCGTCTGTATGTCACAGCCATTTTTCTCCGAAACCGTAAGAGCTAGACTGATGAAACTTGGCGAGTAGATGTATTCTGTAAACCGCATTAAGATTTTTATATAAAAATAAAAAAAAACTATAAATTTCGGGGGTCCCCATACTTGAAACTGAAACTCAAAAATTTTTTTTTCATCGAACCCATACGTATCTATGAATAGGTCTTCAAAAATGATGTTGAGGTTTCTAATATCGTTTTTTTCTAAACTGAATAGTTTGCGCGAGAGACACTTCCAAAGTGGAAAAAAGTTGGTCCCCCCCTCTTACTTCTAAAGTAAGAGAATGATAATACTAAAAAAAATATATGTTGTACATTACTATGTAAACTTCCAACGATATTTGGTTTGAACGAGATCTAGTCAGTAGTTTTTTTTTATACGTCATAAACCGTAAACCGCAATTTACCTTTCGACGAACTACAAGAACCTTATTATGTTACATCAAGTAACATAATATACCTAAAGGTTCTTGTACTTCGTCGTGCTACGGAACCCTTCATGGGCGAGTCCGACTCGCACTTGGCTGCTTTTTCTATCTATTACCAGTGATTTCAAAGTTAAAAATCGTTCATTCAGTTGCATCACAAGGATCACTTTGAAACGTCTTAGAGCTAGGTGAGTCTAGGTGCCAGTTCCACGCGACCAAGGCTATAAGAACAGGCAACAAACTTACTGTGTTGCGATAAGACAATAATTATGTAGGGACATCTCGTGATTGCCGCAGTGCGTGACACATAGTTCTCTATGGAGAACCCAGCAGGATTTGGATGAAGAGTCACTCAATCGGACCTCTCTTTCTTTCCCGCAGTTGGACTGGGTGTGCGAGAAGGACAACCTAGCAGCGACAGCTCAGTCCATCTTCTTCTGCGGTGCGATCGTCGGTGGGTTAGTCTTCGGATGGATCGCTGACAAATATGGAAGGATTCCAGCTTTGGTTGGTAAGTTCTAGAAGTTGTAAAATATTGTAAGGGGGTATGTATACTAATATTATGGAGCTGAAGAGTTTGATTGTTTGTTTGGTTGAACGCGCTAATCTTGGGAACTACTGGTCCGAATTGAAGAATATTTTTTGTGTTGGATAGTCCATTTATCGAGGAAGGCTTAAGGCTATATAACATCACGCTACGACTAAAAGGAATAGTATCAAAGTGTTGCAAAATCTATGTCTATCCTTTTCTATCACGTAAGGACTTTTCTAAAAATTTTCAATTTTGATAAGAATAAAATGCTCCTTAACGTTCTTGAATGTTTTTTAACATTCTGGAATATCCCTATGGGTGTTATTAATAATCCTGGCGTAACGCTGGAGTAGTTAAATCGTGTTTTGTCACATTTGTTCGAGTTGACAATTGCATGTCAATGCAAGAGACAAAACACGGATCAACTAGTCCAACGCTACGCCAGGATTATTAATAAGACCCTAAATGTTTAAACCATCTACAACCCTATATATATGCCGTCAGCTGATCCAAATCAGTGTTAGACGGAAGCGTCCCCAAGACCCTGGCGGCATTGCCACGCTGAATAGCAAGATACTCACCAGCCCGCGGGTCGCGCGTCACTTCGATCTGTGGACTAGAAAACATTTTGAAGACTTCTCTATTGACACAGAATCTATATCTTTTCTTGGGCTTAAAAAGAGTTAAAAAGAAAATCGTTTGTTTGCCCTCGGAAAATACAAATACAAAAATTTGATTTTCTTTAAACTTAATCTAGAGTACATTTCATAGGTTTGGGACCCTCTTTTAAGAGGGAATCAAACAGGCGACTCTCCATACAAACGTAGTCCCCTATTTCCTCCCTGGATTCCTGCCTCTAGAGTAACCATTTTGTCTCATAAAATCCGGAAATCTGCTATATACGTGCTCGTATGTTTTCCTTTTTTTCAGAAACATTGATAAAGAAAATATGACCCTCATATGATTTATATGAAATATGAATTGGAGGAAAAAGGAAAACATACGAGCACGTATATAGCAGATCTGGATTTTATGAGACAAAATGGTTACTCTAGATCTAGAGGCATTATCCAGGGAAGAAATAGGGGACTACGTTTGTATTGAGAGTCGCCTGTGTGATTCCCTCGAAATACCTGTGGGGGAAAAGTACCTCTTGAGGTTTGAGTAAGGTGTTCTTCTGTTTTCTAGGAACGAACCTGGTCGGCTTCGCAGCCGGTATTGGAACAGCCTTCTGCAGCAGTTTCTGGAGCTTCGCGTTGTGCCGGTTCCTCGTCGGCTTGGCGTTCGACAACTGTTTCACTATGATGTATATCTTGGGTAAGTTTAGTGCAGTGGCCTAGCTACTGGAGGGCTAGACGGGGCAGCGCCCCAGGACCCCCAAGCTCCGGGAGCCCCCTCAGACTCTGACTTGTGAGTGAATATTTCACCCCCTAGCAAAATACATATTAAAAAAAACAGCGACTTTAATAATGGTAAATTATTTTAAAAATACAAGGGAATTCCCAAGAAGTCTCTTAATCTTTTTGGAGACTTGTTTTTCGAACTTTTTAAGTTCTATGACATGCCGGTTTCCTCACGATGTTTTCCTTCACCGTTTGAGGGTACTGCCCTACTGCACATACATTTTTTGACAGACAAAACTCATTGTACATGATTAGATACCTCTCTAGCTCAAAGAACCGACAACCATTGGGGAATAAAGGTTCTCGAATGGCGACCACGAACCGGAAGACGGAGCGTAGGGCGCCCACTCAGCCGATGTACCGACGACATTGTTGAGATCGCGGGAAGTCGATGAATGGAAAAAGCTCAGAATCGTTCTTCCTGGAAATGTGTAGAGGAGGCCTATGTCCAGCAGTAGGCTTCTTCAGACTGATGATGGCATGACTAGATTTGAACCCACGATTTCAGGATAGGAAGGCGGACCCGCTACCATTGTCACCAGTGCTCTCCTTTCACTCTAAAGAGTCATTACCACCACTAAGCAGTGCCGGATTAGCCACGTAGCAGGAGTAGCAAATGCTACGGGCCCCGCGAGTTTGGGGGCCCCGCGCTCCAACGCCTAGCCTGTCTGACCGTTGGATATTAATTTAGATAGGAGCTTATAATATCTTGCATGCCTTATACGCGAAGCGCTGCCTGCAAAACTTGATGCCTATACTTTACCTTTGGCACAACGTAAAAAGCAAAAGCACTCTAGATGTGAGCCATTTTTGAGAAAAGTTGTTTTAAAATTGCTTCGAATCCTACTGTGACGTGGCGCTGTGTGCAACTCACGTGGGCACTCAGTTTTTTATTTAATACCCTAAATTTGAGAATGTAAAACAAACCAGGGGCCCCTTAACAGAATTTGCTACAGGCCCCGCGCTGGCTTAATCCGGCACTGCCACGAATGCACTAACAGTTATCAAAACTTAAATGTTACTTTGAACCAGATCACGCACAATATATCCTTGCGTAGTTTAGATCAACGTGACTAACTGAACGAATCTTACTACGACCTTAAAGAGACCACTGGTGGTCTAGTGGTAGCGGCCCCACCTTCCGATCCGAAGGTCGTGGGTTCAAATCCAGCCTTGTACCAATGAGTTTTTCTGTCGAAAAATGTATGTGCGTGCACTATGCCAGTACTCCCAAAAACGGTGAAGGAAAAGATCATGAGGAAACCGGCGTGTCGTAGAACCTAAAAATGTTCGAACAACACACCAAGGGTCACGCAAAAAGGGCCCGCCAGCAGCCTACTTGCGGAAAAACCAGTCCGCACATCAAGTGCGGATGATAAATTTGCCGAATTTACGACCTTAAAGGCGTGGACCCACCGCAGTGCATCGCGGAACCGTGCGTGAGTCAGTTATCCCCGTAGCACAACTTCGCTGCGGAACCGTTACAGTGGTATAACTAGCGGCACATAACATTAGCAATGAGCGATACGCGCTGCGCATGCGTCGTAGTGTGCCATGTCGCGCACACTGGATGTGTGGATGTGTGCAGAGTGTCCTATTGGTACAGAGAGCGGAGTGCGACTGGAGAGCCAATCAGCGCTACGCACGCCCGCCCTTGATTCCGCTAGCGCCCTTCAGGTACCTTATTTTTTCTGCGCAATAACGGTCAGCGCTAAAGTTATGTGCCATCTATACCTCAGTAATTTTGTCATGTCTTGTCCCGTGTAGGAGATGCAAATCACTAGCAAAACTGCCTGTTCTAACGCGTAGATCCTTATTAATATAATATTATAAATGCGTTTGTAACTCTGTCTGTCTGTCTGTCTTCCTGTCTGGCTTTCACGCCAAAACTACTGAACCGATTGAAATGAAATTTGGTACACAGATACTTGAGGGCCTGGGGAAGGACATAGGCTACTTTTTATTGCGAAAAAAAGGTTGTTAGGGGTTGAAAATAGGGGTTGAAAGTTGTATGGAAGTATCGTCATTTTTAGTCTAGTTGTCTAAGTTTAGTAAGACGGCAGACGTCACGTGCACGCGAATATGACGTTGTTATTTAATTACTGTTTTCTTCCGCTGCAAATTAAAAATGCTACCCATAGACACTATACCACGCGGACGAAGTCGCGGGCACAGCTAGTTTGACTATATTCCATCTCTTTCTCCGCGCGGTTTCGCCGATCTTCTCCGACGCCAGCCATCACTTTCACACAATATCTATGTGTGTCGCTCGTATACCATGTGCCGTCATAAATAAATAAGTTTCTTTCTTTCACACCTGCTTCAAATGACCAAGTTGAAAATGAGAAAAGTGATAGAATGCGATGGGTCCCACAATGTTATGCTGTTACATTTATTTTTGCTTTTTTTTGTTCCAGTTCTCGAATATGTGGGACCAAAATGGCGTACCTTCGTCGCAAACATGTCAATTGCATTATTCTTCACGTGTGCTGCATCACTCCTGCCCTGGATTGCTCTGTGGGCTGATGACTGGAGAAGGTTCGCGTTGTGGACCAGTGCTCCGTTCATTCTGGCTGCATTTACACCCTGGCTGGTTCCAGAGAGTGCCAGGTTAGTCCAACATTTTGGGATTATAGGATCCATACTCGTAGTTCAATCCTAGATTACATTGATGACCAGTAGACCGTTCATCGTGGCTGCCTTTACACCCTGGCTGGTTCCGGAGAGTGCCAGGTTAGTCCAACATTTTGGGCTTATAGGATCCAAACTCTACTTAGTAGAGTATGAGAGTAGATTAATACTAGTAGTAGTAGAGCTCTTTGTGAAGGTCTCGTCCGGGGAAGTACTACCACCATGCCTATTTCTGCCGTGAAGCAGCATCGCTGTGTTTCGGTTTGAAGGGTGTGGGTGCCGGTGAAATTACTGGCACTTGAGGCTGAATATCTGTATGCCTCCAGTTGATGGACGCAGGGCAGTGCATCGTAGGGCACGTTCCTGACGTGCGTGACCTACGAGGCATTACTTTGTTATAGGCGGTGGTTACCACTTAACATCAGGTGGGCCATATGCTTGTTCCATCAGCTACTTACATAAAAAAAAATACTCTTAGTTTAGTGCTAGACTACATTGATGACCAGTAGACCGTTCATTCTGGCTGTCTTTACACCCTGGCTGGTTCCAGAGAGTGCCAGGTTAGTCCAACATTTCGGGCTTATAGGATCCATACTCGCAGTTTAGTGCTAAACTACATTTATGACCAGTAGACCGTTCATTCTGGCTGTCATTACACCCTGGCTGGTTCCAGAGAGTGCCAGGTTAGTTCATCATTTAGTTCCATAAAGAGCCAGGATTCTACAGTCTACTTGCCGAAGAGGGCCGGTTAATGTACACCCCGTTAAATGAATTCACTTATTTTAACTGTCAAATTGGTGCAATTAAATATTCACTTCATTCATTAAATTATCACGTTTTTTATTAAGCAATGGATAATTAGAATTACTGTCCTAAAGAGGATAGCCCCTTTGAGGAGAATGTAAAAACATTTTCTGACTCTGCTCGCTTTGCTCGCTCGCATTATGCATAATTTTTATGTTATCCAAGTCGAATCCGCCCTATAAAGTCTCAAGCACAAGTACACAAATATCCAATGCCAGAACCAAAAATCAATGAATTGCTCCAGTTGTAATACCTGGATGTATATTATTTCCGCTCGGTAAAGAGAGAGAGAGAACAACAGCAGAGAGAGAGGTAGTAACCACAGAAGAGGAAAAACGCTTACGCAAGTAGAAATAGCGTGATGACTTATTACTAAGAGAACCAGTGTTGCCAAACTCAAACACGTAAAAACAATTGCACTTATAAATAAAAGTTATAAATTGGTCGAAAGATAACGTTAAAAGGACCTAAACCCATTAAGGTTGTTCGATTCCGATACAAACTGAATTTACACAACTATGGGCAAACAAAGTATAAATGTACACTGAAATAGCTGTAATAGAATTTTACAGTGGTCTTTATTGCCGGCCAGTTACCTATATAAAGTTGGAGAAAACTGTAGGATAACAGAAATATTAATAAAAAACCAAAAAAGAATTTTTTTCGTCATTCTTTCTAACGGGTACTAGCTTTTAGCATAGAGTCAATTTTGTACATCACTGTTTCAAAATAGACTTAAAAGTCTGTTAGTTCTTTTTCTGAAGCCCCGACTGCCACTACCAACGGCTGACACTCCAACTTTATATAACTGGCCGGTAATAAGGACCACTGTAAAAGCCTATTACAGCTATTTCAGTGTACATTAATACTTTATTCGCCCATAGTTGTGTAAATTAAGTTTGTATGGAAATCGTACCCCCTTAAACTATACCTATATACCATTTATATCTAACATTTTTTTTCAGGTGGCTTCTCTCTCAAGGCAAAGTGGACAAAGCGCTCTCTATTATGAAGAAGTTTGAGAGGATCAACAAAACTAAAATACCCGACAAAGTACTGAGTGAATTCACTGTGAGTATCCTGTCATTTTATGATTTTAGATTCCAATACTCTCATTCAAACAAGGATCACTTTGAAACGTCTTAAAGCTAGGTGAGTCTAGGTGCCAGTTCCACACGACCAAGCCGACGCAAGAACAGGCAAAAAACTATACGGTTCTTACCGTTTATGATCGTTTTAGAAATCAAATATAATAATAGGTAACAGCAGTGCAGGAGCCTAATTCTGAGATTTTCAATGTCCCTATACACATTGGCATTGCACAACCCCGCACTTTTTCTACGTTTTCCGTATATCGTAGCTGTCGAGGCTTCTACGATGAGGTCGTTGATGAATTACTCAAGGAAATCATCCATTCTCTCTTCGGAAAGAAGCAATAAAATAAAATTACAAATTGAACCTGAATAGATTAAATAAAAATGAATTAAATATTATGTATAATGTCTGGAAGGGATCGCTCTTAGCGATAAGGCCGCCCAATGTACCTTTAATTGTAATTGTGTTTTTAAATGTATTCTTTTGTGTACAATAAAGTATTAATCTATCTATCTATAATTAAATCATCAAAAATATAACTACAACAAGATTCCGGAAAAAATCAAACTTCAAGAAAAACACAACATTTTTGAAAAAAACTTAAAGAGATGCTTCTACAAAAAACTTACTACACACTAGACGAGTTCTTTGACGACGAACGAAAAGAATAACGTTAATTATAAATAACCCTTATAACATTTTATACTAAACCTGCTTACAATCTGCGTGATTATAATAATATCGGTCCGCTTCTACAGTATTGCAAAACCTTTACAGGGTAAATTATGTATTACTTCAAAAACTAGTTCTAAGATCTGACACTGTTAAATTTACATACATAATAAGGCAATAAATATACTGAATACTTAATACTGAATATTTTTCAGGAGTCAACAATGAAATCAATAAAAGAGACTGAGGCTGAATCCCGAACCTACTCAGTTTTAGACCTGTTCCGCACTCCAAGACTTCGCCGCAACACTATCCTCCTCATCGTCATCTGGATGGCTATATCCCTGGTCTTCGACGGTCATGTCAGGAACGTCGGTTCTTTAGGACTGGATATCTTCATGACGTTTACCATCGCGTCCGCTACCGAACTACCGGCGGATACCTTCTTAACTGTTGTATTGGACAAGTAAGTATAACTAGCGGCACATAACTTTAGCGCTGAGCGATACGCGGAGGGGATAGCTGCGCATGCGTCGTAGTGTGCCATGTCGCGCACACTGGATGTGTGGATGTGTGCAGAGTGTCCTATTGGTACAGAGAGCGGAGTGCGACTGGAGAGCCAATCAGCGCTACGCACGCCCGCCCTTCATCCCGCTAGCCCCCCTCACATACCTTATTTTTGACTTCTGCGCAATAACGGTCATCGCTCAAGTTATGTGCCGCTACCTATAACAAACATCCATCCATAATTACAATAAACTTTCGCATTTATAATATTATTGTGATTTTGACTTTGAATTAAATAGGACTTTGATGTTTGTTATTTCAGATGGGGCAGGAGATGGCTAGCTTGTGGCTCCATGGTCGTCAGCGGTATCTTCAGTCTACTGGCTACAGCTGTGCCTGTTGGTAAGTCTTTTGGCCTCTCAGCTCAGTTGGTAGTAGCTCTGCTTTCTGCGCTGTCGTGGGTTCGGTCAAGGTTCGATCCACACCGAGAACCAAATATTTGTGGTAAGTCTTTGACTGGCCTCTCAGCTCAGTTGGTAGTAGCTCTGCCTACTGCGCCGTAGGTCGTGGGTTCGATCTCCACCGAGAACTAAATATTTGTGTGGTTAACGCAGATGTTTGTCTCTGTCTGGGTGTTATATATTATAAGTATACTTCTTTCTTATCCATGTCGTCTCTCGTCGATTCAACTGAATGCAATTTCGGTTATCGAGGTAAATATTTGACTGTACCGTCAAACCTGTAGATGGAGCCACGGTCGCGTTAGTGCCGAACACTCCTTAAGAGTTATTCGTCGAGTGTGATTAGGATCCGATGGCATAGCGGTCAGCAGCCCCGTATCAAGGGGAAGGTCGCGGGTTCAAATCCCGCTCGACAATTATAAAATCTTTGAAATACATATTTGACTTTGACTTTTAAACCGTCTCAAAAATTCCTTGTTTGTTCCCAATAGGTGGGCCTTCAGCATCCCTAGCCATAATGGGTCGATTCGCCGTAAATATATCATACAACATTGGCCTACAGTACGCGGCTGAACTATTACCGACTGTAGTCAGAGCACAGGGTGTAGCATTGATACATATTATGGGCTACGTCGCTAGTATCGTCGCCCCTTTTATTGTTTATCTGGTAAGTCATTCGTTTATCTAGTAAGTCATTAGTTTATGTGGTAAGTCATTCGTTTATCATATAGTGTGTTGTCACCCCATATCTTGTTCATCTGGAAAGTCATTAGTTTATAAGATAAGCCATTATGGTATATCCAGTACGTCATTAGTTTATCATATAGTGTATTGCCACCTTTTTTATTGTTTTTCTGGTAAGTCATTCGTTTATCTAGTAAGTCATTAAGGTACTAACACAAAAACAAAAAAATTTGATACACAATCTAATACAATAACATACCTAAAAACTATTTGTAGAAACAATAGGTGCTCCAACTACTAAGCAGCGATCTCTACTATGTAGTGTAACGTATTTTTTTTATTGTTTATTTGGTTAGTCATTCGTTTATCTAGTACAGCGGTACTCTAAGTGTGTTCCGCGGAACCCTGGGGTTCCGCGCTACCCCTGTAGGGGTTCCGCAAGAATTAAGAAAAAAAAGCGACTTTCGGCTCAAAAACATAAAGTCGAGATTGTTTACAACGCCTTTTTTGTATTTCTATTTTTATTTCCGCTTTTTGTTTATCAAAGGCGCCGACTCAAGTATTTTTGAGAATGTTCGAGTTCCGTCAAGTATTTTGCTTGTCAAAAGGGTTCCGTGACCAAAAAAGTTTGAGAACCGCTGATCTAGTACGTCATTCGTTTATGGGATAAATCATTTGTTTATCTTTTAAGTCATTAGTCTATGTGGACAAGCAATGAGGGTAGGTTTATTTCTAGGGGGTATGAACAAGCATTGAGGCTTAACTATATGCCTCGAGCTGATGTACATAGTGCAGTGCACATTCCTAATATGCGTTACCTACAAGGCAATGCTTTGTTTTACTTTGCCATCAAATGGTCCAATTCTTTCATCTAATTTCTTAAAAATAAATCTATATTACTGTGTGTTCTAGGCGAATGTATCCCCAGACCTGCCTCTCATAATCCTGGGTGCCTTGGGCATCGCTGGTGGAATGCTGTGCCTCCTTCTTCCCGAGACCATGGACACTGAGATGCCTCAAACATTGCAGGATGCCGAGAACTTTGGACTGGACCAGAGGTTTAGCGATATACCTTGCTTTCCAAGGTAAGATCATGGTTTAAAAACTGTCAGGTATTTCAAAGATTTTTATAATGTTTCAAAAGTCAAAAGCCTAGCGGGTTTTGAACCCGCGACCTTCCCCTTGTAACGTCAAACCTGTAGATGGAGCCACGGTCGCGTTAGTGCCGAACACTCCCTAAGAGTTATTCGACGAGTGTGATTAGGATCCGATGGCGCAGCGGTCAGCGCAGACCGAGGGGAAGGTCGTGGTTTCAAATTCCGCTCGGCTCTTAACTTTTGGGACATTATAAAAACCTTTGTGATTTTAATAAGTGTTGTAAACACCATACAATCAATTAAAAAGTCAGGTATTTTACAGTGGTAAACCCATATCAGTATAACAATTTATCTGAGAGAAGTTGGTAGGTTTCCGTCATAGCTTAAAGATTGTTAGGTCTTTTACAGTAGCCATATGCGGCTGTTTTCACAGTTATTATTTTAAGTAAGATTGGGCTTAAATTGCCATCTAATGATTTTTGGGTCACTTACGATTTTACTACAAATTGCACCGTGACAAATATATTTTCTGGGTCATTTTTAAAGGTAATCTTTCTGTTTTAGTCATCATTCACTTTCACCACACTAAAAGAACCAGTAACACGATAAGAAGTTCTCGTTCACTGCTAAATATACCCCTTTTACAGAAAACGGCCACAACCTGCCATCCCCGACTCAGAAAACCCAGAGAGATACACCAAACGGGCGTCTATAGCAACGCAGGAAGACCATTTCATCAGATCCCTTCCATCAATCGGCTCACGAGCTTCCATCCGCGCCTCTATCAGAGCGTCGACACGGGAGTCTCTGCGGAAACGAGCGAAGCAAGACATTGTTTGAGATTAAAGACTGCTTTGGTATAAATGATGGCTTTTGGTACAATTCGTGGCATTTTGTTACGACTTTTGGTATTTCGTGGCAATTTGGTACGACTTTTGGTATTACGTGGCATTTTGGTACGATTTTTGGTCTGAGTGTGTGGCCGTGTGACGTTCCAGGCTATAAAGCCTTAGTCAATTGGTATAGTGGAGGATAATTAGACTGTTGAAGAAGAAATGGTGGTAACGATATAGGAAAGCAGGTAGTAATGATCATTTTTTTTGGTATAAAAGCTGGCCTCTGGTACAAATCGTGGCAATTTTGTGCAATTTATTAGTTTGATAAAGTAAAAGTATTGTGACGACAAGTAAATGCAAAAAAAAAACAAAAAGATGTTATAGCCCCAAACATCTCCAAGTTAAGTAAAGAACACTTAGATGCAGCTTAATACAGAAATGAAAAAAAGACAGCGACACCTACGATTTATTTATTTTAAGCCTAATAAAATTGCCTTTGTTTAGTAGTGCACAACTTTGTATTTTTAGTGCCATAAATGGTACTAGTGATAATAATTTAGGATCAGTAGTAGTTACATCATAAATATTAATATATTGCTAGTACCATTAATGGTACAATAACAAACTTGCAATCAACTTGGGCAAATACTTATATTACATTGCGACGGCTAAAAACTTTTCTGCATTGGCTGAAACTGTGACACATTGTTATTTAAGGCTCTCTCTTTAGAGTTAATTAATAATTTTAACAATACTCTGAATGTCGACTTTGTGAATCTACAGAGTCATGTTTGGTACAAATCGTGGCATTTTAGTATGATTTGTGATAATTTTGAGAAAAACTCATATTGCCGACTGCCTGAAATAGTTGCTTTAAATAGCTGATTATGGCTGAACTAATTTTAATTTGACACGTACATAGCAACCCATTTTCGCAATAAATTAATTATGATTATGATAATGTCACCTTTGAGATTCCCCAGAATCATTTTTGGTACAAATCGTGGCATTTTAGTACGATTTCTGATATAATATTAGATATTTTGTAAAAATGTATTTTTGAATATTTATTTCGGATCCCCAAATGTATTAGTTTTCTTTTAACTTTACAAGTTTTTTTCAAAAATATTGGATGGAATATTTTGGTATCTTTGATTTACTATACATAAAAAACAGAGTAATAACCTAATGTTTGTCCAACTTAACTACTCAGTACGTACAGTACGTATCATCATATTTGTTTTTCTGTGTTTGTTTTAAAGTATGTATCTTATTTTAAAGTCACCTTGAGTTTTTGTAAATAATAAATTACTCGCACAATATTTTTTAAATTATAATTAGTGATTGAATTCTTGCCAGTTAACAAAATTGTGATAGAAAATGATGTATAAAAGTTACCATAGTATAAAAATATGTGTTGCCAAATTTTGAGAAAATGTTTGACATGTTGTAATATTAGTTTTGTAAGAATAGTTTTAATGCTCGACTAGATTTACTATTAAGTTAATTATGCTTAAGTTTCACTATTTAAAATCAAATAAAATGTGGTCAAATTAAGTGTTTCAAGAATTTATGAATAAATCAAGTTTAATTCATTTTAATGTTTGTAAAGTGTTACATTATTTAAAACTTACTGGCCTATCAGCTCAGTTGGTAGTAGCTCTGCCTTCTGATCCGTAGGTCGTGGGTTCGATCCCCATCGAGAACAAAATATTTGTGTGGTGAACACAGATGTTTGTTCTCTGTCTGGATGTTATATTGGATTCTAAGTATATTAAAACAAATGTATTTATCTTATACCTTTAAACGAGAAAATCTTGTATATATGTATATATATATATATTTAGGATCTCGGAAACTGAGCCAACAATTTTCACGAAATTTACTATACAAGGGTTTTCGGGGGCGATAAATCGATCTAGCTAGGATTCATTTTTAGAAAATGACGAGAAGTTGGTGTTTTGCAATAATCAAACATAAACTCAATATACGACTGTTCCTGCCATCTATTGGCGGTTGTGAGCAACTAACTGCAAGCTAGAAGGCGTTGTTAATTAAAAATAAGCCAGTAAAGATACGACTCTTCCTGACATCTATTGGCAAATAATAATACTATTTTTTTTTAAACCCGAGCAAAGCTCGGTCATACCGGCTCGTAAGTATTATATCAGCTATCTGGTTCCCATAGTACAAGCTCTGCTTAATTTGGAGATCGATAGTGTTGTTTGGATTGTCCACAATATTTATTTATAAACATAAATATTTGCATAAAAACTTGAAACATAATTGAGTCCACACTTTTCAGTATTAAAATACCAACATGTTTTAAAATCTGTATTAAAAATTGTCTTAATGTGAGGTCTGTCTTGAAATGATCCCAAACTCATTTCTCAATGATTCTTTGGGTTCTTCTCTCTCTTCTCAATGATTCTTCTAGGGAAGATTTAGGTATTAAATATAAACTATTTTGCGTAGTTTTTCGTAAACTGGAAAAAGGTTTTGAAAATTCATGAAATTATGAAATTAAGTTGGTACGTAGTAATTAAATTACAGCCCTTGTGGGACAAGTTGATTCATAAACACACTTCTTTTTAACCGACTTCAAATATAATAGGAGGAGGTTCTCCATTCGATTGTATATTTTTTATGTTTTCATCGGATAATTTCGTCATTTATGAGCCAATTTGAAAATATATTTTTTAAGAAAGTTATACTCCCATAGGAAATTTCATCAAAATCAGTTCAGTAGGCCTACCATGAGCTCTCCAGTGCTCACCAGTGTATTATACTGTATGTTTGACGTTTTGACGTAGGATTTATTTAGCCAGCACTCACACAGGCTCAAAACCAGAACCAGAGACAGAGCCAGGCAGAGCTCATGGTAGGCCTACAGCAGATGTTACTCTCTATTGATTTCTTCTTCCACTCTCTTCCTATCTTTTTCATTCTAGCTCAAAAACAATGCTTCAAATTGGAACTATTCAGACAGACACCGCCTTAAGTAAATTGATATTTTTAATTAATTGCCATTCTGTTCAAAATTGTTAATAAATTTTCTGTGATATTTAAAGATGATAAAATAAAATAAATTAAAAAAGAAATGTTTATTATTCTCTTTATGAGGAATTGAATGTTGCTAAATCCAGTTGCTATACTTAGAGGTTGAACTTATCATTGACTAGCGGCCTGTCCCGGCTTCGCACGGGTGCATGGACATTTATAAAACACGCAAGCCTATGTTACGCAGGGTGAATGTAGCTTTCCAATGGTGAAAGAATTTTTGAAATCGGCACAGCAGTTTTTGAGTTTATTCTAATGAATAAACAAATTTGTATTTTTGTGTGTATGTTTGTAATCAAACATACACACAAAAATAAGGGGAATGGATACATGGTTGTTTTAACGTTATAATTTATAACCATCTTTATAACTTATAAAGATGGTATCCCCATACCATCTTTATAACGTTGAAACAACCATGTCAAACCAAAAATGATTTATTCATTTTAATCATGAGGTCTTTCACTCTGTCACGTCTTAAAACTAGGTGAAGCTAGGTGCCTGTTCCACGCGACCAAGCCTAGAAGAACAGGCAAGAAACTTACGGCTTGGTTCCTATCGCTCTTTTATGTAATCCTCTTACAAATGGCAATTATTTAATAGTGGGCATTTACCACATACTTCACAGCGGGTAGAAAATAAATATAAAACAGAATAAAACCTTAGTCGGGCCACTAGCAAAACACAATACATATAGACTGGTATGGCCATAGCAGGCTATCACTTCACACTAACTTTCGCTATTTTTAAAAAATACAACTAGAGACTTCTATAGCTCACAGCCCGAAACGGAATGCTCGCTCCCTCGACTTGTAGTCACCTCATCCGCGCAATATGGCTGTCGCCGGAAACATGTTTCGATGACAGCCATATTGACTTCTTTGTACAATTATTTAAACAAAGCTAACCAATCTTATTACTTGTTTATAAATATTAAATGAGAATTATTGGTATTTTATTCCAATAATAATAAATACCCTTACAAACGATTACAATGGCGTGTATATTGCTTAAGTCCGTAACTATCTAAAAATGATTCACAAAATCAATTTTAACGTAACCAATCCATTGACTAATACTTTGTGTGAGTCGCTTTACGTCTAAAATGGTTTGTCCAACTTACCGCCATCATTCGGGACCAAACTGTTGAATCGCAAACATGTCTGGGAAGGTTATCCTCGTGTTCATCCTAGCTTTAGCTTTTACTAAAGCTCAGGACAACGAACTATGCCCATGCGATCCAAATTACAAGGAAAAACTGAAAGCATTCAACAATTTCCTAGAGACATTTGAGAAACTTTCAGTTGAGGTGTACCCTGGCCTATTAAAAGAGTTTACCTGCGATTGTGATGAGAAACAGAGACAGAAGAGGAAGACCTTGCAAGAACTGCCCGAGGAGCTGATCAGTGAGCAGATCAACCCGGATCCTGTGCTCAGGAAGAAGAAGTCTATCATCGTCGCTGACCGTAGATGTCCGCGGGGTATGGTGAGGGTCGGGCGCTTCTGTTTCCCTGAGGCCGAACTGGACAGCATTGACTACGACTAATAAAATGGTGACAAAACTCATCAGTGACCCGTGATTTTTAATTTTAACCCGAATTAGGTAAAAGTTTTTGATTGGAGTTATTAATTTACAACAGTATTAAATAAAAGCAGCCAAGTGCGAGTCGGACTCGCCCATGAAGGGTTCCGTAGCAACAAGTAACATAACATAAAGGTTCTTGTAGTTCGTCGAAAGGTAAATTGCGTTACGATTTATGACGTATAAAAAAAAACTACTGTCTAAATCTCGTTCAAACCAAATACCGTTGGAAGTTTGCATAGTAATGTATAACGTATATTTTTTTTAGTTATATCATTCTCTTATTTTAGAAGTTAGAGGGGGGGGGGGCAACTTTTTATAAGTTTAGAAAAAAACAATTTTAGAAACCTCAACAATATTTTTAAAGACTATTCATATAGAAGACAGACACTAATAGATAGACACTTATGAATTCGATTAAAAATTTTTTTTTGAGTTTCAGTTTCAAGTATGGGGACCCCCAAAATTTATAGTTTTTTTTTCTATTTTTGCCGCATCTACTCGCCAAGTTTCATCAGTCTAGCTCTTACGGTTTCGGAGAAGAATGGCTGTGACATACGGACGGACAGACAGACAGACAGACAGACAGACATGACGAATCTATAAGGGTTCCGTTTTTGCCATTTGGCTACGGAACCCTAAAAACAACACGTGGTGGTGTAGTAAACACTATAAAAAATCAATAAAAAATATTAAATTTATATTATATTTAATCTCTACGTCCTACGTGGTACCTACGTAAATAAATTATGGTTTAAAAAACTAAAAAACACGCTTTTAAAATTAATTGAATTAAAAAGTTAAAAATAAAACTGTAATAATCAATTGAAAAATTTATATTATTGTACAAAAAAGCGTCGTGAAAACCAAGAAACGAAAATCGAACCGTTAGCATGAGTATATTTAGGTATATTTGAGAATTCTAGATAGTTCTGTAATATAATAATATAATATAATATCTGCAATGAATATAGCCCTTAATGCAATTTGCTTATAACCTTATCATCATCCGAGGCAAATAGTGATGCAAATATGAAATAAAAATAAAAGGCAACTGTGGCGCTGGTTTTCTTATTCATCTGACGCGACGAAAAGGTTAAATCCTACGTCAAAACGTCACACACACAGTGTAGTTTACACTGGTCAGCACTCACACACCTGATCCATATGGGCCATATGGACAAACAGATAGGCTTAGGGCGCTTGTACACGCTAAGAAAAATCGCCGGGTCTACCCAAGAATTCGTGTCGTAACTAGAAAATAACTGTACACTGCTCGCAGCGGTGCACGAAAAAAATCTTATCTGCGCAAGACACGACGCGGCGAACGTTGTTGCGGAGCGGCGCGGGGGGCGGTGTAGTAGGGTTGAGCCAGCCCAGCCAGGTGGTTTTTGTTGTGCTTGTTTTTACTTGCGCGCCCTACGCCCGACTGACGACTGCACGAAAAAAATCGTGTCGTGTACACATTTCGATTGGTCTTGTCTGCGGAAGACACGAAAAGTTTTCGTGTGTGGAACAGACAAAATTCTTGTTGTCTACACGAAGAATTTGTCTTGTCTGCCGCAGGAACGGCAAATTTTCTTAGCGTGTACAAGCGCCCTTATGGTAGCGGCCCTGGATTACTACCTATTCTAAATAATTTTAAAGTCTTCGAATTAAATTTGATTTCAGAACCCTAAAGAACATTGTAGAGCATCTATGAGCATTCTGTTCTCGTCAAAGCCAAGAATTTTCAGAAAAATCCATAAGTTATAGAAAAGAATAGACATAGAGAATTCCCTACGTGTTAGAAAAGGATAGACATAGATTTTGAAACTTTTGCCCCTTTTATAAAAACACAAATATTGAAAATAAACTATCCTATACCCTAAGTTAGACCAAAATACGGGAACATGTAAAAGATTGAAATCGGTTCAGTAGTTTTGGAGTTTATCGGTAACATACACCGTGACACAAGATTTTTATTTATTTATGATATAGCAGCCCGTCCCGGCTTCGCACGGGGTAGACAATATTGTTGTACATTATTTTGTTCTATCGCTAATAGTTTCGGCAGCGTATTCGACGAAAGACATTTTAAGACACCTTCGGTTACATTGTTCAGATTTTACCAAGGATCCCTAATTTTTTTCAAAATGAAATGTAGCCTATGTCAAATTGGAAGAATTTTTATTGGTGAAAGAATTTTTTAAATCGGCCCAGTACTTTTTGATCCTATTCATTACAAACATACAAAAATAGGTACAAATCTTTCCTCTTTATAATATTAGTATAGATATAAGATAAGTATACAAGATTTTCACGTGTAAAGGTATAAGATAAAATATAGATATAGGCATAGGGGAAAAGTACCTACATACTTTTTAATCACGGGTAACAACGCGGGGCGCAGCTTAGTCTAAAATATTTATTTTAATAAAATAAATAGCATTGCTAATCAGCGGGGCAATGTCGCCAGCATTTTGGGGACGCTTCCGTCTGGTACTGATTTGGATCAGTTGGGCTATCTCTAGATCGTTTGTAACGGTCTGCGGATAGCTCAACTGTTTCTTGTGTATTTTGTACATTTGGTAAATATTTGTTTAATTGTAAGTTTCTTTGTGTAAATGAATGTAAGTATACATACTATATTTAAAAAAAAAATAATGAAGGAATTATTTATTTGTACTCAATGCACGTGACTGTTACACAAAGAATAGGCATCTAATAAAATGCACTTTATTTAGGTATCACAATAAAACTAGAATAGACCAGCAATTACTTAAATTGAAGGGTACACGCAATATCAGCTGAGTACGTAGATATAACAATATATAGACAGAACACTTAAACTCAAGAGAAGAACTCAAAAGTCTATACAAAAAAGGAGGAAACGCAAATTCTCAGTTTGTGGGTTACAAAATAGATGGCCTAATATATTTTACTAATAGATAGCGTTGATTTCAAAAAAAAATCTGTTGTCTGTAAAGTCGGTTTACTGACGATAGTTGAACGTGACAACGTCATACAGCTGTCCACGCGGACGCATCGCTCACTCAAGTAGGAGAGAGACAGATGTCGAACGCTGCCAAGCGTGATGGAGGCCGTGCGTGACGCACGGCCTCCGCGTTCGGCAGCGTTCGATCGGACGCACGGTGCGTGCCTCTTTGTCGCTCGTTCCGCGCTCTCGCTTGCACTTCAAGCCTTAAATGGAACGCCTCAGAGCGATGTAGCGCCGCATGAGTCATATTTTTTCGTGCGTGCAGCCGGTTTCATCGAATTATAAGACGTTGTTACGTCAAAAACCCTAATCCCAAGTGACGTGAGGCACGTGACGCTCAACATCAGTATGCCTCAAGTTGATGGACGCAGAGCAGTGTATCGTAGGGCATGTTCCTGACGTTCGTGACCTACGACGCATTGCTTTGTTATAGGCGATGTTTACCACTTAACATCAGATGGGCCATAGGTATAGTTATTACTAGTTTATATAAATAAAAAAAAAAATATTATGGACAATTCACACAACACTATCTAGCCCCAAACTTCATAGAGCTTGTAGTATGGGAAACAGATAGCTGATAATATCTTATACCTTTAAACGAGAAAATTTTGTATATATAAATATATTTAGGATCTCGGAAACTGAGCCAACGATTTTCATGAAATTAAGTATAAAGGGGTTTTCGGGGACGATAAAACGATCTAGCTAGGATTCATTTTTAGAAAATGTCCCCTTAATCGTAAAGCAAATAGTAGTAGAGTTTATTATTATGTCGGTAAGATCGAAAAATATTAATATTTAATCAGTATGTAAGTAATTCGTATTTTAATATAATTCACAACATCAGTTTACCAAAAAAAAAATACCGAGCGAAGCTCGGGCACAATAAACTGCTAGTAACACTTATGATAACTTTTATTTTTTTGTAAATACATATACTTAGAATACAATATAACACCCAGACAGAGAACAAACATCTGCGTTCACCACACAAATATTTGTTCTCGGTGGGGATCGAACCCACGACCTACAGTGCAGAAGGCAGAGCTACTACCAACTGAGCTGAGAGGCCAGTCACATCAGTTAGTTGTACTTGCTAAAAAAAAGTTCTACTCTCTAAATAGTGCAATCCACGAAGGCGCGCCCCACTATTCCTCCTAACCGTTTATAGTATATGTGTGCAAGCTTCCGTCAATGTTTGAGTGTTATCGGTACGGGGCGCGTTTTCGTGAATTGCACTATCTATAGCAGCGGTTCTCAAACTTTTTTGGTCACGGAACCCTTTTGACTAGCAAAATACTTGACGGAACCCTACAATAAAACAATAGTTTTTAAAAGTGTATTCTTTGTTATAGAAGCATAATAAAATAACAATGTAACAGTTACTAATTATTTTGATTTTTTTTTCTAAATTCTTGCGGAACCCCTACAGGGGTAGTACGGAACCCTAGGGTTCCGCGGAACACACTTTGAGTACCGCTGATCTATAGTATTCGTTTGGTCCAACGATATTTTGCCTATTCTATAATATTGTACAGTCTATGTTCGTTTATCAAAGTTTGTCCATCACCAATTTAGCCAATTGCTGCATCAAAATAAACCATGAAATATAATAAACTAGCTGCCGTCCTCGTCTATGCTCCCTTAATGGCGGTTAGAATCATAAACCACAAACTACACAAATTAATTATATCTTTACGTAACATTTCATTGAGAGAAAGAGCACTGGTGGCCCAGTGGTAGCCGCCCCGCCTTCTGACCCTAAGGTCGTAGGTTCAAATCCAGTCGTGTACCGATAAGTTTTTCTGTCCAAAAATGTATGTGCACTACGCCAGTACTCTCAAACAGTAAAGACCTCCGCACATCTAGGCGATGGCGATCAGCTGACACGCTGTCAAATATCGCTGTCATATTTGACAGCGTTTAAGACGAAAAAGAAGATTTTTTTAATAATTAGTATCTAATAATTAATATTGACTGATCGAAGCGACGCGTGACCCAAGAGCTGGTGAGTATCTGGCGCAGCGTATAAGCGTTGCTATTCAGCGTGGCAATGCCGCCAGCGCCTTGGGGACGCTTCCGTCTGGCACTGATTTGGATCAGTTAAGCTATCTCTAGATCGTTTGTAACGATCTGCAGATAGCTCAACTGTTTCTTGTGTATTTTGTACATTTTGTAAATATTTGTTTGATTGTAAGTTTATTTGCGTAAATAAATATAATTACGTAAAAAAGTAAACATTGAAAAGAATTTTGGCAAACAGGTTTTGTAGTCCTCTTTGCTTAACAACGCTCTTAACAATTAATTAACCAAACACACAGACGAGATATGACGTCATTGTCGGACAACTATCAAAGAAAATATAAGTAGGTAGGATTTAAAATCATCTACCAAAATGAGTTAAATTATCATCAAGGACAACCATTTCGCACGCTCCCGGGCAGATTATCATGTCACTGGATCTTTTAAAACCAGTGTGATGAAAGGATTTTCAATGTGTTTCTTCTTCATCTTAATTAATGGCATCTGTCCATTCGGTTAATTTTGCTCGAACATTTTCCGAGTATACTTGTTCACGTTTTAACTTCAGTCGGAATTGATACGATTTTTTTACAGTTTATTATACACGAGCAGGTATGACCGAGCTTCGCTCGGGTTAAAAAAAAAATAGTATTATTATTTGCCAATAGATGTCAGGAAGAGTCGTATCTTTATTGGCTTATTTTTAATTAACAACGCCTTCTAGCTTGCAGTTAGTTGCTCACAATCGCCAATAGATGGCAGGAACAGTCGTATATTAAGTTTATGTTTGATTATTGCAAAACACCAACTTCTCGTCATTTTCTAAAAATGAATCCTAGCTAGATCGATTTATCGCCCCCGAAAACCCTTGTATAGTAAATTTCGTGAAAATTGTTGGCTCAGTTTCCGAGATCCTAAATATATATATATATATATACAAGATTTTCTCGTTTAAAGGAATAAGATAAATATATATATATATATATATATATATACAAGATTTTCTCGTTTAAAGGTATAAGATAAACAACAAGCCTACGGCCCACCTGATAGAAAGCGGTTACTTATGGACGTAGCCCGAGTTCAGTTAAAGATAAAAATCGCCAAATTCATCATCCGCACTTTGTGTGCGGACTGGTTTCCGCAAGTAGGCCGCTGGTGGGACCTTTTTGCGTGACGCTTGACACGTGTTGATTGAACTTTTTTAGGTTTTACGACACGCCGGTTTCCTCACGACATTTTCCTTCACCGTTTTGAGAGTGACATAGTGCATATAAATTTTTCGACAGAAAAAATCATTGGTACACGACTGCATTTGAACCCACGACCTTTGCATCGGAAGGTTACCGCTACCAACTTGACCACCAATGCTCTCTTCAGTTGTATAAACTACGGAACACTGTTTTTTCTAGTCCCGATCCCCCTTGCCCGTTGCGCTAAGAATCGATAAAGGCTAGACTGAAACTTCAGGTTACTCATTCATATTAGTAAGCGCTTGCGTCGTGAACGCATTTATACTGTTTTTTAACTGTTTTATAGCGTCTTCAGTGGATCTATCGGAGACGCTGGTAAGTACAGAAATAACTTTTTATTTATGAAATAAGGGCTTGTTTTTTTTTCAGGCACTTTTTTGGCTGTTATTGATGGAAGTATAAGATTCTTTAGCTTTTTATACGAGTTTTAGATGATACACACATAATTTGTTTTTTCAGTCGACGACTTAAAACCTTCTTGCTATTCAAACTTTTTTCATGTGATTCTTTTTTATTGTTGAAACTTTTTGAATGTAAAAATAAAGCAGCACATGCGTGTTCTCATAATACTTATTTGTTTCCGCGCACTTTTTTCAGGAATTTTCGAAATTATCTCCCATTATTTTACAGCGAAAACCACTGACAAAGATAAGTTAAAATTATAGAAAAGAACGCATGGTCCGGCATATTTTAGTTAGGTTAGGTCACGAAATATTATGTAAGTGTCAACAACTTTTTAAAATTAGAACGCTGACGTAGAAGCTAACGTAGTCGGTACTTTACTTATTATTCCGTGAACACACATGACTAATACATAGTTTATTAGCAAACAAGATGGTAACACGTAATTTGCACGTTCGTTCCCTAATGTTTGGCGTGTTCTAATCAATATAGCAAAAAATATTTTTGAACCTGAATGTATCTAATTAGGTTAAATTGTACGCGATGTCTGATGGTATATTTAGAGCAAGGTCGACATTAGAAGAACTATCAGCATTTTCCTGCGGTGGATTTACACTAGGGGCAGTCGGGGCAAGTGCCCAAGGCGGCAATTTTTTTAGGGCAGCAAAACATAGAAATTGAAAAAAGCAGCCAAGTGCGAGTCGTACTCGCCCATGAAGGGTTCCGTAGCAACAAGTAACATAAAAGGTTCTTGTAGGTCGTCGAAAGGTAAATTGCGGTTTACGATTTATGACGTAATAAAAAAAACGACTCACTAGATCTCGTTCAAATCAAATATCGTTGGAAGTTTACATAGTAATGTACAACATATTATGTACATACAACATAATTATATTTAGTTTTATCATTCTCTTATTTTAGAAGTTAGAGGGGGGGGGGACCAACTTTTTACCACTTTGGAAGTGTCTCTCGCGCAAACTATTCAGTTTAGAAAAAAACGATATTAAAAACCTCAACATCATTTTTGAAGACCTATTCATAGATACCCCACACTAGGGCATGCAGTATCGGAACCATTCTCAGAACCGGGAATTTTCGCCCGATACTGGGCTCGGAACCGGGAATTCCCGGGAATTTCGATACTTTCGATACTGACTTAATTTTTTTAATAAAACTGACCGTATAGATATACAATGAAAGAAAAACTACAAAAAAATACACTTTGTATTATTGAGATATATTTTTTTATTGTGAACCGTAAATTAACCCACACACAAAATACACCATTTTTTTTTTACAATTTATAGGTTTGCCTTTGACCGCTATCTCACTTGCTGTTAAGTGATGATGCGGTCGACGATGTAGCACGCTTACCTAAAAGATACCTATTCACTCTTGTCTTGAAAACGTCCAATTTGTAGGTACTCGGAAAGGCAGACGCCGGCAAGGAATTCCATTCCTTGGCTGTCCGCAACATAAAAGTTGAAGCAAAGCGTACGGACAGTTGGAACATCAACCAGGTATGGATGCCGCATTTCCGTGCGTCTAGTGATCCGATGGTAGAATGGGGATGGGGGAACTAAATTGTGAAGTTCCGTAGCACACTCCGAAATGTATCCTGTAAAATACCGACTGGCAACCTTACGACGATGTTCGAGACTTAGGGGCTTGGACTCGACTAAAGTGTCGCTACCAATGAGCCTTTTGGCTCGTCTCTCAAAAGCTTCCAATACCTCAAGCTGGTATTTGGCAGAGCCATCCCAGAGATGAGAACAGTACTCCATACACGACCGGACTTGTGCTTGGTACAGGTTAAAAAGCTGTCCCGGTGTGAAGTACTGTCTCACCTTCGATAGAATGCCTAGCTTCTTCGCAGCTGTCTTGTTTTTGGATTCTATGAACGAGCCAAAATTCAATTTACTGGTTAGCATAAACCCTAGAAGCTCTAGTTGGTCTGAAATCGAAAGGGATACATCTCGGAAAGTAGGAGTCAGGTGAAATTGACTCCTCTTAGCGGAAAATAGACACGCCTGTGTTTTTGAAGCATTGAACTTCACCAAATTGGCATCGCCCCACTCTGCGACTACCTTCAGCGTTAAGTTCATGCGTTCAATCATTGCCTCTCTATGAGACTGGATCTGAAATCCACTGGAACGTGCTTCAGGTATGTATCTCTCTACAACGGTGCTGTCGTCTGCATACCCAATGATACCGGGCCTAAGCAGATCGTTGATGTGCAGCAGGAAAAGTGTTGCAGAGAGAACTGACCCCTGAGGAACTCTGGCATTAATTGTCATTTGATCAGACGAGCAGCCGTCAACGACTACTCAAATTGATCGGTCTCCCAGAAAGTCTGATACCCAAAAACATAAGCCAGGTACGTAGGAAGCTTGCTTAGTAGGCTGTCATGCCAAACCCGGTCAAAAGCCTTCGAGATATCCAGAGAAACTGCTAAAGCTTCTCCGTTTCTCTCGATGGCTTCACTCCATAAGTGAGTGACATAGTACGCTAGAAGGTCTCCTGTTGACCGATTTCGGCGAAATCCGTATAGGTCACTCAGGATATTCTCATTTATTTCTCGTATATCTTCATTATTATAATACTAAAACTCTCTGTGCGTGCACGCAACAATCAGAGTTAGGTTAAATCAAAGTTAAATCGAATATCCATCAAATAAACCAATAGTTAAAACTAACAGTAACAAACTATGTACGTTATCTAAGTAAATCAGCTCAGCAAAGGTATAGCGAAATGTCAGCAAGGCGTAAGTTGAATGTAAAAGCGTTTCCATCTTTCGTAAAGAAAGCCGTCCATGTTATTTTCGTTCTTTTTCTAACAGATTTTGTCATAAATAGTAACGAACATCTAACTAAATATGAAGATTGAATAATACAATACTAAACAATCTTCAATTCAGGTAATATAAACATGTCATTTTCGTTTTGACTTGTCCGAAATTGTTGAGATATTATCTGAATGATGTCAATTATAGGTTTGTAATTTGTCAAAATATCTAGCAATGTATACAGAAAAGTGAAACTGAACGCATATCAAGTGTTTTTTATCGATATTTATTTATATCGTACTAGAAAACACCAATAATTGATCATTGTCATCAGTATCGAAAGTATCGAAAGTATCGGGAATTCCTTCGTTCGGAGAACCGGTACTAGAAAAGTTCAAAATCAGCGATAATTCCCGGTACTTTCGATACTGATACTTCCCGGGAGCATGCCCTACCCCACACGTATGGGTTCGATGAAAAATTTTTTTTTGAGTTTCAGTTTCCAGTATGGGGACCCCCAAAATTTATAGTTTTTTTTTCTATTTTTGTGTCAAAATCTTAATGCGGTTTACAGAATACATCTACTCGCAAAGTTTCATCAGTCTAGCTCTTACGGTTTCGGAGAAAAATGGCTGTGACACGGACGGACAGACAGACTGCATTATTATAAAGAGGAAAGATTTGTATGTTTGTAATTAATAAACTCAAAAACTACTGTGCTGATTTCAAAAATTGTTTCACTGCATTCACCCTGAGTAAGATAGGCTAGGTATATTTATGTGTTTAAAAAATAAATATCCACCCGTGCGAAGCCGGGGCAGGCCGCTAGTTATAAATACAAGTAACTGTATTGTGTGTACTAGTTATCACTAGTTGACGCACAAGGAGAGTAAATAAGACTATTTATCTGTTGAATATATATTACGTAACTATTACATTTACTACTATTTGTTCATTCATTAAAATAACCTACCTGTCACTCTATTTTGTTTTAATATTCAGGTTACGTAAATCTTGTGATAAGTATAGTAAGTAGATGTTTAAATATGATACTGACTGGTGTCTCAGCTCAGTTGGTAGTAGCTCTGCCTTCTGTGCCGTAGGTCGTGGTTCGATCCCCATGCACCGAGAACTAATATTTGTGTGTGATGAGCACAGATGTTTGTTCTCTGTCTGGATGTTATATTGTATTCTAAGTATAAATTTACAAAAAAAACTATAAGTATTATATCAGCTATCTAGTTCCCATATTACGAGCTCTGCTTAATTTGGGGCTAGATTGTGCTGAGTGCTGGGAATGTTCATAATATTTATTTGAAAGAAAGAAACTTATTTATTTATGACGACGCATGACATTTAACAAAGAGAACAAAGAACAGAGACTAAAGTAATAAAAAACAAAATAACATAAGTACTTATAAGTACACAAAAAAATAACGTAGCCGAAACATAAACCACGTATATGTACCTACACATATACCTACCATACATCATAATTATTTGATTTGCTTTATTTATGCATAAACCAGACACCTACACGACATGAAGGTGAAATAAGCCTTTTATGATAACCATAAACCGATGTTTACGCTCGGTTTATTTCATTTCAGTTACATTTCATCTGATATCATAATCATAGGATCTTATTATAAATGAGATGTTTCATGAAGCTATACAGCCCGCGTAAGGTCTGTGTACACCAATCATAAATACAGCTTAGCAAGACTGTATTTGGTCTATATTGTTACTTTCCTTTAATTTTACTTCGTTTACTTGTAGAGGTATAGTCGCGGTATGAAAATGTTCGTCACCTTAGAGGTAGAGTCGGTTTTCGCTTGCACCAGTGTCTTGATCATGAACACATTTTGACATAATTTGTGACGTTAACATATCGGTGTATTTTGTCTATTCAGTTTCAAAAGGAAGTATGTGATACGTTGAACAAATCAAGTTGAAAATCGACAAACATTTTCATTTCACCACTATACATAGTTTTTCTTGAACGAGAGCAACACAACGTACCAATATGTCGGACATGACATGTAATTGGTGTGCCTATATCTGTTTTAATTAATAAATAAAAAATAATAAGAATGACATGAAGTGGTAGAAATGTTATTTTGGCATCTAACGCTGTCAATTAGCATGGACACTGACACTTATTTGTGCCATTGAGGTAAAACTGTCATGGCGGTGGTTTTTGATATTCACCACTACAAAAAATCAAACGCTATTAAACATTTTTTGACGTGACAACGTCTTATAATTCGATGGAGCCGGCTGCACGCACGAAAAAATATAACTCATGCGGCGTTACCTCGCTCTGAAGCGTTCCATTTAAGGCTTGAAGTGCAAGCGAGAGCGCGGAACAAGCGACAAAGAGACACAATCGGCCTCCGCGTTCGGCAGCGTTCATTATCTGTGTATTTTCCTATGACGCCACGTTCATCTATCAGTAATAAACCGACTTTACAGACAACCGTTTGTGAATTTAGTATTTTTGTGGTAATATTTATTATTAGCCGCATTTTTCTTACAAGTGTACATAGACTTACCGCATTATGTAACATTTTTTTTGAAAACAAGAATACAATCATTTAAGCCTTAAGTTTGCGACGGAAAAGTTAACCTTGCGATAACAACGTGTACCTAACTGTTTTAATAATAAAATAAATAATTACTTATATAATTTTATCTTCGTCTTAGTTTATGTAGTTCTACCACCACAAATACAGTCAGTTGACTTTTTCAGAATTTAAAAATCTTCGATCATTGCTTTTTATTTGCATCAATATTTGAATTCAAATCAAATCAAATGTTATTTATTTATATGCCACACAACAATACTAAGTATTGACACACTGAATCCCGAGACTGACATGACGTTTTCACGGAGCAAGCTCTTTCTGGCTCTGTCTCTGGCTCCGGTGAGCAAGCTCTGTCTGGCTCTGGTTTTGAGTCTGTGTGAGTGCTCACCAGTGTATTAGGGGTGTGTGTGACGTTTGGACGTAGGGTTTATTTAGTCAACACTCACACAGACTCAAAACCAGAGCCAGAGACAGAGCCAGACAGAGCTTGCCTGCACTGAGAGAAATGTACATGTTAAAATAACCAAAATCACCTCGGTTAAATCTTTTTCGGTTGAATTTACTAGAAATTGGTAATTTTAACAACACTACCATGAAACCAACTCGTTTGGTATAACAAAATCAATTTTGTTACGATAACCTATATATAGTTAGTTAAAATAAAGAAAATGACTTGTTAAAAAAACAAAAGTGATTCGGTAAATTTGAATTTAGTTAATTTTACCATAAGCTTAACAGTGTGATCAAACTGATACTAAAAATATCGCTTGAAATAACTTATAATGTTGGTATTCGTTTAATAAACACGATCTAAAAAATTATACCAAAGTTTTAATAATTATAACTAATAATATTTGTAACTGTTCATTAAATCGAACCAAAAAATAATTTTATTTTCTGAATTGATAAGATATAGGTAAATTTAAATAATGTTTTTTTGTTTATTTTAACCAACTTATTAAACGCCATCGTTTTGTTATATTAACAAATTATACCATTTCAATTAACCAATTCAATTGATTAAAGTGAACAAAAAAAAACGTAAAATGTATCTTTGTTAGATTAACTTGAGTATTGCTTAATATACCAAATTTATATCGTTTAAACTTGTTAATATTTTTTATTCAAAATAACAAAATCAAGTTTGCAATATTTACAGTAAATAGAGTTAAATTCACTTATAATTATATGTAAAGATAACAAATTAGTTTGATGAAATCAACAACACATTTTTAATAAACTGAATCAAATTATATTTGTTAGAAAAACACATCGTTATCGGTTGATACAACAAAAGCTTTTGTTAAATTTTGATTTGTTGCATTTACCATATTGTTGCTTAATTTAACAACGACCTATCTGTAAATTTACTAGAAACGAGTTATTTTAACAAAACCAACCCATTTGGTATAACCAATTCAAATTTGTTATGATAACCAGTCTAAAGTTAAACTGATAAATGTATCTCTGTTAAATTAATCTATTTGATGCCTTATATAACCAATTTATATCATTTACAATTATAAATATTTCTTATTCAATATAACAAAATCCAGTTTGCAATATTTACAGTAAATCGAGTTACATCTACTTATCATTTTAAGTAAAGCTAACAAATCAGTTTGATATAATCAACAACACATTTTTAATAAACCAAACCAAATTATATTTGTTAGAAAAACCATCGTTATTGGTTGATACAGCAAAAGCTTTTGCTAAATTTTGATTTGTTGCATTTACCATATTATTGCATGTTTTAACGATTACTTTTCTGTAGTATTTACTAGAAATGGGTATTTCAACAAACCCAATTCATTTGGTATAACAAATTCAAATTTGTTATGATAACCACTCTAAAGTTAAATTGATAAATGTATCTCTGTTAAATTAATCTAATTGATGCCTTATATAACCAATTTATGTCATTTACAATAATCAATATTTCTTATTCAAAATAACAAAATCAAGTTTGCAATATTTGCAGTAAATATAGTTAAATTTAATTATATTTTATGTAAAGCTAACAAATTAGTTTGATGAAATCAACAACACATTTTTAATAAACTGAATCAAATTATATTTGTTAGATAAACACATCCTTATCGGTTGATGCAGCAAAAGCTTTTGTTAAATTTTGATTTGTTGCATTTACCATATTGTTCCTTATTTTAACAACGACTTATCTGTAAATTTACTAGAAATGAGTTATTTTAACAAAATCAACCCATTTGGTATAACAAATTCAAATTTGTTATGATAACCACTCTAAAGTTAAATTGATAAATGTATCTCTGTTAAATTAATCTAATTGGTTTCTAATATAACCAATTTATGTTGTTTGAAATAATAAATATTTCTTAGTCAAAATAACAAAATTAAGTTTGCAATATTTACAGTAAATCGAGTTACATCTACTTATCATTTTAAATAAAGCTAACAAATGAGTTTGATAAAATCAACAACACATTTTTAATAAACCAAACCAAATTATATTTGTTAGAAAAACCAATCTTTATTGGTTGATACAGCAAAAGCTTTTGTTAAATTTTGATTTGTTGCATAAATGCAACAAATCATGGTAAACCATGATTTAACAACTACTTTTCAGTAGTATTTACTAGAAATGGGTATTTCAACAAACTCTAACTCATCATCAGGGGTATAAGGTCAACAAATTTAAAAATTTTATGTTAAATTAAATAGATAAGATATGTAGGTATCTTTGTTAGGTTAAAATTACCAATATTTATTGATCGAGTGAGCGAAGTGAACGAAGATCTTACAATCAACTTGGGCAATTTGGCATTTTATGTATTTATGCATATATGTATGTATTTATGTATGTTTGTCCAACGATAACTCTCGAACGGTTGATTCGATCTGCATGAAATTTGATAAATCGATAGCTTGGACTTGAAAAATTTACTGGTAGGTATTATGATTAAAATCCGATGAGGGGTTACTAAGATATGGGGTTGTATAAGGAGGCAAAAAATGAAACAAAACAATCAAATTACATGTCATATGAAAGAACTTTGTACATCACAAAACAACTTTTACTTTTTTCTGGGTCGCTCGGTTATTGCTTTACATCAAAATCAGAAAAGGTTAAATTAAGATAACCAACGATCCAAGAGCTCCCATTTCTAAGAGTTTCGTTGCCATCAAAGTTTTTCTACTGGTCGCTCAATTCCTTTGCTTTTGCTAATATTTTTTTCTTGAAATAAATTAAGGAGTTACTCAGTTCTCATAAAATGGTAACAGCGGCCTGGTCTGATGATGGAGCCAAGGTCTGTTCAACGGAACTTTTCAATAAATTGGCCAATTGAGCTAAAATTTGTTTACCATACAAGTAGTCAGCAGTTACATACAATCAGTGGTCGATAGATGTAAGTACAAACGCTGTGTTTGGTATAAAAAAACTGTGAAGGAAAACATCGTGAGGAAACCCGTAGCTTATAGTTTGGTACGCGGACAGTTTTGTATAACGGACATGTAATCAATACAGCTATAGAACAAAGAGAAGAAACAAATACTGCACTCGCGTGGCGGGCGGTACATGCTGGGAGTGATTTCATCGAAGTTGTGAACCGTTATGTATATTTGGGTCAGACGATCCAATTACAGGTAAAGCCAACTTCGACAAAGAGGTCAGCTGACGAATCCAACTCAACTAGGCAGCTATCGGGAAATCGCACCACGTCTTCTCGTCGCAGATACCACAGAGCCTCAAGACCAAAGTCTCTGTAATCAGTGCGTGTTGCCAGTGCAAACTTTTGGAACTGAGACGTAGTCGCTTAGTATTGGCCTCATACACAAGCTCAAAGTCGCATAGCGAGCTATGCTGGGTGTCACTACGTGATAGAATCAGATAATAGGAAATCCGTAATAGAAGCAAGGTCACTGTCAAAGCTCGTAGAATTAATTAAGCTCGTAGTTGAAGTGGCAATGGGCGGGTCATATAGCTCGAAGAACCGACAACCGTTGGGGTTCTCGAAAGGTGGCCACGAACCGAAGACAAAACGTAGGGCCCCCACTCACCCGATGGACCGACGACATAGTTCAGATTCCGGAATTTATCGGACTGATGATGATGACTTGAATCTACATATCATTTTAAGTAAAGCTAACAAATCACTATGATGAATTTGACAACACATTTTTAGTATTTGTTAGAAAAACATATCGTTATCGTTAATGATTGATGCAGCAAAAGTTTTTGTAAAATTTATCTTTGTTGCAATCACTTTATTGTTGTTTGATTTAACAACTTCTTATCCATGAATTTAATAGTAATTACTTATTTCAACAAAACCAACTCATTTGGTTTAACAAAACCGAGCTGAGCGAGATTTGAACCTGAGACCTAACCACGAAAGACTAAGGGGAAGGTCGCGGTTCAAATTCTATTTGGCTTTTAACTTTTGGGACATGATATAATATTTGTGATTTCTATAAGTATAATAAACACTATAAAATCAATAAAATATGTAAAAAGCAATGCAACATCTCTCGTCGATTCACTGAATGCAACTTCAGTTATCGAGCAAGTAAGTAGTTGGCAGTATTGTCAAACCTATAGATGAAGGTGCGATTGCGTTAGTGCTGTATTTAACAGTCCCCACTAGCTGGTTTCTAGAACTGAATCCCTCCGTAGACCGAGGCATATCCTCGTTGATCCCGATGACGTTATCACCGCCGCTAACGCGGAGGCGATTGAGTCATCCAGTTCGGAAAGAAACACTGCACAGATTCACCGACCCCGCCGGCGGGGTCGAAGACGTCCCTTAGTGCCAGCCCTCTACGGGCCTAAACTAGATTCAAACCCCCCCCCCCTGGCAACAGCCCAAGCCGAGGTCGTACCATAGCGGTGCCCTTGAGTTTGTTGCCCCAACCTAACTTTACCGGTTGAGCGCCCTCTGCGCTCACCATTGTCCGGTAGCGCTGTAAGAATCGTCAGACGATCACCAGCATTTTGTCCATTCGAAAAAAAAAAAAAAGGTTTCTAGAACGAAAAAGCACGCGTGCTCCCTCCCTCCATTTCAATTTCAGTTATATTCAATTTAGTTTTTACACGCTTGTGCGCGTAAATACTACATTGCGCTTTATTGCCATGCATTTGGTTTGAAATTCGGATGTCGCCCGTGCAATTGTTTACTAATTTTTGCGTACCTGAAACCGAGGGAATTGGTTATTTTAACAAAACCAACTCATTGGGTATAACAAAACCAACTTTGTTAAGACAACCAGTGTATAGTTGGTTAAAATAAAGTGGCTGCCCGTGGTTTCGCTTGCAAGATACATGAATCAAAATAAGCCCTTTACCGTCCCCATGGTTCAACCTATCTCCATATCAAATTTCATCCATAGGTATCGGTTCAGCCGTTAAGTCGTGAAAAAGTAACAAACAGAGAGACATAATCATAATCATAATCTACACCTTGGGTTACATTATTTAAGTTTTGGTAAGGATCCCTAATTTTTTTGAAATTAGAATATAGCCTATGACACTCGGGAATACCTAGTGTAGCTACACAACGGTGATTTTTTTTTTAAATCGGTCCAGTAGTTTCGGAGCCTATTCAATACAAACAAACAAACAATCAAATCTTTCCTCTTTATAATATTAGTATAGAAGTATAGATATACGTGGTCGCTAACTATTAACACTAGTATTATCTTATCTGTGCTATTAACTTAATACCTACACAAGCTCAAAGTTAAAAACGGGCTATGGAGAGAGCTATGCTGGGAGTGAGTTTCACAACGTGATATTAGAATCAGAAATGATGAAATCCGTAGAAGAACCAAGGTCACCGACAAAGCTCGTAGTATTAGTGAGTTGAAGAGGCAATGGGCAGGTCATATAGCTCGAAGAACCGACAACCGTTGGAAATAAAGGTTATCGAATGGTGACCACGAACCGGAAGACGAAACGTAAGTACCTAGGGCGCTTACCGCTTACCCACTGACTGACGACATTGTTAAGATCGCGGGAAGTCAGAGGATGGAAAGAGCTCAGAATCGTTCTTCCTGGAAATGTATAGGGGATGCCTATGTCCAGTAGTGAACTCTTTCAGGCTAATGGTGAGGTATATAGTCTAAGACTAACTTTTTGACGAAAACCATAGATTACTTATATTTTTTGATTTTATAAGACGATGCCACGCTATATGGCCGGTTGATGGACGCAGGGCAGTGCATCGTAGGGCACGCTCCTAACGTGCGTGACCTACGAGGCAGTGTTTTGTTATAGGCGATGGTTACCACTTAACATCAGGTGGCCCATATGCTTGTTCCATCAAATAGTTAAATTAAAAAAAAAAAAAGACGGGTTGCACTCCGGGAGTGCCGGCAGAAGTGAAAACTTTCTCATCGTTTTGTGGATTATCAGTGCCTTGCCTACCTTATTCATAATACCTAAATAAATACAGTAGATCTATAAAATCATGTACCAATGACCACTACTACAAGCCGCGGGCGGCCGCTAGTTCATAAAATCTATAATAGGTATGTACCTATACCTACCCTGCCCTTTAGCCAGGCAAATAGATATAATCGGCCGGCCCGGCAGGTAGGTATCTTATCTAGGTACTTCTGGATTAAAATCATAGGTACTTAGGTACGTAGGTAATAAATAGTAATAATATAATCACACTTGGATAAAGAGGCACCTACCTAAAATGAAAAATAAGTCTTATTGCTATTACGCCTAAAGTTCTTTATTATGCATATAACAAAAAACCGTTTGATTCAGATTCCCGCTCTCAGTTTTGGCTTTTGACCATACCTTATTAGGTAGTGTTTAGAATACCATGCTCTGATTGGTCGGGGGACTCGGACGCGCTGCCCGCTCCGCTCCCGCGCCGCTTTTCCCTCCCCTCATCGCCCGGGCAGACGCCACACTTGCATCGCGCGCTCCTGACAAGTTGCAACCCCCGCATGCGCTAATGCGCTTCGTTCGTTTTTGTTTAAAGTACCTGTGATGTTAGGCTAATTTGTATTACCACTTACCAGTGTATTTGAAAATAGTGAAAAATGGAGCTGAATGAGGTTTTGAATCATGGGGGGTGTCTCAAGACACCATTCAAGTGTTCTGTGGTAAGTACCTACTCTGTTTTGATCTCCAAGGTGTGGTGCAGACTTTGGGCCCTGGGTTGATTGAGCAGGTAATGGTTAAAAAGCACTAAAAACATTTCTGATAGCCCGATTCCTGTCATTTCCGAGTTTCTTTGTTCAAAGTTTACCCAATTACTTCTATGGTATAGGTGATATTATGTACTATTTTGTTTCGTTATACCAACCAAAGTATAGGTAGGTATAGGTTTTAGGATCATGAAATCAGTCAATGTGTAGATAACTTATTTTTTTAATATTTGCCCGAATAAATGTTCATTGCATGCTGCGACACTAACTGTTGTCTGTGTAGGTAGGTAGGTAGGTACCTAATAAAGTAAACGGATTCAAATTTTGCGAACGCTGTTCGTGTTTAGCAGGGATAGTGTAGCTTTGTAATACCTACCTAATGTTTGGAATCTGTTCACTAGATGAAGATTACACTCCTTACAAACTAAGTCTAGTACCTACCTAGGTAGAGTTCTGTCTAGCGTAAAAATGAACGCCGTTCCACTAATGATTTTTTCAATGTTGAGAGGGATATTGCTATTATTGTGTGCGTGCGGCGATTTTACTGTAAATATGAATTCATCTGTGTACCTACATAAAATCAACTAATCGTGCGGCGTTCCTGGGGCCTTATTTTCGGGCCGACTGAGATTATTTCACGATGGAGATGACGTCAATGTGACTTCGCTGACGCCAAAAACTCGTGACAACCACTTATCGGCTAAGAGTTTTTGATCGAGATTGACGTCATGACCACCGCTTGAAAATGTCGGCCAGCCTGAAAGGGCATCTGGACCGACGACGGACGTCTAGGAATTGACAAAACCTGATTTACCGATAATTTTAGTAATATCTACTATTATATTTCAGTTACAAGTACCTACCAAGTTATATATCAATATCCTACCTACTTACTCTAATTCATTCAAATGCTTTTCAGATAACAACATCGACACATCATGTCTCGAGGGCCTAGGTGACGAAGAATTAAAGATTTTAATACCTGAAAATCGACTCGGAGACAGAATTAAATTTAAACTGGGCTATAAAACATATAGAGAAGAACTGGAAACTCTGCATTCTGTGAGTTCCTACCTTTGATTCTTTCTATTAATGAAAATTCCTTACTAATAATCATCATCATTCATTCATCATCATTTTAAGTTTTTTAAATGTATTTTATGTGTGCAATAAAGAATAGGTAGGTAGGTACCTAGGTGCCAGGCCAAGCGCACTTCGTACATTCGGTATGAAGCTACAACTATATTAGCAGTAAGTACGTAGGTACATCGGTCGGTACTTATGTATACATATAGCTAACTAAGTAATATACCTTCTTGTTTATAATAACCATGAACAATTGAATATCATTATAGCATAATATCCTAGTATCTTTCCTATTATCATCGCCGTGGCCTGAACATACATTTAATATTCATTACAGAATACTGACTCTTTGGACACTATTAGTGTGTGTAACGATAGTCCGTTGTCATCAACTGCATCTGAACTTATCAGTTATAAAAGTGAGGTATGTACCTACCTACTTACCTGCTTACACCGTGAGTGACTCAATTTTTAGGGTTCCGTAGCCAAATGGCAAAAACGGAACCCTTATAGATTCGTCATGTCTGTCTGTCTGTCTGTCTGTCTGTCTGTCCGTCCGTATGTCAAAGCCATTTTTCTCCGAAACCGTAAGAGCTAGACTGATGAAACTTGGCGAGTACCTAGATGTATTCTGTGAACCGCATTAAGACTTTTACACAAAAATAGAAAAAAAACTATAAATTTTGGGGTCCCCATACTTGAAACTGAAACTCAAAAATTTTTTTTTCATCGGGTACCCAACACGTATGGGACGTGTTGGGTATCTATGAATAGGTCTTCAAAAATGATGTTGAGGTTTCTAATATAGTTTTTTTCTAAACTGAATAGTTTGCGCGAGAGACACTTCCAAAGTGGAAAAAAGTTGGTCCCCCCCCCTCTAACTTCTAAAATAAGAGAATGATAAAACTAAAAAAAATATATTATGTTGTACATTACTATGCAAACTTTCAACGATATTTGGTTTGAACGAGATCTAGCTACCTAGTAGTGTTTTTTTTATACGTCATAAATCGTAAACCGCAATTTACCTTTCGACGAACTACAAGATCCTTTATATTATGTTACTTGATGCTACGGAACACTTCATGGGCGAGTCCAACTCGCACTTGGCTGCTTTTTAGGATTGTGTTGAACAAAGAATAGATTTTGATTAGAACTAAGATAAAACATGTCGGTTGGTACCTGTACCACCTAAATAATATTCTTTTTGACGTGATAACGTCTTATAAATCGATGGAGCCGGCTGCACGCACGAAAAAACATGACTCATGCGTCGTTACGTCGTTTAGTATAAGCTAGCAAGACTTGTTGTATTGTAGTCGTAGGGTAGATTGTTTTTAGTAATTTGGTACCTAGCTTATTTTTTTTATAACGCTTTTATTAGCTTCACCTGTATGTATGTATGTATGTATGTATGTATGTATGTATGTATGTATGTATGTAACCGACCCCTTTGAGCTCGATTTTGTCCTACTTTGAACGATCAGATTTGATTCAAACTTTGCACACCTGTCAAAGGTCGATGACAATGCAAAAATATGAAAAAAAAAATATGAAAAAAAAAATATGAAAAAAAAATATGAAAGTATGTATGTATGTATGTATGTATGTATGTATGTATGTAACCGACCTCTTTGAGCTCGATTTTGTCCTACTTTGAACGATCAGATTTGATTCAAACTTTGCACACCTGTCAAAGGTCGATGACAATGCAAAAATATGAAAAAAAAAATATGAAAAAAAAATATGAAAAAAAAAATAAAAAAACTAAAAAGTAAAAAATAAATTATAGGTTAAAAAACTAAAAAAAACGCTTTTATAACAAATTGAACTAAAAAGTTAAAAATAAATCTGTAATAATCAATTGAAAATTTATATTATTGTACAAAAAGCGTGGGGGGCTTGATTTTGATTGTTGTAAATATTTTATCAATAGTTTATTATATCTGAAGTTATTATAAAAAGCACCCACTATTATTAGTTCAATTTGTTATAAAAGCGTTTTTTTTAGTTTTTTAAACTATAATTTATTTCACACGGGTTTAAAAAAGAATTTACAACCTGTTTTTAAAAAAATAATCTGTTTCAGGAAACCTACTATATTCCTAGCAGAACTATTAGCCCTAAAAATACAATGCCAGCAAAAGGAAAACTTGTTGATAGATACTATAACCAGTTGAGAACTTTAAGAGGTTCTGGGGTGCTCCCAAAAAAAATAAAAATTTCTTGTCATGAAACAAATGACAATGAAATGATAGAAAATGGTAAGCATGTCTCCACAGTTTAATTTCCAGTATAGTTCGCTGCAAATTGAGATCTCGCAATAACCAACACATACTTGACAATAACTGTAAAACTGAACAAAAACTTAAAAAACATGGACAAATAGGTATGCAAAGTTTTATCTCAATCAATCGATTTTCTGCTTGTTACACGCTGTGGATAAAATAAATAATTTTGCAAGTTCAAGTGGTGAATGAATGAATTTTAGCTTATTTTTACTGACAGATTTATTGTTTGCACAGAGACTGACGATATCATGATATGGTTAAAATACAACCGCGACCCCTGGCCACTGGTTGAAGAAAATTGGAAAGAATCTTGCGCTTATAGAAAAAAAAATGCGTATGATACCAAAAAAACATTGATGGTCATGGTAAATGAATGGCCATGCTTAAAAACCACGAACGGACATCGACTGGTAGTGTTTTGTTACTTATAACATTTGTATAACTATTTAGGTTCACATCAAATTTCTAAGCACCAAATAATTACTCTTTTTTCAGATTGAAATCGACTTTGCCCATTTATACCCTGACAAAAATTCAATGCTATTTGAAAAAATGGGGTCAATTTCAAAACAGCGCCATAAAACTACTAGAGGCTGATGCTGCAGTTGAAAAAGAGTTGAGAGAACTGTTTAAGGAAGAAAATGAGAGTAAGTATTTACCCGAATAAGGAATTTTCTATTTAAGGTTATTCTATCCCCATGCAAACTGTTGTTTATATATTTTTGTTAATTTATAGTTTTCTTTAAATTATAACTAACAAAATGATCCTATGTTGATTTAATAAATGAATTTAATAATAAATAATTAATTTAAATTAATACAGTTTGGCGATAACAATGACCGATTGAAAAGCTTACTATAGTGCCACAAAATTATACTCTATTAGCCCATAGTTGGCAAAATTTAATTTACGTATAGGAATCGTACCCCCTTCAATAACTTGACTATGGGTGTTATTCTGTGTTACAGTGTAATATTGCTAGGCTATTGTAAACAAATTCCTTGGTTATTAAAGCAATAACTTACATTATTTTTTTTTGTTTTAGATATCCGTGATTTGGCGCTTTGCAGTTCGCTCGCTTACTGGGAGATCAAACCACAGAAAAGAGTGCAGTTGAAAAAGAGTTGAGAGAACTGTTTAAGGAAGAAAATGAGAGTAAGTATTTACCCGAATAAGGAATTTTCTATTTAAGGTTATTCTATCCCCATGCAAACTGTTGTTTATATATTTTTGTTAATTTATAGTTTTCTTTAAATTATAACTAACAAAATGATCCTATGTTGATTTAATAAATGAATTTAATAATAAATAATTAATTTAAATTAATACAGTTTGGCGATAACAATGACCGATTTAAAAGCTTACTATAGTGCCACAAAATTATACTCTTATTAGCCCATAGTTGGCAAAATTTAATTTACGTATAGGAATCGTACCCCCTTCAATAACTTGACTATGGGTGTTATTCTGTGTTACAGTGTAATATTGCTAGGCTATTGTAAACAAATTCCTTGGTTATTAAAGCAATAACTTACATTTTTTTTTTTTGTTTTAGATATCCGTGATTTGGCGCTTTGCAGTTCGCTCGCTTACTGGGAGATCAAACCACAGAACACTTGAATGGTGTCTTGAGACACCCCCCATGATTCCAAAACCTCATTCAGCTCTATTTTTCACTATTTTCAAATACAAATCACAGGTACTTTAAACAAAAACGAACGAAGCGCACGCACTCACACTTATTATACCCTGTATATTCGTTTTCAATATTTGTATTATTTTAGTAAGAAAAAACTATTCGTCATTTGACATGATAATAAATAAGTAATGATTAATAACTCACCTGTAAGTGTCTATAAGTATGTTATTACTTATAGACACTTACAGGTGAGTTATTGTCTTGAGACACCCCCCATGATTCCAAAACCTCATTCAGCTCCATTTTTCACTATTTTCAAATACAAATCACAGGTACTTTAAACAAAAACAAACGAAGCGCACGCACTCACACTTATTATACCCTGTATATTCGTTTTCAATATTTGTATTATTTTAGTAAGAAAAAACTATTCGTCATTTGACATGATAATAAATAAGTAATGATTAATAACTCACCTGTAAGTGTCTATAAGTATGTTATTACTTATAGACACTTACAGGTGAGTTATTGTCTTGAGACACCCCCCATGATTCCAAAACCTCATTCAGCTCCATTTTTCACTATTTTCAAATACAAATCACAGGTACTTTAAACAAAAACAAACGAAGCGCACGCACTCACACTTATTATACCCTGTATATTCGTTTTCAATATTTGTATTATTTTAGTAAGAAAAAACTATTCGTCATTTGACATGATAATAAATAAGTAATGATTAATAACTCACCTGTAAGTGTCTATAAGTATGTTATTACTTATAGACACTTACAGGTGAGTTATTAATATATTATAAGTGTCTATAAGTATGTTATTACTTATAGACACTTACAGGTGAGTTATTGTCTTGAGACACCCCCCATGATTCCAAAACCTCATTCAGCTCCATTTTTCACTATTTTCAAATACAAATCACAGGTACTTTAAACAAAAACGAACGAAGCGCACGCACTCACACTTATTATACCCTGTATATTCGTTTTCAATATTTGTATTATTTTAGTAAGAAAAAACTATTCGTCATTTGACATGATAATAAATAAGTAATGATTAATAACTCACCTGTAAGTGTCTATAAGTATGTTATTACTTATAGACACTTACAGGTGAGTTATTAATATATTATAAGTGTCTATAAGTATGTTATTACTTATAGACACTTACAGGTGAGTTATTGTCTTGAGACACCCCCCATGATTCCAAAACCTCATTCAGCTCCATTTTTCACTATTTTCAAATACAAATCACAGGTACTTTAAACAAAAACGAACGAAGCGCACGCACTCACACTTATTATACCCTGTATATTCGTTTTCAATATTTGTATTATTTTAGTAAGAAAAAACTATTCGTCATTTGACATGATAATAAATAAGTAATGATTAATAACTCACCTGTAAGTGTCTATAAGTATGTTATTACTTATAGACACTTACAGGTGAGTTATTGTCTTGAGACACCCCCCATGATTCCAAAACCTCATTCAGCTCCATTTTTCACTATTTTCAAATACAAATCACAGGTACTTTAAACAAAAACAAACGAAGCGCACGCACTCACACTTATTATACCCTGTATATTCGTTTTCAATATTTGTATTATTTTAGTAAGAAAAAACTATTCGTCATTTGACATGATAATAAATAAGTAATGATTAATAACTCACCTGTAAGTGTCTATAAGTATGTTATATTCAAAATATTATGTTTGTGTTAAAATACGTTCATTTCGACTTTTTTAACTTCAATTATTTACTGTTCTTGATCGTGTTATTTGATTTATTTTTTTAAATAAAACCACTACTAATTAAAAAACTTGTTTTTTTATTTCTATAAATGATTTATTTTTTAGGTAGGCAAATAGACAATAATTTATTATAGGTTCACTGTTGTTTCAATCAGTTATTAGTAGATATTAATCTAATGGTTGAATTACTGATAAAATTAAGCTTAAAACTAGTTTTTTTGTTTATGTGATTAAAAAATTAAGCAGGGAAAGATTGTAAAGTATTATTTGTCTTTGGCTTACATATAAATAATGCCCATTTTTTACTATTGGCAACAGTGACAACTTTGTATAATTTTGGTTTAACTAGTTTTGAATTACTTGTAGCGCAGTTAACAGCGCTCAATATTGCTTTACTATTTAAAAATGGCTATACTAAATTAATATGTTTGTTGGATTGTCTTTCAGGTTTTAGTCAGACCAAATAAAATGTGGTTTAACTGCTGCTTAAAATTACTAGCTACAGCTGTTTACTATAATCAATACTAGTAATGGTTATAGTAAACCGCTGGACTAGTAATTTTAAACAATAGTTTAACCACTTCTTAGTTGGTCTTACCAAAATATAATAGTGAATCCAACAATAGTATTAGTGTATCCTACTCAGGGCGTTTGTTACTTTAACAGAAAATATTGGTCATAGTAAACAGCAGTATTAGTAATTTTAAACAGTAATTCAACCACTTTTGTAGTTGATCGAACCAAAATAGAATAGTGAATCCAACAAAAGTATAAGTATATACTACCCAAGGCGTTTGTTACTTCAACAAACAATATTGGTTATAGTAAACCACTAGCCTAGTAGTTTTAAACAGTAGTTTAACCACTTTTTAGTTAGTCTTACCAAAATACAATAGTGAACCCGACAAAAATTTAGTATATTGAACCCAAGGTTTTTGTTACTTCAACAGACAATATTGGTTATAATTAACAACTGCACCAGTAATTTTAAACAGTAATTCAACCACTTTTTAAGTTAGTCTAATCAAAATACAATAGTAAATCCAGCAAAAGCATTAGTATATCCTACCCAAGGCGCTTGTTACTTTAACAGACAATATTGGTCATAGTAAACAGCAGTATTAGTAATTTTAAACAGTAATTCAACCACTTTTGTAGTTGATCGAACCAAATTAGAATAGTGAATCCAACAAAAGTATTAGTATATACTACCCAAGGCGTTTGTTACTTCATCAAACAATATTGGTTATAGTAAACTACTAGCCTAGTAGTTTTAAACAGTAGTTTAACCACTTTTTAAGTTTGTCTAATCAACATACAATAGTAAATCCAGCAAAAGTATTAGTATATCCTACCCAAGGCGTTTGTTACTTTAACAGACAATATTAGTCATAGTAAACAGCAGTATTAGTAATTTTAAACAGTAATTCAACCACTTTTGTAGTTGATCGAACCAAATTAGAATAGTGAATCCAACAAAAGTATTAGTATATACTACCCAAGGCGTTTGTTACTTCATCAAACAATATTGGTTATAGTAAACTACTAGCCTAGTAGTTTTAAACAGTAGTTTAACCACTTTTTAAGTTTGTCTAATCAACATACAATAGTAAATCCAGCAAAAGTATTAGTATATCCTACCCAAGGCGTTTGTTATTTTAACAGACAATATTGGTTATAGTAAACAGCAGTATTAGTAATTTTAAACAGTGATTCAACCACTTTTGTAGTTGATCGAACCAATATACAATTGTGAATTCAACAAAAGTGTAATTGTATCCAACCCAAGATGTTTGTTACTTCAACGGACAATACTGGTTATAATAAACAACTGGACCAGTAGTTTTAACCAGTAATTCAACCACTTTTGTAGTTGATCAAACAAATTATGAATTGGTTGTACCTACCAATTAACGTAGTTTCGTTAAAAAATACGAATATTGAATTGGTTGTACCAACCAATATAGTTTCGTAAACAAAATACAAATATTAAATTGGTTGTACCAACCAATATAGTTTCGTAAAAAAAGATACTAAATAAAACTAGGTTGTCACAACAAATATGAATTTGTTGAAACCATCAATAATAATTGTTACTGTTACAAAGACACAGTTAATTTAAGCTATAAATTTGTTAACTTTACTATTACTTACTAACTTTAGGTATTAAATTAACAGAATTAAATTGGTTACCGTAACAAAAATCTTGATTGGCGCTATTTCAACTTGTTGTTCTCGGTTAATCTAACCTATTTTTTCTCTCAGTGTGCTTGTTTTTTAATTTATCCGCGAAAACATCAGTCTTGGGATTCAGTGCTTTTATTTCTCGAATTTATTTCACTTTTGATGTTGTCTGTACTTACCTACTTAATTATTACTTCCGTACACAATGTCAAAGGTCAAATGATAATATTGGCACCGTCAATGACTAATCTTCTTCTTATCGTGTCACTGATTCTTTCGAACCAAGTGTGGGGAAAGGATTTTAAGAGGCCGGCGGAGGGCGAATTTTCATACAAACGTAATACCAAAATTATTACTAGTTTAGGCAGATTTTCACTATATTATTGTAATAACTGTATTCATATAGTATTAATCTAGGTTCCTGAATTGTTTTTATTTTAAATTACTTACCCCAAATGAAATAAACACCAATCGCATTTTACACATTTTTTTCATTGCAAAATGTGATTGGCTTTAATTTCAATTGTGTTAAGTAATTTAAAATTAAAACTGTTCAGGAACCTAGATAAATACTATACAAATACAATTATTACAATAATATAGTGAAAATCTGCTTAAATTAGTAATCATTTTGGTATTACGTTTGTATGAAAATTCGCCTTCCGCCGGCCCCTTAAGTGCGGTTCAAAGAGGCTCCTTTCGTGCACTTGATACATATTTTCGAACTTTTTAGGTCCTAGGATATGCCGGTTTCCTCACGTTTTTTTCCTTCACCGTTTGAGAGCACTGGCATTTTGGGCAGAAAAACTCATTGGTACATGACTGGATATGAACCCACAACCTTCGGATCGGAAGGCCGGGTCGCTACCATTTGACTACCAGTGAGATGGGGGGATGAATAATAATGTACTATTTCATTGCTCATACTCGGAAAGAAGGTCTGAAGTTGCCTGAGGGGCCTAATTGAAAGTAGGTAATACTTTCAGCCCTAGGGAGAATCGCTTTCTACTGACAGCTGTCAAATTATAAAAAAAAACAAGTAGGTACTATTTTCACATTTTTATTCAACCATGTTTCAACTTTATTAACAGCAAGGAGGTTATTGAACCAAATTCCAACTTTTTATTCAGCAAGGAGTTTGGAAACCCATTACAAAGCTTAGAAGTTTAAAAAGTCTAATTAGTTTTTATTTTTACTTTATTTATTTATTTAACTTTTTATTGCATAAAAACCTTAAATTTATGTGCACAAGGTGGGCTTAATGCTTTAAGCATTTTCTACCTGCCAACCTTAGAGGTAGGAATGGCGTACTTTCCTTGTATTCGTAATGCATAGCAGTAAAAGCACAGTGTTTACCTCGGGTGAAAGAGCTCCATTGGCGCCCTCGCTGCGCTCGGGTGATAAACCCGTCTCGGGACTTAAATTCGTGACTTTTAATCCTCGGGTAACAATGTACTATTTTGTTACAGCCCAGCACTTGCCACTTCAGTTTTTAAGCCCAGAAACCACGTCGCGTAAAGTGTCTTACAAGGCAAGAGCGCTCTGCGAGGATGGAGTCACATGAGAAGGTGGTCAACGGCGCGGGGAGCCGTGCTGATGTGAACGAATCCATGGAGATGAGAGAACCAGCTGGTGAGATTATTATTATTAAACCATTTATAATTTAGAGGAATGCGGTGTGAAAGAAGACGTAAAAAATATAAAAAAAAAAAAAAAAAAACTAAACCTTAAAAACCGGGTAAAAGTCCATGAGGCATGGTGCCAAGAACGCTGGCTGCATTCCCACGTTGAATAGCAATAGCTATTCTCTGTGCGAGAAATGAGCCAGCCTTCTTGTCACCAGTGGCGACGACCAGCTGAGGAAACAATTGCTTAAAAAAAATTGTACTAATTGTGTAAAAATTTGTACCCCATGGACTATCACTTTACTCTTAGTCACATGATTTTCATCCCTCCATGACATGCCCGTGCCACGTCAGCCTCCTTTCATTGCTCCTCAGTTTCTCTCTCACCGGTGCAATTTAACGGTGAATTTCGTTAGTCTTACTTCAGCAAATCCGCACTTGAAGTGCGGGCTGGTTTTTCCACAAGTAAGCCGCTGGCGGGCCCTTTTTGCGTGACCCTTGACACGTGTAACACGTGTTGCTCGAACTTTTTAGGTTCTACAACACGCCGGTTTCCTCACGAAGTTTTCCTTCACCGTTTTGAGAGTACTGGCATAGTGCACATACATTTTTAGATAGAAAAACTCATTGGTACACGACAGGATTTGAACCCACGACCTTCGGATCGGAAGGCGGGGCCGCTACCACTAGACCACCAGTGCTCTCCGTCCGTTAGTCGCATTAAAAATATGTTTTTCCAGCGAACAGACGTTTGAAAGACCTAGACGACCTACTCCTGTATGTCGGAGACTTCGGCTGGTACCAACGCATCCTGTTCCTCCTCATGATACCGTACGCTTTCTTCTTTGCCTTCGTCTACTTCGGGCAGATCTTCATGACTGTTGTGCCAGCAGAACATTGGTGCTACGTGGAAGAGCTTGGGAACATGACTTTGGAAGAACGGTGGGATATAATACATACATACATAATATATAAAACTTGAGAGGTGTCAAGGGACACCCGGATGGAACGAAGTTCCTTTATTATTATTTACAAAAAACCTGTGTACACTCAACAAAAATAATCGTCGCGACACCACACTGTTCAATGCGAAATAGAAATGAAAATATCTGGCTTGCTTTCTATAAGAGAGAGAGAGACAGTCAGAGAAACATGCGCACGCCGCTTACTATAGCAAAAAGTGTCGTGACAACTTTTTGTAAGAATTTTTTCCGTCTAGCCCCCTTTCACAACGCGCGATAAGGAACTTCGTTCCAAAAATCACGCCTCATTCCCATGGGGGTAGGCAGAGATCACGGATTTCCACTTGCTACGATCCTGACACACCTCTTTCGCTTCATTCACTCTATTATAGTAATCTAGAATTAGGTGAAAGGGTACTTAAGCAGCTGCGGGTCATCATCATAATCATTAACAGCGTGAAGAAGTCCACTGCTGGACATAGGCCTGCCATACACATTTCCAGGAAGAACGATTCTGAGCCTTTTCCATCCATCGACTTCCTGCGATCTTAACAATGTCGTCAGTTTATCTGGTGGGTGGGCACCCTACGTTTCGTCTTCTGGTTCATCGTCGCCATTCGAGAACCTTTATTGCCCAATGGTTGTCGGTTCTTCGAGCTATATGACCTGCCCATTGCCACTTCAACTTACAAATTCTACGAGCTATGTCGGCGACCTTGGTTCTTCTACGCACAGCATACGGCAGCTGTGGGTAGGTAGAACTTTTTCAGAGAAAATGTTGCCAGCGTTTAGCCACTTTTGATTGGTTGTGTTTCGTATTGATTCACTTTTCAAATGTATTTGATAGGTGATAATGATTGTAGGATATTTTATTACAGGCTATATCTTTCGATACCAATAGCAGACGAGACGAAAGATTTTATTTATGACAAATGCAGAGTCTATGACGTAAACTGGACCCAGCTATTACAAAATGGCGTCCGTGAACCGGATACAAAATGGCCGACAAAGAAATGTCAGAACTGGGAGTTTAACTATACTGATGTGCCGTATGAAACTATTGCTACGCAAGTAAGTTTTTTCCCCTACCACAAGCTCGGTCTGGCTCTAGTTTTGAGTCTGTGTGAGTGCTGTCTAAATAAATCCTACGTCGAAACATCACACACACAGTATATTATAGCACTCACACAGACTCAAAATCAGAGCTAGAGAAAAAGCTTGTGGCCTACTTTTATGGTAGGTAATCCCAAAAGCTTTTGCCATGGCTTGGTTGCAGCTTATTAATAACCAAGACCAAATTTAAGTATATAAGAGCTCAAATTAAGAGAGAGAGAACTAGGAGAAAGGAAAAAGAACCAATTTGTTTTCAAATCTATAAGTTCTAGTTTACTGATTCCAAATGCTGATTGATTACCCATCTCTATCTCTTTCTATCCAACAGGAAAATTGGGTGTGCGATAGAGACAGCTATCCCGCTACAGCACAGGCTATTTTCTTCTGTGGTGCCATCGTTGGTGGGTTTATATTTGGATGGGTCGCTGACAAATATGGAAGGATACCAGCTTTAGTTGGTAAGATAAATCTACCATGAGCAGCAGTAGGCCTGCCATAAGCTCTGTCTGGCTCTGTTTCTGGCTCTGGTTTGAGTTAGAGCTATGCTTTTAATTTCACCACGTGATAGAATCAGAAATGAGGATATCCGTAGAAGAACCAAGGTCAGACATAGCTCGTAGAGTTAGTAAGTTGAAGTGGCAATGGGCAGGTCATATAGTTCGACGACCCGACAACCGTTGGGGAATAAAGGTTCTCGAATGGCGACCACGAACCGGAAGACGAATCGTAGCGCACCCACCAGATGGACCGACGACATTGTTAAGATCGCGGGAAGTCAGTGGATGGAAAGGGCTCAGAGTCGTTTTTTCTGGAAATGTGTAGGGGAGGCCTATGTCTAGCAGTGGACATCTTCTGGCTAATAATGATGATGATGATGAAGGCTAAATATCTGTGTGCCTCAATTTGATGGGCAAAGAGCAGTGCATTGTAAGGCACGTTCTTTCGAACCAGTTGGATGAAAAGGTTTTAAGTGCCCTACTAAGTATAAATAATAATAATAAATATTGTGGACAATTCACACAACACTACCCAGCCCCAAACTAAGCAGAGCTTGTAATATGGGAACCGGATAGCTGATATAATACTTGAATACATTTTTTTTTTGTAAATACATACTTAGAATACAATATAACACCCAGACAGAGAACAAACATTTATGTTCACCACACAAATATTTGAGCTACTACCAACTGAGCTAGAGGCCTCTATGCTACTACACAGTAGGCCTACCACAAGCTCTGTCTCTGGCTCTGGTTTTGAGGCTGTCTGAGTGCTGTCTAAATCATTCTTATACATACGTCGAAACGTCACACACACAGTATAATACATTGGTAAGTACTCACACAGACTCAAAACCAGAGCCAGACAGAGCTTGTGGAAGGCCTGCTGATGTGTAAGGAGAGACCCATGTCTCACATTAACTAAAATCATCCACTGAACCTCTACTATCTTCTTCTTGTAATGTCAAAAGTTCTTTAGAACCAGTGTGATGAAAGGTTTTTAAGTGCCCTACTACACTGTATAGTAGGTTAAACCTACTGAACAGCTAACGAAAGCCTAGCTAAAGAAAGTTCTTGAACAATTTCCCAGGTGCAAACCTATCAGGCTTTGTGGGAGGAGTCGGAACAGTGTTCGCTAACTCCTTCTGGTCATTCTGCCTGTGTCGATTCGTGGTCGGACTGGCGTATGACAACTGCTTTATCATCATGTATATTGTGGGTAAGTTAAAAGCTTTTCTTTTATACAACACTTTTTTTTTTTCTAGCCTCTAGCTCAGTTGGTAGTAGCTCTGCCTTCTGCGCCGTAGCTCGTGGGTTCGATCCCCACCGAGAACAAATATTTGTGTGGTGAACATAAATGTTTGTATTCTAAGTATGTATTTATAACAAAAAAAATAAGTATTATATCAATCTGGTTCCCATATAACAAGCTCTGGTTAGTTTGTGGCTAGATAGTGTTGTGTGGATTGACCACAATATTTAAAAAAACTTTTTAAACATAATCTAATTGTTTTAAAAATCATTACAATGGTTTATATCAATCTGGTTCCCGTATTACAAGCTCTGCTTAGTTTGGGGCTAGATAGTGTTGTGTGGATTATCCACAATATTTAAAATCAAACTTTTTAAAACACAATCTAAGAAAAAAAACTAATTGTTTTAAAAATCATTTCAGTGGTAGAATACGTTGGGCCAAAATGGCGGACGTTCGTGGCAAACATGTCTATTGCCGTTTACTTCACGTTCGCGGCATGCATGTTGCCATGGCTGGCTCTGGCCGCTAATAACTGGCGGATCTACACGCTGATCATCAGCGTGCCGCTTGTGCTGGCCGTGCTGACGCCTTGGGTGGTTCCTGAAAGCGCTAGGTAAGATATTAATACCTCCAGATTTCAATACCTCATTAGCTACACTTAAACGTATACCTATAGTTCGGCCGTTCAGAGAATGCGTTTGACAGTTTGATCAGTTAGTCACAGTTAGTCACATAGTTAGTACAGCACTACAAATATAAAGCGCTGACATAACCTTGTAATAGCGCAGTATAGATTTAGAAAAATATTGTATATCAAGTTATTTGACACTCAGTTTGGCACAAAATTATAAAATTCATTGATTATTGATGTAATAATGTTTTTTTAATGCTCATCAATTGTTAAAACGGTAAACAACCAGCAAAAATATTTTTATCGTAACTGCAACGCCATTACAAAGTTACGTTGTCAGTTCAATCGCGACGTGTCAGGAACGCATTCTCTGAGCGGCCGAACTATAGTGGCAAATTCTTCAAAAATGTTTAGTTTGTTTTCAAGTTTATTAAGGTTTACAAAGTCTTTTTCTATATTTTTGGTATATTTTAATGCTTCACAACTTTTCTTAAATTAATACTAGTATCTAATAATTTAAGTAGGTACCTCCTAATTTCTTACCTAACGTTTGTCTTGACATTGGTTTAGAGTCTGTGTGAGTGCTCACAAGTGCATTATACTGTGTGTGACGTTTTGACGTAGGATTTATTTAGTCAACAGTCACACAGACTCAAAACCAGAACCAGAGACAGAGCCAGACAGAGCTCATGGTACAGTTTATTTTACGATGTGATCGTAAGATCATAAGTTTTTAAATTGCTTTTTGCAGATGGCTGATTTCTCAAGGACGCATCGACGAAGCCCTGAAAATCATGAAAAAGTGCGAACGCATCAACAAAAAGAAAATACCAGATGAAATCATCAAGGAATTCAGAGTAAGCTTAAACTCTAATCTACCTTCTTCTAGTCGTGTCTTTTTTTGACGACTGGATTTAAACTTACGACCTTAGGATCGGAAGGCTACCACTGGACCACCAGTGTTCTCAGTATTTACCTAAGATTTTAAGGTATTATCCTATATTTGAAAACATCTTCGTCCACTAACTTCCTTCTGTCGGTTTTTCCCATGGGTTGGGAGTCAAAATAATAAAAATAATAATTCCTACAGAAAAAAATGTTGTCTAGACGACTGATCTATGCGACGCGTCACCCGCGGGCTGGTGGGTATCTGGCGCACGCATTAGCATTTCTATTCAGCGTGGCAATGCCACCAGTGGCTTGGGGACGCTTCTGTCTGGTACTGATTTGGATCAGTTGAGCTATCTCTAGATCGTTTGAAACAGTCTGCAGATAGCTCAACTGTTTCTTGTGTATTTTGTAAGGAAAGGGTGTTTCTATACGACAGATGAATTTTTGACATATTGTGTATAGTTTTATTAGCGGCATGATTATGTGATTATTGTTATTATTTTTTAATTATCATTTTTAATTATTTTTGTACTTTTTCCTTTTTCACTGTGTTAGTTTTAAGATTATTTCAAATACTTGTTTGTGAATAAATAAATGAAATGAAATGAAATGTACATTTTGTAAATATTTTTTTAATTGTAAGTTTGTTTTTAGTTCTTGTATTGCATTATTTAATATTAAAAATGCAGCTGTAATACTGTTTTTATGAAACAACGAAATATTAAATTCGTATAATAACGCGTACTAAAAAGTTAAAACTCACAAAATTTAATCCCGGTAAATCTAAATATCCCGTTATTCATAAAAATAGTGTTAAACCTCAGTTTCAAAAGATTCATTTCATTTTTTACTCAGGAAACGGCTATGGAAATCGCCAAAACCGAGCAAGAATGCAAGAACTACAGCGTCATCGACCTCTTCAAGACCCCTCGCATCAGACGGAACAGCATCCTGCTGGTCGTCATCTGGATATCCATATCGATGGTGTTCGATGGCCATGTCAGGAACGTCGGTGCTTTGGGATTGGATCTGTTCCTGACGTTCACTGTGGCCACAGCGACGGAGTTCCCAGCTGATATACTGCTTATTTTGATTCTTGATGTGTAAGTTGACTTCTTTCTTCTTCTTGTTGAGCCACTAGTTTTTTTTTACCAGTGCGGTGAAAGGATCTTGTTGATAAGCTATCACAGAGACAGTGGGGTAGTCTTTAAACTTCATCAAATGTGTTTTTTAACCGACTTCTAATCAAAAAAGGAGGAGGTTCTCAATTCGGTTGTTTTTTTTTTTTGTTACCGCATAACTTCGTCATTTGTGAGCCGATTTGAAAAAATATTTTTTTATCTGAAAGGGACTGCTTCCAGATTAATCCCATTTTAATTTTATTAAAATCGGTGTTGCCATTTTGTTAAAAATATTTTTTTTAATGTTTGTAACTGCATGCCTCCGTCATTTATGAACCGATTTAGAAAACTATTTTTTTATTTGGAAGGTTATTTTTACGTCGATTGTCCCAAACAAATTTAATTAAAATCGGTGTAGCCGTTTGTCAATGAAGTCGGTTTCTCAAGTTTTTTAAACTTCTAATTATTTATCTTATTACTTATACTTATAAATATTTATCTTCAAGGAGCCTCTTTGAGGCGCACTTAATATCTTTTCACCACACTTAGTTCAAAAGAATCAGTGACACGATAAGAAGAAGAAGCAAAGCATTGCCTTCTAGGTCACGCAAGTCAGAAACGTGCCCTACGATGCACTGCCCTGCGTCCATTAACTTGATGCATAATCCTCACATGCCAGTCGAAAGTCGGCACTCTGCTCTGAAAGCGTAGTAGTATAGTTATAGTAGTAGTAGCAGGTTCTTGACCACCATTCGATTGTTGTTCTACTCCACCTGTCATCACCACGCCTCTATAGCAATCAATGTGCCCTGCCCATTTTAAGTACTTATTAAGTTATCTGCGTATTGACCATGTAATTCCTGTGGATTAAGCCGACTAAGCTGTCAGGATGGTAAAATGGCTGGGCAAGCCTATTCCATCTAAAATCCTGTCCCAGGCATTGTAGCGTCTCGTAAGTAGAGGAATGAATAATCACAGTTGCCCCTGACGCTATAATGCTTGTATAATGGGGTATGCTCTGCATGAAGAACTGTTTGACATCATGCCAACAGCTACATTCTACCATCGCACTGCTCGCCATAGGCAAAGAGCCTCACACCTTAGAGCCTGGTTGGTCGCGCACCGTTCGGTTTCAGAGGAACTTCCTCCCGCGAACTCAGGCTGTGGAATGATCTCCCTGCTGAGGTTTTCCCTAAGGACTATAGCATGGGGTTCTTCAAAAAAGGCGTTTTGAAAGTTTTAAAGGGTCGGCAACGCGCTTGTGATGCCTCTGGTATTGCAGGTGTCCATAGGCTACGGTAACCGCTTCCCATCAGGTGGGCCGTATGCTTTTTTGTCAACTTAGTTGTATAAAAAAAAAGATATATATTAATCATCTACAATAGATGCAAAGGCTGGTTTACTTCATGTGTTATCTATATCTTTCAGACTCGGTCGCCGTTGGCTAGCTTTCGGCTCGATGGTGATCAGTGGTGTCTTTAGTCTCCTTGCCGCTGCAGTGCCTATCGGTAAGCATTCTATCCAGCATTCTGTCCAGCACCAATTTCAATTTCAATTTATTTATTTCAGAACCACTTTGAAACTTAACTAAAACTTAAAATACTTAATCTAATCTTATATTTAGGATATATATATTTAGGAATATATGTATATGTTTGTTTTACACACATTTGGCTCAGTTTCCGATTTGACAAAACACGATTCGATCCATCCGACCGATCCGTCGACGATCTATTCGATCCGTGTTTTGTTCCGACAAAACACGGATCAACCAGTCCAACGCTACGCTAGGATTATTAATAGGTAAGACCCATAATTTTTATTCATATTTATTTATGTTTATGTTTCCACAGGTCTTCCATCTGCCTCCTTGGCCATAGTCGGCAGATTCGCCGTCAACATCTCCTTCAACATAGGCATGCAATACGCGGCTGAGCTGCTGCCCACAGTGGTCAGAGCCCAAGGGCTGGCACTAATACACATCACAGGGTACATGGCTACTATCCTGGTCCCTTACATCTGTTATATGGTATGTTAGATTTTCGCAACTCTATTCTAAAGAGTAGGAAGTTCATTTGCTTGTCAATATTTTGTGATGGAAAAAAAATTGCAATAATTTCAAATAAAAATAAATAATAAAAAAAATTGTGGACAATCCACCCAATACTATCTAGCCCCAAACTAAGCAGATCTTGTACTATGGGAACCAGATGAACCAGATAGCTGATATTTTTCATAAACATTTTTTTTTTTTGTAAATACATACTTAGAATACAATATTAATACGCAGACAGAGAACAAACATCTGCATTCACCACAAATAAAACACCACCTTTTGTTGATGTCGTAGTGTAAAATAAAATGTAGTTATAAAAATACATCTGTAATTAAAGCTTAAAATAAATATATAAACAAAAATGTTACCACTTAACATAAAGCTTATTCTATCACTTAGTTAAATAAAAAAATATATGAGGTTTGTAATCTTTGCAGGCGACAATAGCAACCTACATTCCACTGGTCATCCTAGGCGTTCTGGGCATCCTAGGCGGTTGCCTCTGCCTATTTCTGCCCGAGTCTATGGGCAGAGCCATGCCGCAGACCATACAGGATGGGGAGAACTACGGCAGAGAGCAGAGGTTCTGGGATTTTCCATGCTGTTCTAGGTAAGACTATTGAACATGTCACTAGGCCTACCAGTCCTACCACAAGCTCTGTCTGGCTCTGATGGTTTTGAGTCTGTGTGAGCGCTCACCAGTATATTATACTGTGTGTGTGACGTTTTGACGTAGGATTTATTTATTCAATACTCACACGACTCAAGACCAGAGCCAGAGACAGAACCAGACAGAGCTTGTGGTAGACCTACTGTTTCTCAAATTATTTAAGACACTGACAACCGTCAGGTTACTGCTGGCTCGAAATCGAAAACATAATATTGATTACTTAAATAAACTTTTATTGAACTATAGCTATAACTTAAACAACAAAAAAAAATCATAATATTAAAAAAAAAAAAAAAACTAAACCGGATTTTTAATCCAGCAAAAGTGGGTGTTATATTGATTGAAACAATTTTCCGACCAAAAAAACTTTTACGAAAACGGGAAGAAAAATCATGATATTGTTTTTGTTACAGGAAGAAGATAGAAGAACCCCTAAAAGAAATCCAGAGGTTCTAAATCGAAAACAGAGAGAATTATTTTTTTTACTCCTCTTTTTGGTTTTCTGTTCCGGATTAATCGACCGAAAGAAAGCCGCCATCTTGGAATGGAATTCCAAGATGGCGCTTTTTACCGCGCTTTTTTTTACTGGGAGAATATTTTAAAGAATTTTCTCGTTTATTAAGTACCAAGGAGATGTCATATATTTAAATAAAATACCAAAACTTTCTCACTTGTTTTATTTATATTTTGTTCTCTACATAAAAAAGTTAAAATATAGTTTAAATATTATTTTCTGTCACTTAAATAACTATAATTTCCTGGATTTTATTCTCCTCAAGATGTCTTCATTTAACCTGAAATGGTTTTAAAATTGAAAACAATAGTAGGGGAAGGGAATTGGGGTAGGCTTACTACAAGCTCTGTCTGGCTCTGTCTCTCTCTCTCTCTCTCTGGTTTTGAGTCTGTGTGAGTGTTGGCTAAATAAATCCTACGTCGAAACGTCACACATACAGTATAATACACTGGTGAGCGAGTGCTCACCAGCTCACAAGCTCTGTCTGGCTCTGTCTCTGGCTCTAGTTTTGAGTTATGAGAGTTGTGTTGATAGCTTGTGGTAAGCCTACTGAACACGCTTGAAATATTTACAGTTTTGAATCGAAATCTAATGAACTCTACACCAATAAACGTTGTTTTTGTGCCGTTTTTAAAGATAGGTACAATGGCACAAAACCATTCGTGCGCAAGTTCAAAGGGCGCATTCGCACTTGGCCAGATTTTTCAATTTTTTTATCATACCTATTGTTTGCTTACCTTTTCACATAATCCCGTCGCTTAGACAGTAAGTCAAGGGCGATCGGGTGCATTTCTGCTTGAGAGTTGCTGTTCGGAAGTTCCGGTACTAAATCAGACATGCCATCGTTTTCATGAGCTGTCACAAACAGGAATATATTGAATAGAGTGACCTGTAGGCCTACCATAAGCTCTGTCTGGCTCTGTCTCTCGTTCTGGTTTTGTGTCTGTGTGAGTGTTGACTAAATAAATCCTACGTCGAAACGTCACACATCACAGTACGAGTATAATGCACTGGTGAGTGAGCACTCACACAGACTCGAAACCAGAGCCAGAGACAGAGCCAGATAGAGCTCGATTTAAGCCGAGATTGGAGCCGAGATTGGAGCTGTATGGATCCGAGTGTTGGGCAATGAAAGGGACTGATGAAAGAAGTGTGTGGAGTGACAATAATGGTCAAGATACGGAATGAGTATATCAGGGGAAGTCTGAAAATAACACCGGTGATAGAAAATTGGAGCAACAGGCTGGCGTGGTACGGACATGTCATGAGGAGAGATGAAAGTCTAGGAGAGTGATGAGTATGGATGTGGATGGATATGTGAGCAGAGGTAGACCAAAGAAAACATGGATGAACTGTGTGAAAGATGACATGGATAAGAGAGAAGTGAATGCAGAGATAAGGGTTAAAGAGGGGAATGGAGGCGGGAAGACATGTTGTGCCCCACATAAGTGGGATAAGGGCAGGAAGAAGAATGACTGGCCTTTCAGCTTAGTTGGTGTGGCTCTGCCTTTTGCGTTGTAAGGTTGGTTCAATCCCCAACGAGAACAAATATTTGTGTGGTGAACGCAGATGTTTGTTCTCTGCCTGGGTGTTATATTGTATTCAAGTATGCAATGCTTTTTGAGAAGGGTGGTGATGGCCAAATCGGAAACCACGAGAGTTAGGGAAAAGTTGTAAAAGGAGTCCTGCCTTCGATTTATAAGAAAACAATAACTGCGTATTTATTTTTTTTTTAAATCTTTTAGTTTCTGGTTAGTCCTAGTGCGGGGTCTATTGTATATTATATTGATTTTTGTAAAATTTAATTTTCGAATAAATAATTTTCTATTTTTTTTTTGTTTGTATTTTATAAATTGTAAAAAAAATAGAAATTTTTCTCACTATTATAATAAATTCTTACCAATATCACTAAAATGTAGGCTTCCATCGTAATAAACATTGCCTTCAGTATCTGGGGTTAAGTCTGAAAAAAAATATTATTTATTTAACTTCGATAAAAACAAACACATCAAAGTACTATAAGTATTAGAAAATAAATTACCGTATTGTTTCAAATTGGATTCCAATTCTTCATTGTCTGCAATTAAAAACTTTATTATCTACTAACAGAAACCCCCGGCGTTGCCCGGACATTCCAGAATGTTAAAGAACATTCTAGAGCGTTTAGGAGCATCCTATTTTTATTCTATTGTTTAATTCTATTTTTATAACGCTTTTATTAGCTTCACCTGTATGTATGTATGTATGTATGTATGTAACCGACCTCTTTGAGCTCGATTTTGTCCTACTTTGAACGATCAGATTTGATTCAAACTTTGCACACTTGTCAAAGGTCGATGACAATGCAATAATAAGAAAAAAAAAAAAAAAAAAAAAGTAAAAAAAAAATTATAGTTTAAAAAACTAAAAAAAAAACGCTTTTATAACTAATTGGACTAAAAAGTTAAAAATAAAACTAATAATCAATTGAAAAATTTATATTATTGTACAAAAATGCGTGGGGTGCTTTTTATAATAACTCCAGATATAATATTTATATATATCCAGATATATTTTTGTACAATAATATAAATTTTTCAATTGATTATTAGTTTTATTTTTAACTTTTTAGTCCAATTAGTTATAAAAGCGTTTTTTTTTTAGTTTTTTAAACTATAATTTATTGACTCTCAACTCAGTTGGTAGTAGCTCTGCCTTCTGCGCCGTAGGCCGTGGGTTCGATCCCCACCGAGAACAAATATTTGTGTGGTGAACACAGATGTTTGTTCTCTGTCTGGGTGTTGTTTTGTATTCTAAGTATTTATTTACAAAATAACATATAAGTATTATATCAGCTATCTGGTTCGCTAGATAGTGTCGTGTGGATTGTCTACAATATTTATTTATTTTTATCAAAATCGAGAATGTTTAGAAAAATACTTATGCGATAGAAAAGAATGGATATAGAAAAGTCCCTACGTATTAGAAAAGCATTAACAAGGTTTTTGCAACATTCTTCATTGATGCTTTTCCATAGACGGAAATGGACCCGAATGATAAAAAAAAATACACCCTGTATTATTGAACCAATGGATTCTGTTGCTGATTAGGATCAATCTTTGCAAACAAATGTTTTACTAAAAATGAATGGAAATGGCAAATTTTCACTGGACTTGGCCTTCACCGCCCTTCTCAAAAAACCACCCTGTATGTTATAGCTACGTGTGGAACGGGCTTAATAGACTTGCCTGGGAAGAATATTTCTTGATTAGGCATAGCGTACAGCGGAGTACTGACTGGGTCTAGGCTCGTGGCTAGCCAAACCGTTGATAGACCTGGAATTACGAGAAGAAACTGTCACTTCATACAAAGTCAAAAAGCTTTGTCGAAAACTTTCCAAACCAACGCGTTCAGCATACGTCCGCGGTGGTGATCAGTGATTGCGTATCTTTTGTTGCTATCAAAACCTAGTCACATATGTCAGTTTTGACATTATTTTGAGCTTCGATTGCAATAAAAAATAAATGGAAACAAAATCATATCTTTGACAAGCAGTGTGACGGAGAACGCCATATATTGAACTACTATCAATCAATCAATCAAATTATTTATTTTATGCCAGAAAATTACACATATATTACACAAGGATCATTTACAAAGAGATAATGACATAAAAATTGGCCGTCACTCAGCGTATGTACGTAAACACTCGAGACACACAAGTTCCGGCTAAATAAGATTTTCATAAAATTTAGCATACAGGTTTCGGGGACGCTAAATCGATCTAGCAGATTCATTTTAAGAAAACTTCAACTTTATTGATAACCTACTTAAACATAAATCTGCTGGAATAGCTATGTATAGCTATTCCAGCAGATGGCGTTGTTAGTAAGATCGAAAAGTATTATTCATATTTCATCAGTAGGTATGTAGTTCGTATTTAAACATAATTCTCGGTATTTTTTTGTTAAAAACACTATTTAACAAAAAAATACCGAGCAAAGCTAGGTCACACCAACTCGTAACATTTTACATGTTATTAACGTTCAAGAAAAATGCAAAAAAGTAGGCAACGCAACGACAGCACCCTTGGTGTTATTGGTGTCTATGGGCGACGGTGATCGCTTACCATCAGGTGGGGCCGTAAGCCCATTTAATTTTTTTCTTTGCAAAAACCAAGCAACGCCACTCTTCCATCAGACTTACCAAACGGGAAAGGAGTGACCGCAGACTTCTTTGTTGTTGGCTTTTCTGTAACTACTGGCTTCAACACTTGTGGCTTCTGCTTTTTCATGACAGTCACTGGTTTCGAAAACAGTTTCTTATCTGTGGAAATTACAAAAAAATAAGGAAAGTTACTTGACGAAAATCTTAATTTTGGTTCGCGTGAAGTCAGCTTTTTTGCTGAACCCATAATAAGGGCTATTATTTTAATCTACTGCCCTGCTATTCCGGCAGCACGGCTCGAGATTGAGTGATCGCTGAATCCGCGTTCTATTTTCAAATTATGGAATAATTTGACAACTCACTTTGAATTCAGCGAAAGCTTGGGCAATTCATTGTATTGTATATATATATTCTTCAATACTCATTAGACTCAACTCATCAATCGCAGTAGCGGGTAATTAGACCGGCTACCCGCAACCACCGGCAGATAAAAATATATCCCCCCATCGAGATATAAGTACTACGTACTAGAGAAGACACCGTAAATTCCTACTTTGTCCCGTTCAACTGCTGCGATCGCGCCGCACCTCACTCAGTCGCCTCAGTCGCTCTCTCTCGAAAACGCGTAAGTGATTTACATGGCGCTTAAGACCTTTTTGCCGAGAACAATTTACGAAGAATAGGACAATTCAGTTATTTGACGTAGCTTCTCTAGTACGTAGTACTTATATCTCGATGTATCCCCCTCTTTTTAAGGCTTGTCAAAAACAAGGACTGAAATTTTTTATTCGAAAAAAAGCGTTATTCCAGCTCTAAGTGGGTTAAAGCCACGAGAATGACCAAGACTTACCCAAGAATCGTAGTTTTCTTAGAGCTTTTTCTATACACCATTTCAAAGACTGATCATTCGTATTTTGTCCTATTTCATTGCAAAAACTATTTGCCATAGTAACAAAGGGATCTGTTTTAATTTGGGTGTTAGCAAATTCCGGATTCATTTTGAGAACTTGTGTATTAGTTGGCTTAGTAGGCAGATTATGCTTTTTATTCTTACTATGGTTGATCCATCTTCTTACGCGATTTTTACGATCTTTAGAGTTACCAATCGGTAGTAATATAGTCGTCTCTAGTTCATCCCTTTTGTTCTTCACGTTTCTGGCAATATCTACACTGTTTTTGTTGCTAGTGAAGTGGTTTAGTATTTTACTTTTCATAAAATTATCAATAAACGTGTTGTTAAAATAGTATTTGTATACCAAATCATCTATCGGCTTCTCGTCTTTCTCTTTTATGATAAGCTCGTCTTGATTCGGTAGTTCAGTTTTCGCTGGTATAGAAAATAAGTTTAGCTTGATAGTTTCTGCAGTTGACGGTGAATCTGTTGTCGTTTGAACAGTAGTTTTTACATCATTAACAGTTTCTGTTACTTTGGCATAGTTCTCGTTATTAGTATTGATTAGTTTTCTGTTATCAATGAATAGTTGTTTAGTTTTTTTTAGAATACGAGCAAAATTATTCTGTCTGTGGGATATTTCACTTTGTGTTTTCGCGATTGTGTTCTGTTTCATGTGGATCTTTTCGTTCTGAGCTAACATTACTTTCTGTATCGTGTAAAATTGATTCTGTTGAGCCAAAAATTTCTTCTGCTGATTTTCGAATTCGATAATATTGTTGTCCATTTCTTTGTGTTTCGTCTTTAGGTATTCTTCTTCGCTAGCCATTTTGTCTTCAATAACCTTAAGCTTATCTGTGAACTGGATCATATCTGAGTATTTTGAATCAAAATCTTGGAATTTTGTGTTTAAATCGTTCACCTGCTTAATAAAACTATCATGCATCGTGTTAAATTTATCCTGCATTCGTTTCACTTCATTATGTTGTTTCATTATCTTTTTGAAAGTTTTGGTTAGCATGGAAATGACTTTTATGAGCCCTTTTTCAGTCACTGCTTTTGGTTTCTCTTTAGGCACTATTTCGTATGCATTGATGTCTGGTATAGGTGCATTTTGATGCCAGATTTTATCACTTTGATCAAATGTGTCACGGTTTGATTTACTGTTATCTTTTACCGTCGTTTTGTTTAAATCTTTGATGATATCAATAGGTTCGTCTATGCCAAAATTATGTTTTCTACTGCGTTTTGGTGGAGACACGTTTGTGTCTGTAGTCGTTGCTTCACTAACATTAACATCACTAGTAACATCTGATTTGTATGTGTTTCCTTCGGTGCTCGTATTTGTTGTTATGTTATTATTGTGAGTTTTGTTATTTCTATCATCTATAAGATTCAATAGTTCTTTTCTATTATTGTTCAAAAGAATGGCTACTTCATAAGGATAGTTGTTAAATACTGAAGTTAGTTTTGGATTGGGCAATGGATTATTTTCATTCGGTTTAGCTTCGATGCTGTGTTTTAGTTTCTTGCTCTTTAAACTTTTTCTCGAATGGCGTTTTCGCATTTCTGTAAAAATGTCGGTTTCGGTTTATACTCACATCATGCATGTCGTAATATTTTTTATTTAAATTAAATTAACATAAAAAAAAATATTTACATACAGGCTGTTTGGTAGATGGGTGCAAAGCTGAAATAGTCTAGCCTCTAGACACTTTTTAAATTTTCCTTTTTATTGCTAAAAACTGCCAGTTTTTTGGATAAATACTTTTTTATTAAAGTAATTTTTAAACAATCTTACAAAACAAGCCTCTGTGTCACCAGTATTTTATAAACAGATATTTTAAGTTACAAAAATTTTCAAAGATTTTATAAAACAGGTTTTTGACGCTTATAAACGGTATGACGGTAAGATACCTAAGCACTTCACCTATAGTGTCATCTGTATGGACAATGGGGCATAAAGATGGAGGCTATGGGGCTCATGTTCTTGACGTTATTACCAAAACCCATGAAGCAATGAATAAATGAATATGAATATGAATAAGTTAATACTCACGATCTGTGGACCGGCGCGCCCTTTCAACAAAAGCGGACACAAAAGGAGTCTCCTCCATATTATCGGCAATTGTGCCAACATTAGTTTGTAAAAGGCGATCTGCATCTAACGAGCTCGGTCTAAAAATAAAACTACCGAAAGACGTCTTTTCAAATAGTTTACCGCTCTTATTTTTAACCCAAACCCCTTTATTTACTATATTATTGCGCTCTAACTTCGGTTTTTGATAGTTCACTTCAGCTTGCAAAAAGTTGCAAGATGAAAATTGTAGTTCTGCCAAAAGAATCGATATCAAAAGTATAGTAAACATCACTAGTGTGTCGATCGTATCACAGCGATACGTGTATTGAGAGGCGATTTGGAATTTAGGTTGTAGTTGCTCGAAATATTTTACTTGTTTGTAAATATGGCGAAGTGGTGGGATAGTAAGAAACTGGGGATGGTATCGATAAGTTTATTTATTTATTTTCTTTTGTAAGTATTTTAATTTTTATTTCGACTGGCCTCTCTGCTCATTTGGTAATAACCCTGCCTTCTGCGTCGTAGGTCGTGGGTTCGATCCCCACCGAGAACAAATATTTGTGTGGTGAACATGGGTGTTTGTTCTCTGTCTGGGTGTTATATTGTATTGTATGTATTTACAAAAAAATGTATTCAAGTATTAGATCAGTTATCTGGTCCCCATCATACAAGCTCTGCTTAGTTTGGGTCTAGATAGTGTTGTGTGAATTGTCCACAATATTTATTTAGACAATATGGAATTTGGGAACTTGAAACCTATTTACTTCAACCTCCATGGTTCCGAATTTATCATACAATCTTTTTTAATTTGCTAAAAACTCAGACTCGGAACCTAACTTGCCCCCGAATACTGAAACGCAACTCAGATTTAAGCACGTCTCAAGCGACGAATATTTGACAGATTTTCATTGAAAACTGTCAAATATTCGTCGCTTGAGACGTGCTTAAATCTGAGTTGCGTTTCAGTATTCGGGGGTTAGTGTGTTACTTTTATTTTCATTTGCTTTACTGTATTTTTTGCATTTAGTCATTTCCACGCTGAGATGGAATGAAAAAGTTACGTGTTGCACTCGAGTGCAAAGATTTTTCACCTCGTGCTCTTTTGATTCCTTCGCTTGCTCTATCATCAAAATTGAGCACACGGATAAAAAGCAACTTTGTACTCTTGTACAATAACTACATATCAATAACTATTGCTAGAGTCCCACCACTAACCGACAAAGACCAAGAAAAAAACAAGCTTCGTTTACATTTTCTCGAATATTTCTCTTTTCACAAACATTTTGATTCATATCGGTGTAAGAAAGTTCCATTTTAAACAAAGCCTTGTGTATCAAGAAATAAGAACCATATTCATATAACCATTAAAAAAGGCTAAGTGTGATTTTTCATACTTTTTGTTGTGTTTTAGAAAAAGATGATTTCTTACTTCGATAGATTCGAAAAGTTACTATTCAATTGGATAAAGTTGGTTGACGCATGTCAATAGTAGGTAAGTTATCGAAATAACTATCTAATTTAACTTAGTTAAAAATATTATAATTATATTACGTGGACGCACCTCTGACTAACCCCCTTTAGAGCCCTTTAAAACAACAAAGATAGATAGATAGATAACTCTTTATTGATTACTATGACACATATAGGAATAAAGTATTTAGCTTAAAAATAAACATTCACAGTAAAACAATGAGCGGCCTTATCGCTAACAGCGATCTCTACCAGACAAAGAATCGTTGTCAAAGTCGAAGATGTATTTATTCAGAATGCAGTTTAATTTTTTTTATAAATTTAAATAATAGGTAGATTTTGTATTTGACTCAAAAAGGTAAACACATAGATACAGTACAACTAATACAGTACAGTATAGTACAGTATAATGTCTTCTCTAAGTAAAATGTTCCATCTACAATATTTAAGGTACTTTCTCCCTATGTGGCATATCCGTGGGACGCCCTGTATAAACTAATAAGTAATACACGAATAGTAATAGTAATAGTAATAGTATACTTACGTACTAACTATAAATGAAGGAAATTAGAATAAGTACCTAGAGAGTAGAGACTAATGTTTTTTTTTGATCAGAAAAATTAAAAATTATTTATTTTTTGACTGGCCATCAGCTCAGTTGGTAGTAGCCCTGCCTTCTGCACCGTAGGTCGTGGGTTCGATCCCTACCGAGAAATATTTGTGTGGTGAACACAGATGTTTGTTCTCTGTCTGGGTGTTATACTGTATTCTAAATATGTATGTAAAAAAAAAATGTATTCAAGTATTATATCAGCTGCCTGGTTCTCATAGTACAAGCTCCGCTTAATTTGGGATAATAGTGTAGTGTGTTTGTCCGCAATATTTATTTTTGTTTATTTTATTTAGATGATAAATAACATCACCCTGTGCGATGACGCGATGGGACTACGACACGGTATTCTACAGGGTGTTTTGTACCGCGCTGCTCGGTGTGGCACTGACGTTTACAATCATACTGACAAACGTGTTTATTGATATAGATGGAATGCTGAATAAGAAGAATGCAGGTGAGGTTACTTCTTCTTATTTAAGGGTCTTATTAATAATCCTGGCGTAGCGTTGGACTAGTTAATCCGTGTTTTGTCTCTTGCATTGACAACTCGAGCAAATGTGACAAAACACGGATTAACTAGTCCAACGCTACGCCAGGATTATTAATAACACCCTGAGTTTAGCTCTTGCCGGGGTTTTGATACAGTTATCTCCAATTGAGTCTTTCGATTGGGGCCTCCTTGATTTCCTTATTCGACATGACAGCAATCTTCTCATAGATCTGGCTCACGTAACTTATTCTTGGTTTTCCTCTTCTTCGCTTTCCTTCAACCTTTATTTCAATTATGTTCTTTATGCCCATTGCAGGTCAATATATTCTTTTCTTTACTAGTTATTAAGTTACTCTAAGTTGTCCGCAATAAAGTTTTTATTTATTTATTTAGCTGTTATGTAAAAGATGTCAAAATACATATTTCCCCTTCGATTTTGTAGGGGAAATAATCCTACTGTACCTACCTACTGGATTTTGTAGGGGAAATACTCCTAGTTTACCCACTGTACCTGTATAGGTTGATGTCAGAAAATATATAGGTACAACAGGCTGATGGACCAAGGATACGGCCCACCTGAAGTTAAGTGGTACACAAGTCTGCATAAAGCAAAAGCAAGTGATAAACAAAGACTCGCTTCGTAAGTCACGCAGGTTGACAACGTGTCCTACGATGCACTGCCCTGTTCATCAACTTGAGGCATACAAATTGTTTAACATTATGTTCCTGTTATTTCACCCTTCAAACTAAAATACAGCAACGCTTTGCAAAAGAAGCCTCTTTGGGATGCCCTTAAAATCTTTTCACCACACTAATTCAACAGAACGACACGACAAGAAGAAGCAACGCTTTTCAGCAGGTGGTAATACTTCCCCGGACGAGCCACACACAAAGAACCAAACTAACATGTTTCTTTTAGTTGACACAGATAATCTAGAAGCTGTACAAGTGAAAGAAGATGATGTAACAACGAGCTTTGTGCCAGAAGATGATGCTTATGATTACAAGGATTATGAAGACCCATCAGCGGCTGAAAGAACTAAAAGATCTTTGGGTAAGACTTTTATTCATTTAATACTAGCAAACTATATCAATACTTCTTAAAGAAGCCCTACTCATATATGTTTACTTTTTGTAGAGCCACAAGACTTTTCCTTTCAAATAAAAGATCCAAAAATTAAAAAAGTCATCACTAACCGCTTGTCGGAACTTTTGGAAGATTTGGACAAAGAAGAAACATCTAAAAAGAGCCGTGAAGTTATTCATAAAGATAAAGATAAAGGTGTTGTAAAAAATGGAAAATATACAATTACTAAAGATTCTGAGAACGAAAGAAAAAATACTAGAATATACAAAACCAACGATGTTGAAGTGTTAGATATTAAAAAAACACGGGAGGATCTAGACGACGATTTCGAAATTATGGATGATATTAAAAGAATTAAAGAAGAAAAGGATAAGAAACAGAAATACAACCGACCAGAAGATGAGCTAAAACACCTAGCTATACATAATATAATTTTACAAGGTATCATTGGACATATGGATTTAGGAGAGGTTTATGCAAAAGTACATGAATTGATTCATAATCTTGAAACTCCTGAAATTAGTAAAGGTAAAAAGATATCAATAAATTCATTAATACTAAGATTTCCATTATGAGCATACGTAAACTAGCTTTTGTATATTTTTGCAGATAATGTTAAGAAAATTATATATCTAGCGCAGGATAAACAGTTTTTTAACGAACTAATGAATTGTAAGCAGCTTAAGGAACAAATAGCTACTGAAACTACTACGCCAGCAATCAAACAAGTTACTGCAAGCCCCCCAGGTAAAACTATACCTACCATAATTTGAAAGTACTCACTCACGCATCTAAAATAATAACAAATAAAATAAAAACACAAGAAGAAATTTACAAAGGACTCCTCACAAATAATATAAACACGTACCGTTCAACATTTAGAATCAAACTTGTCTGATAACTTGATAAGGCTTGAAACAGAAACTATGAATATGATATCACTAAATATAGAATGAATGACTAACAATTGTAAATATTGCAGGTCACAACGTAATGATCAAGACGATTATTGATATCACTTCGTTAGCTAATGACAAAACCAATCAAGATGATACGTTAGTATAAAACAGTAGATAGGTTATTTGATAGTGGAAGTACATAGCTTTGAGGTGGGTTTCATTTAAGAATAATGCGATGGGCTTGAAAAGTTAAATAATTTTATTATGGTTTTCAGGTTATCGAAAGAAAATGTGAATGGTATCATCAAGTTTATATACAACGGTAAATCACTGAAATTTAGAAGAGTTGACGAAGTCACGACTACGGCAAAAAACATGTTCAGCACTGATGATAGTCGTAATGGTGAAAACATAAAAGAAGCTAAGGATAAAATCCTTGATACCGATAAAAGTAGAAACCTTGATACTTATGTGCCAAACATTTACTTTAATAAGATGATCAATGATTATTTAAAAAAACTTTCAAAGGAATCTGAAAGTTCTGAAAATATTAAAAAGTTCACTACAAAACGTTTAAAAAGAAATATTAAGATTCAATATGAGAATGAAGAAGCTGACAAAACTACATCTGAAATGCCGAAAGTCAAGAGGAAAAACGAAGATGATGAATTGTTCGTAGAAATAGAAACACATTTCGATAGCAAAGGTCTGAAAGGTGAAAAGAAAAAGAAAATGATAAGGGATCTAATAGAAAAAATACAAAAAGCAATTCACTCAGGAAAAGAAGTGACGAAAAAGAAACATAAGCATCTGCATGTGAAGAAAAGAACTCAAAATCCACTGGACAACAAAAACACTGCGTCGATTGTGAGCAAAATGTTAATGCCTTTAGATAGTTTGATACATCGAAATATAGATCCTATAAGTAAATCAGCCCCATTACATGAAGCTCTGCCATACATATCTAATAACAAAGGCGATGATTGGAGAAGAGATTACCATGGTCCCAGATATTTGACTGGGTTTAAAGCTGTAAACTCAGCTGAGATTAGCGAAGTAGACACAGATTACAACAGACTTATAGACAATGGCATTCCTCAAAGACTTCAACAGCCTCTAAACATTGACAACAAAGACGAACCATGGAATTTTAATAACATCCAAGACCCAGGAAATTCTAAATTTACAGTAAAAAACATAGCCGGCTCAGGATTTTCTATAGGATTTAATCAGTATGTTGATGAACCTCCTGATGCGGAATCAATGAAACTATTTACTGGAATTGAAAATATAATTCAACAATATCACCAAAAATATGATGAAGATGCCAAAGCAGTTAATACAAATCTAGAAGATCGTTCATACCGGGGATACCGGGGATATCAGGAGGAACCTCAAAATCAGGAAGTACTTCAAAATCGAGAATATCTTGCACCTGAAAGAGACGAACACTTGATAATTCGGCGCTCTATCAAAAATATTAAACGGGACTACCACTCTAATGAATACAAAGTCATATTCAATAAAAACTTTTTAAATTATGATAACTATCAAGACGTGTACAACCGTAAAGGACATTACTTGGTCGGTCACAATACTAAAACAAAAGATGCAATCCGATCGTTGGTATTAGACGATAATATCTTCAATAAAGACTTGAAGCCTGCAGAAATATTCAGTTTAGCAGACATACTAGAGAGGCAGAAAAGATCTTTAAATGTAAAGAAGATTTCAAATATCAAAAATAAAAAGGTACTCAACCGATATTTAAACACAAAATCAATGGCATCTAAAAACATATTTCAACAGAATAAAAGAAATAAGCGACAAATCGATAAAATAAGAATAATAGCAAAAGATCTTTCAAAAAATTCTCGGCATAACTCAGAAGAAGATATATTTGTTTTGTCAGACGAAAAGGTATTTGCAGATAGAGCTATGGTGAAAGAAGTAGACAGACCAGACATGGAACCTAACAAAAGAACCAATGAAGCGCACTACCACATCATTAATCCTCAAAAACCAGATGAAGATCATTTCGACATAATCACACCTCAAAAGGTATCTGAAGACCATTATGATATAATCTCACCCAAGAAAGAGACTGAAAATCATTACGATATTATTTCTCCATACATTTACCAAGCACCGATAGAAAATAACGTGTTCGCTAGAAGATCAAGACATAATTCTCTGATGTCAAAATATCCACACATTTTTATGGAAGAAATTTCTAGATCTAAAGAAGAAGATTTTTTACCAGAAAAGCCGGTAATATTTGGGAAAATAAAAGACAAGTTTCAAGCTAAAGTTGAAGTTCCAACTCTTAATCCACCAACAATAGTGGAAATGCCAGAGCCTCAATTCATTCCCGAACCAAACTTTAATTATCCAGGTATTCAAGAAGTCGACAATCATGGTCCTTCTCCAGATAAGAGTAATTACAAGGTAACCGTTAAGATAATGCCAAAAAATAACACAGGCCCTAGTTCAGGGTTCAAAGAAATCCATACAAGTATCAACAAAAGCTACAATAAAAACGGCTTAGTTTATACTTCCTTAGTCAACGTATCTGAAATTTCGAAAGTCGAGAAGATGAATAAAACAAAGGGAAATCACGAGTTAGCTCATCCCAGTGTAGCTTCACTGAAAAGAGAGCAATTGATAATGAAATCTATGATACAAAAACATAAAGATAGAATTGAAGAGCAGCTATTGCATCTGAACAGAGAAAAAGAAAAACTAGACCTCATTAATACCAAGAACACAGATTTTTTTAAAAATCCCCCGAAAGACTACATAGACGTTTCATTACCGATGAACCCAGCGAGAACATTGCATTTAACTAAAGAAGACATAGGTCGGTTTTTTGACTTCGAGAAAACCACAACAACAGAGGTATCCACCGCAACAAAGCAACCTACAACAACAATACCAAACACTATAGAATACGTAGCACTGGTCACAGAAGATCCAGAGAAAATGAAAATAATCAACACCATTGAGAGAAACGAAGTTATCACAAATGAAATTTTAAAGAAAATTGATAAAAACACTGACATTCTTCAAACATTTTTGGATAAACTTATGAGCAAAATGGAGACGCCAGTATCGACTAAGAAAAAGCCTGAAGAAGACCATGACACCCCAGAACCTGCATACAAAAGTATTAATAACTACGAAAAAACACACAACAATCCACAAGTACCTAGAATCAACGAAATGTATGATCAGAGTTTAAGAAATTTCTTCTTCAATCCAATGCCTAATATTTCTGCCGGCATACCATTTGTATACGCATTTCAACACCCATACCCAATACCTAATAGTAACGACAAAGATGTTCCTATAGCAAGCGTCGTATACCAAGGCCATATACTCACTAACACGATCAATATGCGACCAGAAAAAGACCGAAGAAGGAAGTTGAAAAAAAAAGAAGCTAGCGATAAAAAAGAAAAGGTAGATTGGCGAGCAACTGTCAACAACTTGAAAGTAAAGAATAGTACTAAGTTTTTTATAGACGATTTTGATAATGATTATAAAGTGTTGCCAATTGTTGATAAAACTGTATTTCCTAGCAATTTAGTGAATACTACAAAATTATAGAATTTAGATTTTTATCCATCTATATTGATACATATTTTCTATAAATTTTGATACTTTTTATAAATCATTTATTCGTACATTAAATAAAGTGTTTTACTCTTGAACCAAACTTCTCAAGTACTGCTTTGTACCTACCACCAAAACCTTGTAAACGCACATACAAACGTTTTAGCAGCAAAACGTGCTTGGGAGCAAAAATAAATATATAGATAAAAAATCAAAGAATATATTACGCTAAGTAAGGACTGTAACTCATCGCGCGCGGCGGAGGGGAAAGCCCCGAAGTTACGAGACGTATCAGACTCCATTTTTGCTAAGCTGTGTGTAATGTAATCGTATTGCACACAAGATTTGCGATTTTTATAAGTTCAGTGATTTTATTTCTTTATTTTAGGTTAGGGTGTGTAAGCGAGAAACGTTTCTATTGGTTGGTAGCCCGCACGAACTAAGAAAAAAAAATCCTACAAATCACAAATATATAATTATTAAATATATCTGGTGAAAAAGAGCTAGGGCATGAATGTAGATGGATATAAAAGCAGAGGCAAGCCTAAGAAAAGATGGATGGATTGTGTGAAAGATGATATGTCCAAGAAAGGAGTGAGTACGAGTATATACGAGTTGCACCGACCCCACCTAGTGGGATAAGGACAGGAAGAAGAAGAACACAGAAACCTCTTCTTTTCTTCACACAGGAAATAAAAAAAGCTTATAGAAGCACTAAAGGGTCGTTACTCGGTGCATGTGCATCGTCTATCGACAATCTAGCCGTGATATTTCCTTTCAAGTAATTATAATATAATTAAAATTATTTAAAAGTGAATCAATTAAAAGACATTTCTAGAAAACGATTTGTAGATTGCATCATTGTAAACTTTCCCACAAGTTTTAGATTAAATTTATCGAAGATGTTAAATAGTTCAAAGATAAAATACCAATTAAGTTTAGTATTTATATTGAGTTCAATGGTGTTGCTCTCAGTTGAAGGCTCAAAGTGACTTGTTCGAAATGAAGGAACTTCTTGTGGTAAGTACCCTTTTTTTATACAATTAGATGATGGAACAACCATATGACCCATCTGATGTTAAGTGGTAACTATCGCCTATAACAAAGCATTGCCTCGTAGGTCACGCATGTCAGGAACGTGCCCTACGATGCACTTCCCTGCGTCCATCAACTTGAGGCATACAGATGTTCCCCCACACCCTTCAAACCGAAACACAGCGATGCTGCTTCACGGCAGAAATAGGCATGGTGGTAGTATGCACAAGACGAGCTCTTCACAAATAACTATATCCTGCCTGGAAGAAATCACTTTCAGCGATCAGGCCGCCCCTTGTACTTTATCTACTTAGGCTTAGTTACTGTGATGTATTCTTGTGTACAATAAAGTGTTATCTATCTACTTCACTATTAAAAAGAGAGGAACTAAAATTATTACCTATTTTTTTTTTCAGATAACCTTACTGTTTCTTGTCTTCAATATAAGTTGCAACAATGGTCATACGCTGTCAAAAATCGCGGTAAATATTCTTTGTAATTTTTCATTGTAATTTTTTTTAAACAAACATCTAGGTACTAAATCCATCACAAAACAAACTCCTCGGTGCCGAACCGGAACCGAACCCACAACCTACAGCGAAGAAGGCAGAACTAAAATATTCTTGCATAAATTATATTATACTAGCAGCGAAGCCCGGCCTTGCCCGGGCATTCCAGAATGTTAAAGAACATTCTAGAACGTTTAGGAGCATTCTATTCTAGATTATTTTGTCAAAATCTAGAATTTATAGAAAAGTCCTTACGTTATAGAAAAGAATGGACTTAGAAAAGTTACATGTTAGAAAAAGATAGACATAAATTTTTACAACATTTTACATTGATGCTGTTCCTATTAGTCGTAGCATGATGTCTTAAAGCCTTCCTCAATAAATGGACTATCTAACACAAAAATATTTTTTCAATTCGGACCAGCAGCGTTCAACCAAACAAACTCTACAGCTTTATTATAACACCAGTTACTCCTGACGCTATATAAATCTACAATGGCCTGTTTGCTTTTTTTGACATGACAACGTCTTATAATTCAAAGGAGCCCGCTGCACGCATGAAAAAACATAACTCATGCGGCGTTACCTCGCTCTGAGGCGTTCCATTTAAGGCTTGACGTGCAAGCGAGAGCGCGGAACGAGCGACAAAGAGGCACGCACGGCCTCCGCGTTCGGCAGCGTTCGACATCTGTCTCTCTCCTACTTGAGTGAGCGATGCGTCCGCGTGGACAGCTGTATGACGTTCAACTATCGTCAGTAAACCGACTTGCAGACAACCGATTTTTTACTTACAGATGAATAACATCACCTTATACGAAATGAAAGAAGACCAATCATCCCTCTCTATCACGCACCCGAAAGACGACAACCCAATTATAAGGGATATAGTCTACTACCACATCATAGAGAAACCCTACGATAGTGTACATGAAACGGTTTGTATAACATAATAAACCTAGGAGTCTCATACCTCACACTATACTCTAGATAGCCAAAGATAGAGAACGTTTGTAAACATAATACAACGAAATATCTAAAATTTCAGTCGAGTTAGATCTCAAATCAACAAGAAAGAACCTACCGCTAGCCAAATTCGATGTAGAATGTTTGTAAATATAGAAACTAGCGCAAAATTGAATCAAAATAAATACTAATAAACAAAGAAATACAAACAAATAAGACTCTAACACACAAAGCAAAGTTCGAAAACATATGTCAAGTGCACGAAAAGAACCTCTTTGAGGCGCACTTAAAATCCTTTCTAAAGAACTAATATTACTAGATACGATAAGAAAAAAACAAAGATAAATCTGTTAAATAAGATGTATCTCTTCATGCACAGGTAGATAACAAACCAACCGAACTAGAACCTAAGCCTGTTGATTATAAAAGATCCTTTACCAACGGTCATGGATATCAATATATAAATGAAGACGGTGAAGTTATTGTGAGTAATAAATAATCAAATGAAGATAATTTACAATTTATAAATAAAATAGTGAATAAAAGCGCGAAATTTAACCATCCATAATAATATTTTTAGTACCAAAGATAAATTTAATGTAGAAACTGCAAATTTAATTTAGGTCCATTTAACAAAAGCATAATAATATATGAACAATACAACAGAAGAAATAACTTAGATACAAGTTACTTGTAAATTTTCCTTTCTCTGAAGACCACCGAATAGTTCATACAAAAGAGTAATCCGAAGTCTCTAAGACGTAGAAATACGATGGCTTGCTAAAACAACATTCAAATTTCAGGATCATCCACAAACAGATGATAGTGATAGTGAACAATCAGATGAAGAAAATGCAAGTAATGAGTTAGATGACGATAATAATGATGAAAAGGAAGAAACTACGACCGTGGTAAATAAGATAGAAGATGTTCATGATAAAAATGATGATCGTGCCTACATTGATGCAAATAAAAGGCTAGATGACCAAAATAATGAATCTACAAAAACTGATACAAAATTACCATCAGCCGATGATGCTGATATACCAGTGGATGTAGATGTAAGAATTGGTGAAGAGGATATTCACAACAATGAAAACAAAGAAGAATCCGATGTTGCTCAGGTACCTTTAGAATAAAAAATAGAATTCTTACTCACCACTTTTTTTAGACATCTTGTTGGTGAGAAAAAAGCTGACTGAGAGCCGATAGATGTCGGTTTAACAGTCCGTAGTTTCATGGTTATGTTTCTTGGATAAGCAGCACCTAAAGAACAGATGTTTTTTAGGGTTCCGTAGCCAAATGGCAAAAACGGAACCCTTATAGATTCGTCATGTCTGTCTGTCTGTCTGTCTGTCTGTCCGGCCCTGTCACAGCCATTTTTCTCCGAAACCATAAAAGCTAGACTGATGAAACTTGGTGAGTAGATGTATTCTGTGAACCGCATTAAGGTTTTTACACAAAAATAGAAAAAAAGCAGCCAAGTGCGAGTCAGACTCGCGCATGAAGGGTTCCGTAGCACGACGAACTACAAGAACCTTTATTATATGTTACTTGATGTAACATAATAAGGTTCTTGTAGTTCGTCGAAAGGTAAATTGCGGTTTACGGTTTATGACGTATAAAAAAAAACTACTGACTAGATCTCGTTCAAACCAAATATCGTTGAAAGTTTACATAGTAATGTACAACATATATTTTTTTTAGTATTATCATTCTCTTACTTTAGAAGTTAGAGGGGGGGGCAAACTTTTTTCCACTTTGGAAGTGTCTCTCGCGCAAACTATTCAGTTTAGAAAAAAACGATATTAGAAACCTCAACATCATTTTTGAAGACCTATTCATAGATACCCCACACGAATGGGTTCGATGAAAAAAAAAATTTTGAGTTTCAGTTTCAAGTATGGGGACCCCCGAAATTTATAGTTTATTTTTTATTTTTATGTAAAAATCTTAATGCGGTTCACAGGATACATCTACTCGCCAAGTTTCATCAGTCTAGCTCTTACGGTTTCGGAGAAAAATGGCTGTGACATACGGACGGACAGACAGACAGACAGACAGACAGACAGACAGACAGACAGACAGACAGACAGACAGACAGACAGACAGACAGACATGACGAATCTATAAGGGTTCCGTTTTTGCCATTTGGCTACGGAACCCTAAAAAACTATAAATTTTGGGGGTCCCCATACTTGAAACTGAAACTCAAAAAATTTTTTTTCATCAAACTATTACGTGTGGGGTATCTATGGATAGGTCTTCAAAAATTATGTTGAGGTTTCTAATATAGTTTTTTTCTAAAACTATAAATTTTGGGGGTCCCCATACTTGAAACTGAAACTCAAAAATTTTTTTTTCATCGAACCCATACGTGTGGGGTATTTATGGATAGGTCTTTAAAAATAATGTTGAGGTTTCTAACATCGTTTTTTTCTAAACTGAATAGTTAGCGCGAGAGACACTTCCAAAGTGGAAAAAAGTTGGTCCCCCCCCCTCTAACTTCTAAAATAAGAGAATGATAAAACTAAAATAAATATATGTTGTACATTACTATGCAAACTTCCAACGATATTTGGTTTGAACGAGATCTAGTCAGTAGTTTTTTTTTTATACGTCATAAATCGTAAACCGCAATTTACCTTTCAACGAACAACAAAAACCTTTATATTATGTTATTTGATGCTACGGAACCCTTCATGGGCGAGTCCGACTCGCACTTGGCTGCTTTTTTGTAACATAAAATATTAAACATACGATACATAATTTTAATGATTCATTTCTTTTTGTTCTTTAGGAAAAACCAGAAAGCCGAAGAAAGAGAGAGATAGATTATACAGTAAGTAAGACACTTATACTACATATTTATAAACTAAATGAGGTACAAAAGATTAAAACACTTACGGTAAAACTTGCAACTGGCGGCAACGTAGATACGCTCACTATAAAATAAAATAAAAAATTCTTACAGAACCTTCCCGATGCACCAACCCTACCAGAATTCAAGCTGGATGGTCTTCCAGATTATATAAAAGCTATTTTAATGAAGGATCCAGTAAGTATTCACATTTATTTTGATTCTGAACTTGAAAAATATGAAATACCAAACAAACATTGAATCCTCGCAAGTCTTATTAAAAAAACTGATAATGCTATCAACTAATTATGTCACGCCTTAACCAATCAAGGATCACCATGTACAAAATCAACTTTTAAAAATTCTTATTTGTTGATTACTATCTAGCTGTAACTCGGCTTCTTTAAAAACTTACATTGAAACTTTTGATATAACAGAACAACATTCATAATTCCAAAAATGCTGACGACTTGGAAAAAGAAATAGAGAAGCAAGTGAGGAAGCTAGAAGAAGCAGTTAATCAGCCACAGCCTGAACACAATGGTGGAAAAAAACCAAAAAGAGAAATAAAGACATACGGCATGAGTCTGACAGGTGACAGTGGAAACGTTTGGAATGTGAGTAATACTTTTAACTTTTCTGTAATCGCACAAGAAGATAAATGCACTCTCATTAATATAACCGATTTATAGGATGATATCTTATGCTCGACTCTAGAAGAGTAAGCTTTTATTTATTCTTTCCACTCCGTTGTCATCAGTTAAGTATAGTTAAGCTAATTTTACAGGACGTTAGCGCACATGTATCATACCACGTCGGTGAACTTGAAACTAGCACAAGTACAACTTCAAAACCTGAAGATGACACTACAATGAGAACCACTACTTTAAGTATAACAGATGAATCCACTACAGAAATTCGTAGTGAAGATAGAGACGGAAATTTTGACTCAGAAGAGTTACAAGATATCGAAGCATCATTCAATGAGATAGATAAAATGCTTGATGAGCTTATAAAAGAGAATGCAAACATTACAGATGGTAATGAAGCTAATAAAGACATCATTATGAGTACAACAGTAAAACAAAACGATGTGACTACAGAAGCTACGAAACTGACAACAGAAACTACTGATAACTCTGGCTATGAAGAGCAAACGGAGGGACCGAAGCCGGATGAAATCAAAACATCTTCAAATACTACTGACAGCAATACATCGAACGATAATGAAAACAATGGAAACAGAGACAATGATTGTAAACAAAAAGAATTTGTAAAGGAGCTGATTGAAAACGTACGTATTATAAGAATAGTTTTGAAATAAAAATACTACCTAAAACTAACTAAAATATTACTATCAGTGTGCAGTGTTGCTAAAACAGAGGTTAAACACACCAATGGATGTGTCATAATTTTGAATTTGTTTTTAGAAATACTTCTGGAGATGGTTGCAAGACTCATCGACGGCGTATTTGGAAATAGTAACAAAGGTACAATAAATAAACATAATTCTCGAAATATTATCTAAGCCATTATTAGCTAGTGTTCCAGTTTCATGATATTTTTCTTGTTATTTTACAGAAACTGGACATTTTAATCAAAGCAGAAGTAGAGAAGCAAATTAAGCGGTATATCATGGAGAATAAGAATGTAAGCCCCTGCATAACAGATATTAATCATGTAACACAAGATAAAACACCAAAACAACCTATTCAATCAACTAATGTTACAGATATAAACGACAACAATGTTACTCAAAATCTGATTGCAAATAATACAGTTGATGAATCTATAAATAATGACACTAAAACCGAAGAACTACCACGGAAACACAATAATAATGATTCAAATAACCAAAATAAAGAAAAACCAGTCAAAATCGAAGCCAAAAACTTGTACGGTAACTCTGTAGGCAACGGTAAGGTCACTAACATTTTTATATTCAATATCAGCAAGGATACTGATTTGGAAAATTTGAAGCCAATAAGCAATGGAACTGATGGAGTTTTTGTGTTTGGGCTCGAAGACCAAAAACCTGATCAAGGCGAAGAAGATAAAGACAAAGGTGGTAACGAACCTGAGCATGATATAGCTGCTATCCCAGATCCATATAAAAATATCACTGAAAAGCCGGAAATAGTAAAAGAACCCGAGACTGAATACCCCATTGATAATATTGTTGAATCGACAACATCCAATAGCATAAATGAACCGATAAAAAATAATCAAACAACTTCAATAACTGAAATTACAACTTTTAAACCAATTGACGATACGCAATTCACTTCAAGCACTACAGAACATGCTGAGGCTGCTAAGGAGCCGTCAAAAGATTCAAGTAGCGATATAAAAGAAACTATTAGTCATACCCCAAATGATGATAAAGAATCGGTGTCGAGCTCTACAGAAAAAACTGAAAATCCCAATACAGAGGCTATCGATGAACCACCAAACGATCTAAGTAGCGAAGAGAGTAATGCTTCTACTCTAAAACCAAAGTATGATGAAGAAACGACTACAGAAAAAGCTGGAGAACCTGCTACAGAGGCTACTACAGAGCCGTCAAAAGATCTAGGTAACGATAGTACATCTGAAAAGGAAAAAGAAGAAAAACCTACAGAAAACCCAAAAGACACGTCTGAAAGCGAATCCACTGTAAGCATAGACGCTGATAATGAAACAGACAACATAACAAGTTCCTTGGCAGATGAGAATAAAGATGAAAGTGATAAAATTGAAGACATCAATGACACGAGTACAGAAAGCAAGAATAAAGATGGCGAAGTGATTGATACAGATAACAAAACAAATACTATCACAGAAAAAACAGCAGAAAAAAATGAAGAAAATGAAATTAATCATAAAGAATAATATAGAGAGATATAGAATGTAATATAACTATTGCGTGAATCACAATATTTATAAATTATTTTTATAAATCTCTAAGTTTAATAAACCATAATTTAGTTCATGTGAACTAAATTAATCTTAACATTTATAAAATAAGTAAAATGGAAAAATAAAACAAATAATTATAAAATATAACACAATTTATTTCTAAACTACTAAATAACAATTCCTGATATTATGGCACAAACATATTGAAGTTAGCTTCAGACTTTCATAGACTAAAAGCTAGGATCCTACAATCCGCGCCTATAAAGAAACTAATCGAATAAAAAGCGCCACTAATCGCTCTTTCTCACTCTAACATGGTTGTCAACCATAGTGTGCGAGTGAGAGGTAATTAGAGGCGCCATTTTGAATAAGTTATTTTTCGAGCTAGTTTTCAAACCCATTTTACAAATGAACAGTAGTAATAAACAATGGGCAACGGTAGATAATAGATACAAAATGTTATAACACTATGATACCTGTAATCTGAGCTGTGAAAAAATATCGAATAAAATAAATCAATTCGGAATAAGTTCAACTACTTGAAACTTATTTCGGATGTGGATCGGACACGAAATTTTAGTATTAGGTATAACATAAAATAAATTAAACTAATATGAACCCTATTACACCTTACAAAATTATAACAATATAATATAGTGAATATTAGTATAGTTGTATCTAATAAAACAAAAACTGGCGTTGAATCAAAAATCGGTCAGGTTAACGAGTATTGAAATTTATACTGTATTTCGAATTAATAAGATACAAGGCGATTCGTTCTGGCTCCAAAACAGAGACAAGGGTGACCAATTTTCCAAGTATTCCGGACTTTTTGACTATAAAATATAGAATAATCTTCACTAATCGCATAAAGAGACATAGTTTGTGTGTAACGAATAAACTATAATGAAGATTATATGTCTTATACAGTGTATTTTCACACAAACTAATAGGGTTCAACATAAAACTAAATATATTTGGGTTTGTTAAAAAAAAATATTTATGCTTATATTTTATTTGTATATTTCTACATAATTATGAGAAGCGCTTTATGTATTTTGCTAGATATTTTAATTCATTTACTATTAATATGTTTCTTAATTAAAACGATTAAAATAATTATGTGTGACATTATAATAACGTCTCATATAATAATAAAATATAAACTATTCGCAGGAAGACATAACACGCGTAGGTATAATCTTATAAGTATTTACTTCTATTAAATATATTACTAAAACCAACCCCAATAGGTATTTATGCATAAAAAATATATTAAACATAATTTTGAATAAAACTGTTCGATTATAAAATTTATTTTTTTAATAAAATATGCGACTTGATTTCAAACATTTATAATAAAATATAAATTCATCGGGCAAGATAGTGTACAACATCTAATTATTTTATCATAATCATGCTACTTTTATCATCACAATGTAATAAATATGTTAAAAAAATAAGCATCTCTGTTAAAAATATCATTTAAGCTTACAGGAACTTATAGATTGAGGGATAAAATACTTATAAAAATCTGCCAAAAGATAACCATTGCCTATTATCAATTTTAAGTTTGTATAAACAATGTACAATGTATAGATGATACCGTCAGCTGTTACCTCATGCCCCTATTTACGGGACGCTTTAGTGCCGGGACAAGGTTTTAGATAGAATATGCTTGTAGTATCTTTATCATCCTCTCAGCTTAGTACTGGCAGTATTTAAATATAAGAAAAATGTATAACTATAGTAAAGATTATGATTCACATAATAAAATTCTATCATAAATATAAATTCGTGGATTGCATGGGGCAATATTTATGGCTTTCTTTTTTTTTATTGTTTAAAAAACTATTGAGCTATAAAGCTGCCCTGTGTGTAGGTTATTTTTTAAATATATTACTTTTTACAGTCATGGAGTTTCGCTATATGACATAATGGGCTGATTTTTATATTTATCGAATAAAAATATGTCGGTCTTTGTTTTTGAGAAACAAGAAGAGAAATATATATTTTATATGTATATTTTATTTGACAGATAGCGTTACTTAATCGATGGAAAAATCAACCCATATAAACCTATAAAATCTGAAATATCCCAACTTTCCGTCCATCTTGGACACCCTAGCTAATGAGCCACGCTACAAAAATTTCAAGGTAGTTTTTAAATATCAAAATATAATAAGGCTCTATTTAAACCGCTACGGAATGGAACGGAAGCGACGAAATTGTATAATAGCATAATGTACTTTATACCAATTGTATAACACACAAATTAAATACGAGGCAAAAATTCGAAGGTGTGTTTTCCGCGGAATCCTCGGGCATTCTCGAGAATTCTCCGCCTGTACCCAAAGTCCCAGTGCATTGACAACATTTCTTTACCAAATGTTGTTTTCGTTTCGCCTTCGTGTCTCTTTTTCATGGAAAATGATGAGACAACAACTCTAACTGCGTACCGTATTTTTGCTGTCTCATCTTTTCTCCAAAAGACAGAGACACGTAGGCGAAACGCAACCATCAAATGACGCTTCCATTCCGTTCCATTCCGCGGCGGTGTGAATTGAGCCTAACTTTACCATGCACTTTCTTTTTAAAAATGATTTAACACTTCCTTCGCATGCAATTCCAAACTTCGAATATTACCCCAATTACTTACAAGCGTTTTTCAAAAGATAATCAGTGTTTAAGCTACTGTCATCTCTTTCCATCTGGTAATGTCAAACAGTGACAGGGCGAACATTACGCAGTGCGTCACACCTAAGTAACGCTTGTAAGTAAGGTCATGAATGTTTAGATTTTCCTAGTAACAAATGTGTTTAATTATCGTTGATCCTCAATTCAGCGAGTTCCTTCTCTTCATCTACTTCGTCCTCGTCATCAGAGCCGTGGACGGAGGCCGCTGGAGTTGTAGCTCCTGGAATAACATAAACATAATTAAGATTAAACACATCAAAGTCATCACACAAAATCAGCCCAAATTAACCTTGCATCAACATCTGTCAAACTAGTGGGGGACGAAGTTGAAAAGTAAAATGTAGTAACATTGACATATGTCTCTTCAACTGTTAGTAGGGCTAAACCAGTCTAAAAATGCACGCCACCTCGTTTTCTTGACGTTGACTCACAGCATAGTAGTTAAAAATGATCCTTGTAATAAAAGTGATAAGGAACAATTCACTTTGACAGACTGGAGTAGCGGGACGTGCATTTTAAGCTTGGACTATCTCTACTATAGGATCACTATTACTAGTGGACGTAGTTGAAAAGTAAAATGTATTGAGATTGACACATATTACCCTTCAGCTATTAGTACTTTAGGATCTTGGATCAACCACTATTACCACACAAAAACCGATGCGTAAAAACATCTATACTACAAAACGTGATCATGTAACACATTGTATAATGTTTAAAACACAAAAAACAAGTGCTGCAAACAGGGGATAACACGGTATTGGACAGGATATTTGACAGGCCTCTCAGTTGGTAGTAGCTAAGCCTTCTGCGCCGTAGGCCGTGGGTTCGATCCCCACCGAAAACAAATTATATTAGTGTGATATTTGTTCTCTGTGTGGGTGTTATATTGTATTCTAATTATGTATTTGCAAAAAAATTATCAACGATCTGGTTCTCATAGTATAAGCTCTGCTTAATTTAGGGCTAGATAGTGTTGTGTGGATTGTCTACAAAACATGTGATATCACCTAAAACTGCGAAGAATATAACGAGATTGTAGGTAGAAAAGGGACTGAAGAAATAGGTTTGAAGGCATTTTTAAAATAAAAATAAAATTTTATATAAGCCAGACTTCGATCTTGACATTATTCTACAATGAATTTGGCGAAAGGATAGTGTGCTGTGACTAAATAAAGAAATCCCAGTGTTAGCACAATGTACCAAGCTGTTCTTGACTCTTCACGTTGCTAAAAGTGTAATATCTACCAAGAAGTGCTTCAAAATAAGTGACAACCTTAGCAGAAAACCTCCGAATATAAGCCAGAATTCGCATCGTGACAACCCTAGATTCAGGGCTGCCATTCGTTCGAGGCCAGCGTTGCAGAGAGATATCGCTTTCAATGTCGCCAATCTCGCTTCCTCAACTGTTGAATTTCGACAGAATTTGATTGGCTTTGTATAACAATGTTTTTACGAACTTAATCAAATACTAAATAACCTTCAAAATGTTGCCTAGGTGTTATCTATGCGACGCGTGACCCAAGGGCCGGTGGGTATCTAGCGCAGCGCATTAGCATTGCTATTCAGCGTGGCAATGCCGCCAGCGTCTTGGGGACGCTTCCGTCTGGCACTAATTTGGATCAGTTGAGCAATCTCTAGATTGTTTGTAATTGTCTGCAGGTAGCTCAACTGTTTCTTGTTTATTTTGTACGTTGCAGGAGTAGTCTGAGCAAATGGGGGATGATCCCTAAAAACGACACGCAATGCCCGTGTGGTGCCCATGTGCAGTCCATGCCACACGTGCTCGCGTGTCCGTCATGTCCCACCTCATGCACTATGGATGATCTCATGTGTGGCTCGGCCAATGCCGTGGATGTGGCCACCTACTGGTCGAAATGGCTCTAATGATAACGATTGTAATATCGATACGACAGAAGAATTTGTATGAGCTAGTAACAAGCTCTGGTAAAAAAAATCGGGCCACTGAAATACTTCCATGCCTTTTTTCATGATTTTAAAAGCTTTAACAAAGCGCTAACAAAGTTGTCCTAAAACTGGGCATTAGTAATTTCTGTTGTAATGCCACAAACTATTATAAACAAATGCATTAGTTGATGGTTAGATGTCAAGTAACATCAACAATATTTTTGAAATCATAAAATTTCTAACAATTTGTGGCATTACACACACATTCAAATTACGCACACATTGATACGACATACATTTTATGAGACATGGCGCGCATCATTGTGTGCGTAAAATGAATGCATGTACAAAACTAACTTAAACTTATTAAATATATTATTAATATTTGTCTCATTTTGAAATATAAACTTAATTGTTTGAACTGTTTGAATTATTTATAATACACGCCAATCAAAAACCGTGTCCAATTAACTCTCGAATGACAACCCTTCTCAAAAAACACCTCAAATTACATTAAAACACTATTATTTTTTAACTGTCTAACTCAATTAATCTCTACACTCCGAATTACTTTAATTACTCTTCAATAAATCATAGCTTTGGAAAGAAACTACGCTGTTCAACCCGAATTACTATTCAAAATAACTCTTCAACCCAAAAATCTTGTGTTCAAACAAAATTACTCTTTAATCTAAAGTACACTGTTCAACCCGAATTACTTTCCAACCCAAAGTACCCTTCCCAAACCAAATCTATTTAATGTTCAACCAAAATTACTCTTTAATCCAAAGTACCCTTCCCAAAACAAACTCAAACCTATTCTTGAACGCAGTCGTTCAGTTTCGCGATCAGCTGATCAATCTGTTCGGTCACCGCTTCGTTCAGCGGTTCCAGAAAATCGCTCGGCGTTCGGTAATTCTCGTGCTCGGATTCGGTAAAGCTCGGCTTTTCGAAGCTGACTTCAAGACCAGAATCGTCTACGTCTGTTATTTCGAGTATTTCGAGTGACTTCTGTAAGGCCAGCTTTCTCTGGTCGTCAGTTTGGACTTGCTCGTCTTTTGTTGTACACTGCTGGTTGTATTGACCTCCTGTGTAGTAGGTAATTTATCATTTGACTGGCCTCTCAGTTCCGTTGGTAGTAGCTCTGCCTTCTGCGTAGGTCGTGGGTTCGATCCCCACCGAGAACAAATATTTGTGTGGTGAACACAGATGTTTTTTCTCTGTCTGTTAAATTGTATTCTAAGTATTTATTTACAAAAATAATAAAATAGTATTATATCAGCCATCTGGTTCCAATAGTACAAGCTCTGCTTAATTTGGGGCTAGATAGTGTTGTGTGGATTGTCCACAATAAAAAAAGATATAATGTTATTGCCTGAATTAGTCCACTGTTGGACATAGACCCCAATAAGATTTGCCATAGATACTACGCTTGACAGGTGGATTTGGCTGGCTTAAAACTCAACAAATCCCAACAAAAAGAAAATTAATACTAACTAATAACTCATTTTTGGTACATAAAACTTCGTTGGTACTATTGCAATTGTTTTTTACAAAACATATGTATCTTCAAACACTTTGAAATGTGCGAGCAAAAACTTGCCTGACGTTTATCAGCGTCTTAATAACGAGACACAAGTAGGATTTTCGTGCTTTAAAAATAAAATCAATGGGATAAAATGCCACACTAAAATGAGCCATGGTTTTAGGATCGAATAAAAATAAACTAACTTGGAAATACAAAAAAACACAAAAATTCAAAATAATACAGAAGAATCAATGCAAATTATTAACAACACCTCACATTTTATCTAATAACCTAGATGTCGCTATAAAATTCATACAAAATCTTCTACACAGAAAACATAAACTTACTAGAAGTAGAAGGACTGGATGGCTCTGAAGGTGGCCTTGTGAAGACAAAACGGCCTTCGTGGTCCATATGTTCTAAATAAGTTAATACTTTTACATATCTGTCTTCTTCCTGCCCTTAAGCCACTTTATGTGTGGTCGGCACAACATGTCTTCCTCGTGCATTCCCCTCTGTCAGCCGTCATCTCTGCATTCACTCCTCTCTTATCCATGTCATCTTTCACACAGTTCATCCATGTTTTCTTTGGTCTACCTATTCTTGTATAACCACCATCCACATAAATACCCACATTATACATTGTATGCATTTACCTGTTATATACTTACGGGATAGTCTTTAGATCTAGCTTACGCTTGCCTACTTTTAGCCAATGTGTAGCAAATCCCCAGCCAGAACTTAGCCAGCTTTACGCTAATTCCCAACCAAAATCAAGAAACCTTTTAGCTAGTGTCGTTAAGTGACTAGGGTTTATCTAAGCGTGGCCAGAATCTAGCTCGTTCCTTGCCAGCTCCTAGCGAGCATCTCGCCAACTAGAATCTGGTCAGTACTTAATCTGTGTCTCCTACCCACTTTCGAGCCAGCAGCTAGCTCGTTCCTTGCCGGCGCCTAGCTTGCTCCTAGCCGGCGCCTAGCACGATCCTTTCCGGCGCCTGGCTCGCTCCTATCCAGAGCCTAGCTTGCTCATAGCCGGCGCTTTGCTCACTCGTACTCGTAGTCTTTAGATTATATAGTCTAGAATGTAAATATTATCACGCTAGTCACTAGCAACAGCTAGCTTGCTCCTTGGCGGCGCCTAACTCACTTCTTGCCAGCGCCTAACTCGCTCCTTGCCAGCACCTAGCTTGTTTTTTGCCGACGTTTAGCTAGATCCTTGCCAGCGCCTAGCTTGCTCCTTGCTGGCGCCTAGCTCGCTCAGATAAAGACGGATACTCACTGGAGTGCGAAGGGCTGGGCAGCTCTGAGAGAGGTCGCGGGTAGTTGAACCGCTTCTCTAGTTCCTGGTTCATGTGGTCTACGTAGACTTTAGATTCTAGACTCTAGAATGTAGATAATATCTAGCGAGTCCCTAGCAACAGCTAGCTTGCTCCTTGGCGGCGCCTAACTCGCTCCTTTCCGGCGCCTAGCTCGCTCAGATAAAGGAGGATACTCACTGGAGTGCGAAGGGCTGGGCGGCTCAGAAAGGGGTCGAGGGTAGTTGAATCGCTTCTCTAGCTCTTGGTCCATGTGGTCTACGTAGTCTGGATATACTATCTTGAGGGCTTGAGCTCGCGCTTGACGGTAGTACTGGGAATTAACGAAAAAATACATTATTTCCGATTAAAGAAGGAAAGAAAACTTATTTATTTGACCCACACACATATTGAACAAATTAGAAGGTAACAAAAACAAACTTTACACTAAAAAGAAAACACACTATGTAGAATAAAAAAAAAGACGGGTTGCACTCCGGGAGTGCCGGCAGAAGTGAAAACTTGATTATTAAGTTCGAGCAAAAAGGGCCCACTAGAGGCCTTGCGGAAACCAGCCCGCACATCAAGTGTGGATGGTGAATTTGCCGAAGCTCGTCGTTGGCATCAGTGCCTTGCCTACCTTATTCATAATACCTAAATAAATACAGTAGATCTATAAAATCATGTACCAATGACCACTACTACCTGCCGCGGGCGGCCGCTAGTTCATAAAATCTATAATAGGTATGTACCTATACCTACTACAGTCACGAAAAACGCCTTGGTATGCTTGCTACTAACTATTATCTATTCTGGCGAGCGAAGCGGCAACGTCGCACACCGGGTACGGCGCGGTCAGTCGAGCGGAACGGCAACGTCCTCTCCATCCGTCTTACGCTTTTTCGATCAGGTCACGTGATCCTGACGCGAGTTTAAGATTTTATACCCATTACAGAAAGTGCTCAACGCCGCTAAAGAAGTTTTCACTTCAAAAAATTGCTTGGACAGGTAGTTAGGTAAGTATAGGTAGCGGCACATAACTTTAGCGCTGTCCGTTATTAAGGTACCTGAGGGGGGCTAGCAGGATGAAGGGCGGGCGTGCGTAGCGCTGATTGGCTCTCCAGTCGCACTCCGCTCTCTGTACCAATAGGACACTCTGCACACATTCACACATCCAGTGTGCGCGACATGGCACACTACGACGCATGCACAGCTATCCTCTCCGCGTATCGCTCAGCGCTAAAGTTATGTGCCGCTAGTTACTCGTATACACTAATACCTATCCAAGCTGCATGTGTTGTGTGGGGCAAAGGGGTCCCGTATCACATTAAATAGTGATAGTGTAGTGTAGATTGTTTAAAAAAAATTTAAGTACTTACAATACCAAGATTCCTCCAATCCATGAGATCAGAAAGTCTTTCAGTTCTGTTCCTTTGGATGATACGCTGGCGACGCGTTAGTCTGGAATTATAATAAACACATGGCTTAATGGCTTAAAAAATGTAACAAATAAATAATTAAGTCATTATTAACCAATATCGGTTTTCAACAAGAACGGAACTTTAAAATTGGATGGATTTATTTAAGTTTTATGGCTTTAATGCTAAGAAATATAATTAAATAAAACTATCAGCTGTCTTGTTAGTAATTGCTTGTTATCCTACAAGCTTAGTTTGGGGCTAGATAGTGTTGTGTGAATTGTCCAGATTAATTCATTATAATTTTACTTAAATATATGTCAATATTGATTGATTACAAATTAAGAACTTGCACCCACGTAACGTTTTAATGGCTTCATTTGAGCATGTAATTTTATGTGTAAAAGGAGTAGCTAATGTGGTATGGTAATATTAACGCCCTTTAGTAGAATTTCGTTGGGACTGGCAGACCGAAATACTTCGAGTTGTATACACCACTATTTTGTAATTACCTAAAAAAAAATGCCGATATTGGCTGCTGATACTGAACACCAGGCAAAAAATATTTTTTTGAGACAAAAAAAATATTTTTAAATAACCAGAAATGATTCAACAAGCAAAAATCATTTCATTCATAAACGCTAAATACCAAGCGGAACCGAACAGCGTAATTTTTTTTCTCTCTAGTACTACGTAACTAATGTGTCCATAATTTTATGCAGGATTTCTGAAAATTTTAACATTAAATAACTTTGTTATTTTATCGAAACTAAAAATTCTGATTGCACATTCATAATGTTCTACCCCTACTACATTACCCTATATTTTTTTTGGTAGTTACAAAATAGTGGTGTATAATTGTGTCATAATTAAACTTATTATTCGAAATAAAACAATGATTGGTCATTGTCGCCAAAGTCAAAAAAATTTAGTGTTTTTATCTATCCTTTCAGTCCAAAGGTTGTATCTGGAAGAAATCGCTCTTAGCGATAAAGCCAACCATTGTACTCATTATTTTTATTTCATTTCATTCATTCATAAACAAATAAATTAAAATCGTATTTGAAATAACATTAGATTTAATAGTTTCTGTATTTATTTCCATGTGTACAATAAAGAGTTAATTTATCTATCTGTCAATGTAATAAATATTTTATATTTATTTATTATACAGAAAGTTAGGTACATTTAACATCGAACAGTGGTTTAAAGGTATGGTTTGTCTTACCACTGAAAATGTCAGTACTTACTTGGTAAAATCGTACATGTACTGCGCTAGTTGTTGGACAGAGCCCTCTAGCGAGATGTAGCGGCGATCGACCACGTAGATACCGTATGACATTGGATCCGCAATGTGCTCCTGCATGAAGCAACCGAAACCTGAGGAATGCACATAGCTTAGTAAAACTTTTGAAAAACCGTCGTTATAACCAAAGCGCTGTACCAATTTTGATGAATTTTTAAGCTATTGCATAGCTTCTATCGCGGGCCTTGAGCGTGGGGACCGAATCCAGAAATTCCGTAACGAAAAAACCTAACACCCCCAATGACGTTTTTTCAATGACGTGTAAGTAACAGTTTTGGAGTTGCCATACGTAACAAAGTTCAAGTCAGTGCTCAAAAGACTTTGTTCCGTTCTTTAGGGAGATTTGCACATGAAGGTAGGATTTATTAAAAAATAAAAAATACTGCATCAATAAAATAAATAAATAATTATAATTGCATAAGTTGATAAAAAATGCTATGCAATAGCTTTACCGCGGCAGTCTCCGAGTGCCATACGTCTTTTTTATTTTATTGGGGATAAGTTTAGAAGTATATTTCAGAAAAAACAAAAATAATTACGAATTTATGCGTTAACAAACATTAAAAAAATACAACCGTATCAAGAAATTCCTCCTTTTTAATGGAAAATTAAAAAATACAACCGAAATTTCTCTTAGCTCAGTCATTCTGGCTTAAAACCAGATAGCTTAAAATGAGAATGGCCTGAAAATATATCTTTTTAAGCAATCTCTTTTTTTAAACCTCGCCTTAACATATACTAGTAGTTCGCCCCGAACTGAGATCTCGTGATGCGATCCAAATGTTCCGAAAATTTAAGTACATAGGTAGATCAGAAATTAATTGTTTGAATTCTTCGTTCGCTTCGCTCACTCGATCAATTAAGCCATCTCACCTGAAAGGTTGGTAGTGACGCTAGGAATGCCCATAACGGTGCATTCGGCCGGAGTATACCCCCAGGGCTCGTAGTATGAAGGGAACACTCCCAAATGACAGCCGCGTACAAACTCTTCGTAATCCAGACCGAAAAGAGGATTGGTAGATGTTAGGAACTCAGGATGGAATATCACCTGTGGGATAAAAACTAAAATAAATAAATAATGTAGACAATCCACACAACAATATCTAGCCCCAAACTAAGCAGAGCTTGTACTATGGGAACCAGATAGCTGATATAATACTTAAATACACTTTTTTTTGTAAATACATAATTAGAATACAATGTAACACCCAAACAGAGAACAAACATTTATGTTCACCACACAAATATTTGCTCTTGGTGGGGATCGAACCCACGACCTACGGCGCAGAAGGCAGAGCTACTACCAACTTAGCTGAGAGCCCAGTCAGTCAGTCAGAATTTCATTAATTCGGTCAATAACATACCTTGACTTTATCATTGACCGTATTGAAGAGTTCACATCTCCTCACTCCGTTCAGGACCGGATCACTCCAATCGTCTACCTGGAAAACAAAAATTATCAACCCCTTAGTACGAAAAAAACAAAAATTTTAAGCCCCATAACATAAGTTCTAAAAACGCAAAATTATAAGCCCCTTTGCATCATCATCATCATCATCAGCCTGAAGAAGTCCACTGCTGGACATAGGCCTCCCCTCCACATTTCCATGAAGAACTCTTTCCATCCACCGACTTCCCGCGATCCTAACCATGTCGTCCCCGTTAGTATAAGTTCGAAAAAACAAAAATTATCAGTCCCATAACAAAAGTTCGAAACGACTAAAATCATCAGCCGCTTAGCGTAAGTTCGAAAACATGTGTCAATCGCACAAAAAGAGCTTCTTTGGGTGCATTTTGAATCCTTTCAACACACTGGTTCGGAAGAACTAGTGAGGTCAAATTAACAAATTCGTCATCCACACTTGGTGTGCGGACTGGTTTCCGCAAGTAGGCCGCTGGCGGCTCTTTTTGCGTGACGCTTGACACTTGTTTTCGAACTTTTTGGGTTCTACGACACGCCGGTTTCCTCACGATCTTTTCCTACACCGTTTTGAGAGTACTTGCATTGTGCACATACATTTTTCGACAGGAAAACTCATTGCTACACGACTGGATTTGAACCCACGACCTTAGGCTCGGAAGGCGGGGCCACTAGTGACGTCAAGAACTCAAGACTACTCTGATTTAATCCCACTAATATCATAAGTGCGAAAGTTTGGATGGATGAATGTTTGTTACTCAATAATGCCAAAACGGCTGAACGGATCTGGATGAAATTTGGCACAGCGAAAGAATTTAGTCTGGAATAGCTCATAGGCTACTTATTAACACGCTTTTATCAGCTTCCAGAAGTCTGATTAATTTGAAACTTTGCATACGTATCAAGGACCGATGACAATGCAATAATATGATTAAAAAAATAAAAAGAAATGTGAAAATTTATATTATTGTAGAAAAAGGGTGGGGGGCTTGATTTTGATTGTTGTAAATATTTTATCAACAGTTTATTACGAGTATATCTGAAGTTATTATAAAAAGCACCCCACGCTTTTTGTACAAGATTATTACAGTTTTATTTTTAACTTTTTAGTTTAATTAGTTATAAAAGCGTGTTTTTTTAGTTTTTTAAACTAGGTATAACTTATTTTTATCCCGATAAAATGTATGGTATGGACGGTAACGGGAACGGAGCGAGCTCAGCCGCGGGCGGCCGCTAGTACTCACAATATTGTGTGTAGTGACGGGTGGCAAGCCATCGCGCTGCAGGGAATAGATACATCTCTTCAGACGGACCGTGTCTTCCTTCTCCAGAAGCTCTGCAGCATCAGGTAAGTGACCCCTGTTTTTACAATAATATAGCATCAGAATAACTTCTTCTTATTTAAGAGCAACGCTCTTGTCGGTGTAATGTATGCATTTTCCTCCAGGTATTTCTTTTGAGGGCAACCTCCTTGACCTTATACGACATGACGGCGATCTTCGCTTTTATTTGTCTCATGTAGCTTATCCTTGGTCTTCCTCTTCCTCTCTTTCCTTCTACCTTTCCTTCGATAATATTTCTGATAAAGCTGTCATGTCGTACAAGATGGCCAATCATCTTTCCTCTTCTGTATAACACTAGACTATAATTTATAAATATATTGTTACGGAGATCAGATGGAAGTAACGGGAACGGGCGAGCAAGGCCGAGGGCGGCCGCTAGTTCTAGATCATTCTGGAATATGTAAGCGCATTCTGTTCTAGAAAATTTTGGCAAAATACAGAGTTTTTAGAAAATTCCTTATGTGATAGAAAAGGATTGACATAGAAAAGTCCCTACGTGTTAGAAGAGGAAGCCAAATTTAAAAACCAATTAAACTGTAGTTTATAATTCGTTTATTTTATTTACTATTTCGACAAGATTGAACCTGGCACCTTCTGGAGCCTAATTCTCGGCCGACCGAGATTTTCAATGTCCCTTAAATACACATTGGCATTGCACAACCCTGCACTTTTTCTACGTTTTCCGTATATCGTAGCTGTCGAGGCTTCTACGATGAGGTCGTCGATGAATTACTCAAGGAAATCATCCATTCTTTCTTCGAAACGAAGCAATAAAATAAAATTGCAAAATGATCTCGGCCCGAGAATAAGGCTGCACTCACTTTGGATACGTTTTCGTACGAATTCCATTCGCGCAGAAACGTACGAACACGTACGAACATTCCCGACCGTCTGAGTACTATGAAAGCGCTCACACTGCGCGCGAGTTAGTCGTACGTATACGTACGTGCACGTCCGACGTCCGAATTCAATCCAAACTTGTTGGGATTTTATTACACGTTCGTGCGTTCATCATCAATAACGTATGTGCTATCACCGGTACTCTGTCTATCTGACGGAGAAAAACGTATTCAGTGTGCGCACTCAATTCCTACGAACAGTACCCGAAGTCGGAGTTTTGCTACCACATTTCGTTATCAAATGTTGTTTTCGTTTCGCCTATATGTCTCTCTCTATTGTATGGAGAAAATATGAGACAGCAAAAATACGTTACGTAGTTAGAGTTGTTGTCTCATCTTTTCACCATACTTTGACTGGCCTCTAGCTCAGTTGGTAGTAGCTCTGCCTTCTGCGCCGTAGGTCGTGGGTTCGATCCCCACCGAGAACAAATATTTGTGTGGTGAACATAAATGTTTGTTCTCTGTCTGGGTGTTATATTGTATTCTAAGTATGTATTTACAAAAAAAAATGTATTCAAGTATTATATCAGCTATCCGGTTCCCATATTACAAGCTCTGCTTAGTTTGGGGCTGGGTAGTGTTGTGTGAATTGACCACAATATTTATATTTATTTTATATTTATACAATAGACAGAGACAAATAGGCAAAACGAAAACAACATTTGGTAACGAAATGTTGTAATTGGGGTACAGTACTCTGTCTATTTGACGGAGAAAAACGTATTCAATGTGCGCACTCAATTCGTACGAACAGTGTTCATACGTTTACGTACGATGTAATTCGTATCCAAAGTGAGCGAGCCTTAGGCTCCAGAACACAAACACAAAGCCACTCAGCTTAGATCTTACCTTAGACAGATATCATACATCCTCTTGCCAACTTTTTGCTGTATTTCATGAATGGTGTCTCTCAGAGCTTTGGTAACGGCGTGGCCTCGCAGACTCTCCACGTTGAAATTGTTCGTTTTGGCGGGGAAGATCAGAAATGCTACTACCGTCATTTCTGAGCCTGAAGACTGAAAACACAAAAATAATTTAGAATTATTTAAGTCGGAAATTAAATTAAATTACAATATTATGCATGTATTATACATATAAACCTTCCTCTTGAAACACTCTATCTATTAAAAAAAACCGCTTCAAAATCCGTTGCGTAGATTTAAGCAAACATAGGCAAGTTCGGCAAGTTTATCATCCGCACTTGATGTGCGGACTGGTTTCCGCAAGTAGGCCGCTGGTGGGCCCTTTTTGCGTGACCCTTGACACGTGTTGCCCGAACTTTTTTACCTTTTACGACACGCCGGTTTCCTTACGATGTTTTTTCAACGTTTTGAGAGTACTGGCATAGTGCACTTACATTTTTCGACAGAAAAACTCATTGGTACACGACTGGATTTGAACCCACGACCTTATGATCAGAAGGCGGGACCCCTACTACTAGAGCACCAGTGCTCTCTGAAATTATTTACCTTCAAATAATGGTTAAGTCTGGCCAGTGCTTCTATAAAAATGTCCGCTCCCTTATTTCCATACTCATAGCGACCAGCGATGAAGAAGTATAGCGTCTTATCCAAATCGAAGTTGAAATGACTGAAACAAAACAAATATATTTAACTAGCTGTGCCCGCGACTTCGTCCGCGTGGTATAGTGTCTATGGGTAGCATTTTTAATTTGCAGCGGAAGAAAACAGTAATTAAATAACAACGTCATATTCGCGTGCACGTGACACAGTCGTCTGCCCTCTTACTAAACTTAGACATATGGCGTCGTACTACGCCACACTTTCATCCCCCCCGCATTCCTCTCCGAACTCCCCCACACTCCCCCCACTCTCCTCAACACCCCCCCACATTCCCCCCGCACTCACCCCAGACTCCCCTCCACAATCCCCCTTTACTGCCCCCGCACCTCCCCTCCACACTCCCCCTGTACTCCCCCCGCATCCCCCCTCGCTCCTCCCCTCCACACTCCCCCCTGTACTCCCCACGCACCTCCCCTCCACACTCCTCCCTGTACTCCCCTCCACACTCCCCCTACACCTCCCCTCCACACTCCCCCCTGTACTCCCCTCCACACTCCCCCCGAACCTCCCCTCCACACTCCCCCTGTACTCCGCTCCACACTCCCCCCGCACCCCCCCTCCACACTCCCCCCTGTACTCCTCTCCACACTCCCCCCGCACCTCCCCTCCACACTCCCCCTGTACTCCCTTCCACACTCCCCCCGCACCTACCCTCCACATTCCCCCTGTACTCCCCTCCACACTCCCCCCGCACCTCCCCTCCACACTCCCCCCTGTACTCCCCTCCCTCTGCCCCCCCAGAATAAACTTTGAATGTCATATTTTTTTATATCAAATCAACAGACTAAAAAATAAGTTTTAAGTTTCTAGCTCTAAAAATGACGATACTTCCATACCACTTTCAACCCCTATTTTCAACCCCTTACAACCCTTTTTTTGCAATAAAAAGTAGCCTATGTCTTTCGTCAGGCCCTCAACTATCTGTGTACCAAATTTCATTTCAATCGGTTCAGTAGTTTTGGCGTGAAAGCCAGACAGGAAGACAGACAGACAGACAGAGTTACAAACGCATTTATAATATTAATAAGGATAATTATAAGTTTCAAAAAACTTGAGAAACCGACTTCATTGTCAAACGGCTAAACCGATTTTAATGAAATTTGTTTGGGACAGTCTGGACGTAAAAATAACCTTCCAAATAAAAAAATAATTTTCTAAATCGGTTCATAAATGACGAAGGCATGCAGTTACAAATATTAAAAAAATTATTTCAAAAAAAATGGCAACACCGATTTTAATAAAAATTAAAATGAGACCAATCTGGAAGCAGTACCTTTCAGATAAAAAAATATTTTTTTAAATCGGCTCACAAATGACGA